>VXBW01006890.1:1106-142688 GCA_013400375.1 Thinocorus orbignyianus
CCCCCTGCCAAAGCATAGCAGGTTCCACAGGAACTTGTCCAGGTGGCTTTTGAGTGTCTCCAGAGATGGAGACTCCACCACCTCTCTAGGCAGCCTGTTCCAGGGCTCTGCCACCCTCAAAGTGAAGAAGTTTCTCCTCGTGTTTAGATGGAACTACTTATGCTCAAGTTTGGTTTTCCTCTTGTCCTCTTACTGGGTGTCACAGAAAAAAGACTAGACCCATCCTCTTGACACCCATCCTTTAATTATTTATAGGTTGACTAACTTGTCAGGTAAGGTAGTGCAATTTCTGTGGGTGAAACAGCTGCCATGTGTATATGAATAATGAAGAAAGTTGTCTGGATTTAGTTAAAGCTGTGGTTAAAACATTTGTCTATCAAACTGGGGTAGAACCAGAGAGGAACCCTCAGGACTTTGGGTATGCAGTCGATTTAAGAAGCCTTTAGGTGAAGAGGCTGCATTCGCTGAGCAGCAGGAAATGTGTGTCTGTTCGCACTCCTTGATTATGGGTGAAGCGCATCTGAGTGCAGGTTGGTTGTACACTTTCCTCATTGATGCATAAACACTGCATAAACACACTTGCACATCTCATGATTTGCAAATACTTACAGAGGTTTGACTGCCAGGCCATAACACTTTCAGTTTGCTATGAGTTGGTCCATTAGGAGTCAGTTAGAACTGATTGTAAAGAAGTAATTCCTAAAATGAGAATGAGCATCTAGAGCATTTGTGCCTAACCATCTTAAGCAATTGAAGTTTACAACTTAAATCTCACCAGCATAACTTGTTCTGCCCCTTCGCCCAGCTGGACGTCATTCAGTATGTAAGTCCACAGAAAATTACTCCTTGTTAGAAAAAGATGAGGATTGCTAACAGGTGCATTAGGAGTTGCCCTACTGGGAGACAACCAGCAATACCAAAATCAGAGATATTGAGATGGCTGGAGGTAAGGAGTACTCCTTATCTACTGTTCTTGTTAATTTCTCTAGATCAAAAACCTGGTGCTGGTTAACAAAATGTACTTTGGAGATAAGTCAGGAAGCAGCTTCAGCATGGTGAAAGGCCAGAATATCATACCAGGAATGCTGATACCAGAGCAGTAGAAATGGGCTGAAACTCAGCAGTAGGGTGTGCAAGCACACTCAGTGACTAATAACAAAAACCTGTTCTTAAGCAGTGAAATCATCAGTTAGAAAATACTGAGAAGGAGAAAGATGTCAGTGTACTGGCTAATCACAGGATAACTATGAACCATCAGTGTAACATTCTTGTGCAAAAGGTAAATTTAGTGTGAGGATCCACCAGTTGAGTTGTGATGGGTCCTAGTCTCCTATGCGGTCCAGTTGTGAAGAATGATGGGGTAGATGTCCAAGGACATGTTGTGTGTTTATTACACAAGATTGTTTTGAAAGAAAGCCTACAAGAAGGCTAGGCAAAATGAAAGAACTTAATATTTGGAAGGGACAGGTGCCTAAACTGAAGGATAATGCTGTCAGAACAAGAAAACTATGAGAGATAGTGATGAATGTATCTGGGTTGCATGTTAGGCAGTTTTCTAATCATCAGAATCTAGAACATCCTCCTCCTAGAAACTGAAGTGTTAGGAAATCTAGTCTTTCCCTAAAATGACATGCTACAGAGGATTCAATGACAGGCTCCTAATAGCACAGGATTGGTTTTGATGGTCTGTAAGCCTTCATCCAGTTCAATGGTCCCAGACAAACTGTTGATTAAACTGCTGCAAATTTTGTAGGTGGTTTGTGAGCACAAAATTCATCAGTGGAAGCCAGTTTGCTGAAACTGTATGGGAAGCAGGCATTTGTAACTGATTTAACGACAGAATTTTGCAGAGATTTAAACAAAGCTTTTTCCAAACTGTGTGTTTGGAAGCACCAGGTTTGCTGAGGCAAGATAAGTCAAGATAGATCATCAAAATATTGATTTCAGAATAGTGGCCCAGCACACATTCGCATGAGCTGTGATTTCCCTGTGTTGGTAAGGGCTATGATGAAGAAAGCGAGGAATGCTCAAAGAATTCTTGCCTGGGTGGGGTCATTAAAAACTAGAGAGAGATTTGGAAAGCAAAGGTGGTGATTGATCACCCATGCATATGCTTGGTGTGGTGTGCAGCTGCTGCAACCTTTGTCTGAACTGATGCTCCTGCAGCCGTGCTCCAAGACAAAGCCTATGTCCTTGTCATCATAATTGCTCTTATACAAAGCAGGTGTCCACTGACTCGTACAGAATTTTAATTGTACAGAATTAAAATACTCTTTGCCTTGTATTGCTAACTCCCAGTGGAGTTCAACAGTGGGAGTTAGCGATAGCTGTATTCAATGATGGTTTCACATCTGCTTTTTTAACAGTGATGTAATTTAAATAGGAAGAGTCATATCTGCTGGAGGAAAAAACCTTTTTACCTTGGAGTCAAAAGGAGCTTGGGTGGATTTGTTTGGGTCAGCTCAGCAACATCAAAAAGTCAGCAGGCTGGAAAAATTAAAGTTAACAACACTGCTGAATGATGCATGTTGCGCTGTGGTACCATGCAGGGCCTGGGGATGTTGTTTCCTCTTATTGCTGCGCTCCAGCAGGCTGAGCTGAGCACAGCACTGCAGGGGACTGAGACAGTGCCGCTCACCCGCGTGCAGCAGGAGCACAATACTCTCAAGTTGCACTTGATCTGCTCTCCTATACATCAAATCCAGGGGTCTGCTTGCTCTCACCTAAAACCCTGGGTGTCTCCATGGTCTGTTTCCCTAAATTGGAAGCAGAAGAGGGGTTGTGTTGGGTCAGAGGGCAGCCTGAAGCAAATGACTGTGGCAGAATGTAAGAACAGAGTAAGGAGCTAGTAGATCCCCGCAGCTCCTCCAGTGATCCACTTCCTATACCACTTTGCAGCTTTCACCTTAAGCTTTGTTACATTCCACACTGGCCCGTTCCCAACCAAGATAAGCCTGTTCCTGTTAAGGAGATATCTCTTATTACTCATTTAGTACCTACTACTGATCTGAGTTGGTCTCTAGTTGATGGTTTTTTAGAGCTCAGGACACAATCTGTGAGTTTTCTGTTTGTGCAGCACCTAAAACTTCTCCTGAATGGTTGTGGGGGTGGGGTGAAGTGTTCAGAATGAGAGACCTTTTCCAGCAAACCAGGTACAAGCAGTGCAATGTCAGATCACCGCTGCTTCCTGTGGCAACAGCGGGAGCCCTCACAGAAAGAAGCATCTGATTCCTGTCAGTACTGTCTTACCTAACTTCTGCCAGGAAACCACCTACTGTGCCTAGATCCACAAATGGATACTGGGGGCTTAAAGTAATTTCCGCTAAGGCTCCAGATGTTGCTGAATCTGTTGCAGCTTGGATGGAATTAGAAATGGTGGGAATTTTCTATTGAAACCATCTCTAGTAATGTGGAGTTAGAGAAGCACTGTTCACTCCTGCTTATGGATATTAAGATTACAGCCCAAGGCACTTGTTTCAGAGTATTAGCTAATTGTCTAGCAGGCTGTAGCTTAGCAACGCCATCCTTTTGATCGTCAGTTTTTGTGTTTTCTGCCTGTTCTGAGAATTGCTACAACTTAATTTTCCATGGATGCCTTTTCCAGACCCACGTGGTCCAACTGTGGCCACTCTCTAGAAATAGTATAAGCTCACATCAGAGTGCCAGAGTGTCCTGATGAAGCAGGAATGATGTCCTCACCTTTCCATTTCCTGGGAATGGTTTGAGAGAGCTGCAAAAGGCAGCTGGGGCAGTTGGAGAAGCTCGAAGCTCTCAGCACCTCTCCAGGACTGATTTCCTTGGTTTGACTCCTCCCACACCCATGTACTGTCTGGCAAAACAAAGGGAAGTTGCTATAGCAGACTGGGAACACTTAATCTATGCCCTTACCCACTGCTTCTCTTTGTGTTAAAGTGGTATTGTTGTTTGAAGAGGCTGGAAGCTAGTGTTCTGAACAGAGCTGAAAAGAAATGAGCCTGGTTTTGTGTTTTAGCAACAGGGGATATTTCTTGCCTGAAGCTATACAGCCATGTGGCAGGGGTTCAGTAGTGGATAGGTGTCCTGGTTTCCAGCAGGGACGGGGTTGATTCTCCCCTGTCTCTATCCGGCACAGCTATTCCACCCTACGTGTGCCAGGCCCAGGTGCAGNCAATGAAATATCTTTTAAACAAAAATCCCCATTTGGAGAAGTTGAAATTTGTGGGCTTTATTCTTTTCCCACTTGCATCCTCTTTTCTGAGATGTGATTTTGTCTAGTTCATTGGAGTTATTCTAAACCACCTCAATATGAGTAAAATCAGGAGATGCTCTAAATGCAGCTCTGCATGTGTAGCAACTGTCGTATATCAAGCTTTACTCCTAAAGCCACTGGTTTTAAGAGAATCACTGGAAAGTTTAGGATTTCACTTTGACTAACTCTACTTTTCTTTTTATGCAAACATCATTAAGACACTCCTTTCTTGATACAGTTTTGAGCCAACGGGAGCTGGGATAGCCCCTTTGATAGAAGAATATGTTTGAATTTTATAGGAACTTAAACAGACTGCAAGGTGAGATAGTTAATTCAGTAGCCTGTGTGTTTGTTGTTTCAGGAGAATTTTGATAAGGCAAAGTAAATGTTAGACCTTGTGCTTTCCCCATCCATATACTGAAATGATCTGAACACTTGACTTAAAATATTAAGACTGAGTTCCTCATATATTGTTAAAGTTTGTGTCTGAAAACTGAGTGCAGGAAGTACTTTGGGTCAGAAAAAGTTAATTTTTCTATAGTAAAGTCTAGACAGGTCAGAACTTCCTTTAGCAAAAGAGTATGTTTAATTAGAGATAAAGAAATTAAAATAGGTATGATTTTAACATTAAGTTAAGAAACATACTGAAACTTAGACATGGCCAACATACTGAAGCTTAGACTTTGTTTAATATTAAAATCATACCCACTTAAATTTTTTTATATCTAATAAACTAGACCACATGATTAATGTCAAGTCCCAGGGAATCTGTTAGAGGTGCTGTTTCGGCAGAGCCTTGGTTTCATAGTATGAGAAACATACTGAAACTTAGACTTTATCAGAAGATAATTAAACAGTAATCTTTGTTTACTGTAAGGCTTCTATTTTTTTCTGCCAAAGAGAAAGACTACTTGGACTACCAGCTCTTGCTTATGTAAGTGGAAGGTAGGCGGGTATTTATCTGGAAATGGTAACTGACAATTTCAGCTGGGTAATACTAATTAAGGAGGTAGTTTGGGCCAGCAATATCAAGGGTTTTGACAGATGAGCCTGTGACTAAGTGCAGCGCTTTCTAGGGTTGCCAACACGAGACCTCTCACCGCTCTCATAACTTGAACTGTCACTGAAAATCATTTTAACCTATATTCTGTGTTGAGAAGTGGAGCTCTGAGTTCAGGTGCATCTTTGTGTCTGCCCCTTGGAGAAGAGCAAATCTTTCACCTGCCCCTATGTCTCACCCTGTGTGTGAGAGCTGGCCCTTTCTACCTGTGCTTGACTGAACTCTGCAGAGCTGCTCATCTTTAGCATCATGCAAAGAGTCTGTAGTGCTCACAGGAGAGAAAGTAGACTTGGGAGCTCATCAAATCCAACACAAGTCTAATACCTTCTCTGTGCCTCAATTTCCTGAGAGACAGGAAGGATAGAGCTTATCTTCCTATAAGCAGTTACATGAGGGTCAAGTTGGAAAAAAATAATGAATGAGAAGTGTCTACAGGTTCTATTTATGACACTTCATGCAAATCAATGCATTGCAATGGGTTTTGTGTCACCCTCTGCCTGAAAACTTTTTGCCTAAATTGACAGCCCTGGTAGAGAGAACTGCATGTTTATCCCTAAGGAAACTACAAGATGAGGTTCCATCACCCACTTCCTTGCCACCCTGCAAGTCTGACTGAGCGCGAGTTTGCCATGGCGTTTAGTGAGGCTGGCCCTTAGCACAGGCTAAGTGACAGTAAGTACTGTCACACATACTTGTGTCATCAAACCACTGTGGTAGAAAAGCTGTTCTCTCAAACAGTGCTGTCCCCAAGGACACCAGGGGCATGGCTGTTACTGCACCAGGAGAAAGGCTATACAAGAAGGGCAGGGAAGGCAGGAGAGTCTGCTTGCTTACCACACTCTCTACCTCTTCCTCTGCACCAGCCCAACGCCGGCTGTGCCATGCTGCCTGGCAGGACTGGGAGATGGTGCGTGGATGTGACAGGGTAGGGTGACACAGACAAGGAGTCTGTGGTGGTCCCTAGGCACAGGGAGTTTGTTTGGTCTTCACCTCTGACAGGCTTTTTCATCATTTCTTGGTCTGCAGACAAGGTGCAAGGGCAGGTTGGTCCCTGTGTACTGTGTAAACTCTTGGTTTCCCAAGCATTGCCAGCAGCAAAAGGCACTGCGGTGGATAGGCCACACAGGTGATGGACAGGTAGCATCTTCCCATCTGCTCATGCATGGCACAGAGGTACTTCAGCTGGAACAAAGCAGCTTGTGGTACATGGGAGTCAGACTTGGTCTCCATCTGAAGATATGGTCATGAAGCTGCTACCAGACAAGCAGTACTAGAAGGGGACTTACACCTGAGAAAGACATCCATACTCCCCAAGCTTGCCCTACGTAGTGCTGCCATAGGAAGTGTCTTGCTGGGTTGGGGGTGCAGTCAGCTGCTTTTACACTCATCGATCTGGCAGTCAAGATAGCCCTGTTCTTTTCAGACATTTCCCACCAGATAAAAAAGCACCATACTTAGGAAATTGAAAAACAATTATAAACCTTGGCAGACAGCCCTGACTCTCACCCAGGCCCTATGCTCACCAGTTGTGCAGTCATGGTGTCCCTGTCTTTACAGGACAGTTTCTACTATACCAAAAAGCATACTTAAGAAAGCTAAAACCAGTAATTAGCCTTAGCACATAGCCTGGACTCCTGTCCAAACCCAATGTGGAGATTGCATAGGCTTATTTTGAATTAGTCATTCCAGAGTGTGTGCTGGTATTTGTTTTCCTCCCACAAGAACTATGAGTGGTTTTAACCAATTAATCTGTCTCTTGGGCTCTGGCTGCAGGAATAAGTGCTAACAGATCTGGCTTGCCCAGCTCTTTGTGGTCTCATCCACCTCATTGCTGGTATCTCTTCTGCCAGTGTGGTTCAAAGCTCCCTGAGTGATGACACTGGAGTGCTGGCAGCGGAATCCAGTGTTCTCTTAGCAGCGCTGAGAACAGAGCACTGGAAGAAGGTGTTTGGTAGTGCCAGGAAGAAATAACTCTGGAAACGTGCCTGGGCTGCAGCTGACCTGCACTTGCAATGGGTAAGATATATCGACTGACATTCAAACTGATGGTGGCAGTGTCAAGCAGAAAATAGCTTGTGGCAGTTGTGCCAGGGGAAGAGGATCTGGTCTCTCTCTGCATGCAAGTGAAGGCCTTTATTTGACTTCTTGCACTAGAAATATGTTATTTGCAATCCCTGCTAGTTAATTCCTGCCTTTTACCAATTGTTTTTTAGCGAGGCCATAAAGTGCATGTCACATGGTAGGGAAAGGTTTCCATGGTAGAGTCAGGTTGTGTTTTGTTGTTTTGTTTTTTTGTGTGTGTGTTTTTTTTTTTTTTTTTTTTTTTTTTTTTTTTTTTTTTTTTTTTTTTTTTTGGGTTTTTTTTTTTTTTTGTGTGTGTGGTTTTTTTTTTTTTTTTTTTTTTGTTTTTTTTTTTTTTTTTTTTTTTTTTTTTTTTTTTTTTTTTTTTTTTTTTTTTTTGGTTTTTTTTTTTTTTTTTTTTTTTACATGGTAGAGTCAGGTTTCCAAAGCTGTGGCATATTTCATGGGGCAAACTTGCTTTCTGAAAGTTGCTCCTGACAGCTCTGGGACAGATCTATCCCACAGAGCAGAACTGCTGCTGCCTCCCACTGCTGCCCTACTTATGGCTCTTCCTGCAGACCACCAAGCAGAGAATGTTGCTAAAGCTGCAGTGACCATTCTGGCATCGTCCACAGGGTTTCCAGGACAGCTCAAAGTTTTACAAAAGCTTGATTTTTGTCTGTGAAGAACTCTTGGTTATTGCAGAGCACTTAGCAGTGATCTTCACATCCTAAATGTTTGCTTTGTGTAAGCAGACTCTTACCCTCTTAGCAGGTGGTTAAGGCAGTGACATGGTGTTAGTGCTGTTGTGTTTCAAGTTAAATTGGCCTTTTGACTCTTAAAGTAGTCAGAGTTTAAGGTCCTATGTAGCCAGAGCAAATATCTCCTGCAATGATCTGTTTTGTTCCAGCCGGCAGAGATACTGGGTCTCCTATTGTGGTTGTGCTTGATTATGCTGCCATTCCCCAAGGTGATCAGGGGCTGGGTGCAAGTCAGGCAGAACTGAACCAAAAGCAATGCGTTGAAAAGTCACAGTAATCACACTGATGGCTTTGCCAAAATCAGCACACAAGTCACCTTTAAACCAAAATCAGCTGCTGATTTTGATTTAAGGTAAGATAAGCCAAATGACTTTGAAAATGGAGAGCTCCCTTCTGGTTTATTGCCTATGTGAAAATTATACTGCTGTTCCTCTAGGGTCTCCTGACTAATTCCTGAAACAATACTGATTGGGAATGTAATGTCATCTTGGACTGTATATGAAGACGTAAAAACATGTATGAGTGAAAATTAAAGCATTTCCTCCAGCTTCTCTCTATAACATCAGGAAAGGGAATGCTGCTTTATTTTAGGACTTGGATCTTGCATCCCCTGGGCAAGCTAAGTTGTCATTTTGTTGTGTTTTCAATTTGCCGGTACCCTTCAGATGCGTTCTCCTGCAGCAGGGCTGTGCTGCTTATGAGGGCTCTGGGCTTGTTAGCTATTCTCCAGCCTAAACCTATGTGAACTCTGCTACTTGTCAAACCTGCTAACCTATGTTGTTAATGCTGATGACAGGGATATGCCCAGACTCTGGTACATCACAGAGAGCTCTGCACCTTGCTGCTTTTATCTGCTGGGATTTCTTCTTAGTGCAGCATAGAAGAACTCATTCTCCTCCCATGACATCTCTGGGCAGAAATCTTTTTCACACGCTATCCTACATGGGTAAGGAAACTCCTGGGTCTCTCTGGTTGCCACTTTTCATTTTCAGCCCAGACAATGCAAAGACCTTAGGAGGATGAACATCAGATCCAGAATTACCATACAAAGAAGCAGACTACAATGAGGTTGTGAGTTGTGTCAGATCCACAGCTGCTAGCATGTGTAATGAGGGATGCACGCTGCTGGTGGCGTTCCCCATCCCATGCCATCAAGCTGGCGGTCCTTGACCATTACAAGTCAGCTGCAAATTTGCCTAGAGCATGTAAGTGAGCCTGTCAGTCTTATAATGATGGCTACACAGTCAGTACTCCTTAGCATGATTTAGCGGTGAGCAGGAAGCATCACAAGTGAGCCCGACATAATAGCTGGTTTTCCACGAATGGGAGTCCCCAGCTGCACAGGAGCTAATAACAGATACTGACAGCTGGTACCACAGTACAAGCAGGAAGATGCACTTACTGCCCAGCCTGACACTCCCTATCTTTCTGCAGGTCTTCCTTAATAGCAGCAGTTCACATGCAACAAGAGGAGTGACTGGAAAAGCACAGGATGCTGGAGTGCTAAGAGAGTCTAGCTGGGACAAGGTGAGACAATGTTTCTCCTAGAGACATTGTAATGAGTAGGGTGTCGCTATTACTGCCATTCTTGAAGGTTGAAGTCTCTCCTTCCATATATGGGTCAAGAGGCAGCGTACCTGCTGTCAGACCACTGGAAATGGAAGACTGAATTCTGTAATTAGGAATAGTTGGAAGATGGTGGCGTATGCCTTGGACAAGCTGCTACCCATAATGGTTTTTAGATGATGCTGAGGACCTCTGATTCCTGAGCCTTGTTGTGAAGTTTTGCAGTCCTCATGTGATTGATGTTTTCAGGTGGAGTAGACTCCAGAGGTTAGTGCTTAAAATCCTGGGAGTATGGCTAGAATGAGCACGGGTGCTATGTCCTTGCAGTTCAGGGAGAGGTGAAAATCCTCTTTCATTTAAGTCTACACTGTGAGTAGGATTGTAACTGTGTTTATTCATCAGCTGCCAGTGCTAATTACTTTTCTTTAGGCTTTCTGAAAGTATGAATGGAAAAGAATTTGGTAATAGTGCAATTATGAAAAAATGTAATGAGGATTTTGAGTATCTTAATGTTCTACCACTACTGTTGTTATCTGTATGGGTTTTATCCTAGCAAAGTACTTCCTGTGGAAACAAATAACAAAAATCCTCAAATATTTGCAAACCAAAGGCAGTTGTATCAGCCTGCCCATTAACAGACAGAATGCTAGAGGATTTTACTAGTTTGTGTGACTGGATGAGACTATGGCAAATGAAATTTGTTACCAGCCACTGCAAAGCAGTATGTGTGGGAAAGAAGAGCTTGTTCTAGGGAGTCAGACTTGTTCTAGCTCTTCCCTGCCTGGAAAGCTGTTGGAATCATTGCAGATGGCTTTCTGAATAAACTCAACACAGCTTTTAGTGGGAGCAGAAAAGGCAAACGAAAAAAGAGTCCAGAGCAAAGTGAAGCATAAATGCATATTGCACCCACATATGCAATGCTGATGGCAGTTTCAGCCAGTTTACCTGAGAAACTTTACAGTAGAGGTATAGGAATTGCAGAGATAAGCAACTAGGATGGTGAGCTTTCATATGCAAGGTGACTATGCAAGGTTTTTTTGTTTAGCAAGAGGGAATTCTGAGGACACATGCTAGAAACTGGTGTATTTATCAGCAGAGAAACTGGAATATGTTTCAGACATCATTGCTAGTACAAGCATGGGGGTGTATGGTGAAATTATTTAGCAGCAGGTAAGTCAAAGAAAGCAGTGTTTTCACAACACACAATCCAAGTGCAATGAATTGCTACAGGATGCGTTGGAGGTCAGAAATATACCTAGTCATGGGGGTTAGATACACTTGCGGAAAGTAGGTCCATGTCTGGCTGTTAATGATCTCAGCTCAGAAGTGAGCAAATTTTGCTTACTGGGAGGTGTAAAGCAGGGTCCTGCGCTGTCCGTACACCTTTTTTTTTTCCTTCCTGAAGATTCCACTTTTTACCGCTGTCAGAAACAGGTTATTGAGCTAGACAGAATAGTTCTCCTGCATTAAGACCACTGTAAATGTGTGTAAAAATTGAGAGCACTGTGTTGGCCAGTAACATTGTGTAGACAGCTATGAAGGGAAGTCTTGGTTTCCTGGAAGAAGAAGTTTGACTGTCGTGTTTGACCTGTCTTCTTCTGCACACACTTTTTATTGTGCCCCAGGAAATGCTAGCAAAGGTTACACTAGCTTTACCTGTAAAAGTTAATGAAAAATCAAGACAACAGTCTTACGCATGCGTTAACAGACTGAGGTCTCCAGGGAAAAAAATGGTCTCCCAACCTGCTCCCTGTTCTAGTTCATGGCATCAAGCATGAACACTGAGATCCAGAAGCAGAAATCTCAGAGGAGAGTAACTGAGTAGAGCTGTGCACTTGTTCAGAATAAATGACAAAACATTTTTAACGGCTGCTGCCTGTTAGTAGAAATTACCTGCTAATCATCATGCAACTTTCTTAACATCTCAGGTTTTGCAGAGATTTCCCTCCAAGAGGATCCCTTGTAAAGTTCTGTTGTTTTCTGTTCTTCATCTTTGTGCTTGGATTGCACAGGGTATATGTGGGTAGAATGAGAGGAAGGAAGGAAGAGGAAGCCTCACAAAGTTTTTGTGGTTTCGCCCACAAGAGAAGCCAGGTTTCCCCTATTTTCATGCTGTCCTCTCTCTGGGATAATAGCTGCCCTTCTTGGAAAGAGATAGTGGGTACTCTCTGGTCTTGTGAGCTTTCCCCTCAAACCTGTACTGTGAATTTGTATCTGGTGTTGGAAGGTAGGGTTAGTCTGCTGATAACTTTTCATATATTTATGGCTTATGGAGCCATAAGACCTAAATTTATGTCTTTTTTGTTGTGTGAGCTTCCTTAGAAAGGGCTGAAGGTCTGTCAGGAATGTGTGCTTAAATTGGGGATTTCATTGCTTCAATATGCTATAGGGCATTAATACATTAAGAAATTAATCTAATGCATGGAAGTCAAGAGATTCTTAATCCAATGAATCCCAATTAAACTTCCTGTCAGGAAAAACCTAAGCAACAGTTTGCTACCTGAGCTCAGAAGATATGCAGAGGGATGACTCATACATGTATACTAATCCTGATATTCCTTCTAATGCCCTTGGTGCTACAAAATGTGAGAGGCAGACTTCCCAACTACCCTTTACTGCCTGATTTTGTGCAGCCGTTCTTATGCATGTTCTCTGTGGCAGCTGATTATTGCATTTCACAAATTCTCAGCCAATTCGCTGAATCAAGTATCAAGGCAGGACTAAACCGTGCATTTTCGTTGGGTTCAGTGAAAGTAAACTGAAGGAGGAAGTGATCTACTATGCAGAATTTGTTCAGGTCAGAGAGGTGTCCACCATCACTTATTGGGAGTTTATTCTTCACAAAAATGGGACCAACTTTTTTTTTTTTTTTTCCCCCCAGTGATTTGACTTCTTGGAAAGTCATAGTGGTAGTCCAGCTGGTTCCTTTTCTTATTATTAACAACAGCTGAGGCCTCAGCTGAAAAATCTTATTCTCTGTTGTTTAAAACTTGGATCACCTTAACTGTCTGAGCTGAAATTTAATACCGTGACTTGTCCTGCAGCAGAACTTTCCAAGGATACTGGGACCCAATAACTAGTGATGTCCAGGCCTTGTCTAATTTTGTGGACAGCAAGTGCTGAAGCAGAACTGTCCTAGGTTAAAAGGACAACTGTGGGAGAGGATCCCAACCAGACAGGTCCTGAACTCTTACATTATAACAGGATTGTGTGGGATTGTCTGGCCTTGAGACCAGCTCAGTCTGTCTGGTGTGACCCATCGTTTTTGCTATGCACTCTTGGGAGGGAGCTGCCTGCAGCCCAGTTCTTGTGCCTGTCAGTGTTGGTCATGGGCACTCTTCCCAGAAAAGTATATTCTGGCTTTTTTTGGACAAGTGAGCTGCATCAGTAGTGTGCTATCCAGTCTGTCCACCTCTGAACTGTACTCTTCCTTCTCTGCTATTTTGTCTGTCTGCATCTCACTGGGTCATAATACTTGTAAAGTTTTCTGCTGTTGTATAGGGACAACTATAGAAAGTACTCTGAAGAGTAATTACCCCTTTTAGTGGAAGCTTTAAATAGTGTTCATTAGTAAGACTAGAACTGTATATTATACAATGGGGAGGAAACAGGAAATTATCATTTGGCTGTCCTGTGTATGATTACATGATGAAGAAAGACAAATTGAAGTGGCAGAGGCAAACTTATTTCAGGTGTTTCCTGAATCTTGCATCATTTTATTTTTGTTGTGCACTTCATAAAGGTAACTAACAACTTCTTCCGTAGTCTGTCTTATCTTTAGAAAAAGAAAAGCTTCTAAGTTTCTAGTTGCAAGAACAGTTCCTCTGCTTTGTGATATTTTATGCAGTTCATTAGAAAAGCAAGAGATATTCTAAATAACCATCATGGTTCTGGAATGAGGCTTTTCCTGATCTGAACCCACAAGTAAAAAAGGCTGTTAGGACCTGGCTTATCTGGACACAATGTCCAACAGTATTCCCACTCCTACTTACAGATTTTCACATCACCTCCATGCTTCCTCTGCTCAGCAGCACAGGATTCCTCCAAGTGAGAGATGAAGAGCTCTTCACCTTGGGTCGGTGCTCAGCCTATGCTACTTGAATCTCTGAACAGCCCTGCCATTTTAGTAAGCAGTGGTGACAACATGAGTGTCTTTTACGGAAGTTCCCTTTTTCCAATTTAGTGACGTCAAGCAATCTCATTTCCCTACTGAGGTTGGGTAATTCTGGGGTTGCCACTTTCTCCAACTTTCCCATGATGTCTGCAGTTGGTTAGCTCAGATCTTTGGCACAATGCATAAAAACCCACAATTGTTGAAGAAAGGTTTGTACCGAAAAGTGTTCAAATGTACTGAAGGGTTCAGATGCCTCCACAATCTGTCTTGTTCCCCTCACAACAGGGAATACTTTGCTAGACAGAAGATGCATCGACTTGTTAGCAGTGACCTGTTTGTTTTGAGTGAGTTATCACTTTGCAGTTGTGCTTCCTGGAACCTGAGCCCTGGCGAGCCAGCTGTTTCGTACTCTCATGAGTGAGCTCTGTCCAAAGCACTGGTTCCTACAATTTTAGATCCTGCAGATCACTCCTGCGGTTGCGACATGGTGTCTCCCTCAAAAGCAGTTGATGTGGGCAGTTTTAAGGAGCTGACATCAGCCTCCCTAATGTAATTCTTCTGCCTGTCGCTGGTACTTCCGTGGAGCACAGTTCACAGCTGCTACAACCAAGTCACCTCTTACTGCACTACTTACTGTCTCCTGGCAGTCTGCTTTTGTCCTCATCTCCATTTGCTAATGCATTCAACTACAAATCTGTTTGAATATGCATCCAAAAATCAACTGCTGTTGTGATAAGCATTTTTTGTCTGACTGGCTTGTCACACCAGAAGCAAATCTTCCACGCACAAGGGCAACGTACAAAATAAACTCAGTGAGGAGAAAACTCTACCCTGTAATTTATACACATTTAGTGTTTTTTTTCCCCATAAGTCACAGTTCTTTTCCACTAAAAGAAAACAGCAACTCATGTTCAAAGGCTGTACATTTGTAGTAAGCACGTAGGAACGTCCTGTCATCCAAGAATGCTCATTCTACGTGCTTTGAGTAAAGAATTTCTAAATGGTTTTACAAATCTGTCTAGATAATTGGAAGGAGCAGATGAACTGTTCCCTATTTTGCTCAGACCGAGTTAAAGCCTTCAGGGGCAAAGTTCAGAAACCCTGACGCCCACAGCAGCCATGCAATTTATTCCGGTCTAGGACTAATGAGCATTTTTAAATTGAGAAATAATGATTGTTACGATCACTGCATATTATAGTCAGTTGTGAATAATGCTACTTATTTTAATGACCCAGCCTCAAAGTATCTCGGCTGTTATGTATCTGGAAATTGTTGCAGACCTATGTTGCAATTGTTTTTCATACTGGGCAATTTTGGCAATGTCCTCTTCTGAATGTATTGTACTCAAAATGTAAAACCAAACATATGCTAATGGCTTTCTTCTGATAAAGTCACAGGGGTGAGGAAGTTTTAGGAAAGTAGAGATGGATTAAATGGATTAGGTGGATGAAATAAGAAATATTGCCCATGGAACTAAGCCTTTGTCTACATCTAAAAAAGGTTTATTTTTTGGTTTCCTGTTGGTCTTTGCTCAGCAAACAGACAGAAAATCATTCTTTGTTCCTTTCTGCCCTGCTCATCAAAAACTTCACAGATAGTTCAGACCTAGGTAGCCCCAACAGGTGTTGGGTTAGGATGTGTCATACCTGTTTTAGCGATGTGGTCTCCCATATTGCTTTTAACAATTTTTCATCTCAAAACTCATTGCTAGATACTGCAGTACAGTATTCTGACACTTTCAACAGTCTTTTGCATTCTGGTAAACTTTCTTTTACTCACCCAGTTTTGATGATGTTTTTCCATGATTCATCTGTGTAAATAGGTTTCTTTCAAGTTTTATTTAGGGCACTGACACTCAGCACATACTTGGGGTACTAGCTGCAGAGGAAAATTCTTTCTCTGATAAGCTCAGTGAACCTCGAAATTCACCCTAGTAGAGGGAAAGACAGATGAGAACTGGTGATGTGCAACAAATATTAGGAGACCTCAGATATTACTCTTCTTTATAGCTTTATAGTTTTGATGATTGGACAGAGAGAATTACAACAGGTGAAGGGAAAAAAAAAATAATTGAAAATATCCAGAATACATTTGTTTAGCAAGGCTCCAAAGGATATGGCCTCAGTGGGATGAGCTTTTTGTTATTCTCCTAGCATTTCTCAAATGCAGATTTTTTAACATTCATAATTATTTTTTTTTTTTTTTTTAAAAAAGGATTTAGTACTTTAAGTATCAAAAGATACAGTAAAAAGGTACACTTTTCTAGGAATAAATTAAATAAGTATTGTCTGAAATTAAGAGACATTAAGTTTTATCAGGCAGTGGCTGGTCCTTAAGGCAAATAACACAGAAACGAGCTGACTATTGTCATTTTAACACTTTAAACCAAAGCATATAATTTTCTAGAGGAAAATTAAACCATTGATTAAACCATAAAACTAGAGCTTAATGAAATAATTAGCCTACAGTTATATGACATAAGTTGGGATAATGTCATTTAAGGTTTTTGAATACAGTCATCTGACTTCAAATTCTTCTAAGAACATGTTTATGCATCCATATTTCCCAGCCATAATTGTTTGGTAGCATCATACACAGTAATCTGTGAGTTCTTACTGGCTGTGTTATGGTCTGTTGTCCTTTTGTGTACATTTGAGATGCGACTCATTTAGTATGGTATCAGAGCTGTTATTACCCATTTGAATTCCTCACTATAATGCCTTTAAGCACTGTGGTTTGCATTTGACAAGGGCACGCTGGCAGGCCATGTTGTGAATATGATCTACAGTCATTCTGAAAATCATGTACTTTCTCCTCTCCTAAGCAAGAAGAAGAATCTTCATGTTCTCATTTGAAGCTCAGTAAGGAGTAACTCTTGTCCTTTGCTATGAGTGGACTGTATATTGTCTTGTGTTTTGGTGAGCAGTGATTTATGGGTGACTTTCTATATGAAGCCACAGAAAGCAGGGAACTCAGAGATTGGCAGGCTTTCTTCTGATTTAGCAATCCATGTTTAGGAGATAAGAGTTGCAGCAACTTGAAGTCAAAGCATGTTTTTCATAGATCACCTACTGTGGCATGTGGGTAGTCTGTCAAGCTCAATGCAGACAGGTACCTCTGCTGGAGGGCTGATCTGGCAGAGTGCTCAGTGTTCACACTTCAGAATTCCCTGCCTTTGCCACAGTTTTAGTTGTTCCTTGGATGAGCACAGGGCTTTCCCAGGAATTGCGCCAAAAATGGGAAAAAATTAACAGAACTACTGACAAAAGCACTTCTAAAATTTTCAGTTGTCTTTAATGTGATCATAAGGAAGAGCTAATTTTAAAGTTTTATATAAATTATCGTAGTCCATCAGGCACTTCCCTCTTCTCCATGGTCAGTTTTTATCTTTGTCCTTCTTACAGCTTAATTGGCTTGTAACAGTGAGGAAATGCACACATAGTCAAGAGTGAACAGGCATGGTAAATTGTAAGAGATGATTGTTGTGGCTGAGCTGGTCAGCAGTTTTGGCAACTACAGCTGGCAGGCGTCTCCGTTGCCCTGTACCAATAGGCTAACTTGCTTGCTTTGGTCTTGACTTTGATCTGAGCAAGGAGAGAGCTGCTTCTCATGTCCAAATTGGCCAATTCTAACACATTGAAACAGATGTAGTTTAAGATCTTTTCTGTAGTAATCTCATCTGAACTTGCAAACTCCTCAACTCAAACCACCATCTTTTATTTTTGCATGTTACTTTAACATCCCAGCCACATTTATGTGATCCCTGCTTACACCTCGTACTAGTGTTTTTTTCAGTTTTAGGAGTTGCAAGTTTGACACAGAATCTGTCACTGCTGTCTACTAATGCAGATAGCAACAAATACGGTTTATAATCTGACTGTTACTTAGACTTGTTGTGTTAGCTGGGGTGCTATATTGGGCAGGAGAGGAAGGAAGTGAGAAGGGAGGAGATGGGAAGGGGGAGTTGGGAAAAATACACAAAGTAGGAATATTTGACCTTTTTCATGGTACTTTTCCTTTACTAATTCAATAGTTTATTCACTAAACTTCCTTTCTTTATGGCTATGTAAAATCCCTGTTCTGTACCCCCAGTGGTAACACTCACCCTTTGGCTGTACCTGTGATCTCAAGGGACATGCATGCTGCTCCAACAGGAGGGACTCTTTCAGCTGTGATGTGGAATACGGTGATTCAGCAGGGAAATCACTGCAGCTGTGTCAACTCTGCAGTAAGACAGGCCTGGTAATGTAAAAAAATGCCTTCGTTTTAGCAGCTTTTTTGGTGAGCAGCATCACCTGGCAGTATTGGCAGTAATAAAACCAGCAACAAGGTTTTCAGAGTTGGGGAAGTATTTTGTTGTTTTATCCTTTGCATTTGGTTGTAGTATGAGGAGGTGTAAAGAGAGTATTGTCTCTTTTCCCAAGTAATAAGTGATAGGATAAGAAGAAATGGCATCAAATTGTGCCAGGGAGGCTTAGATTGGATATTTGGAAAGATTTCTTCACCAAAAGGATTATCAAGCTTTGGAGCAGGCTGCACAGGGAAATAGTAGAGTCACCATTTCTGGAGTATTTAAAAGACAGGTACATGTGGTGTTTAGGGACCTGGTTTATAGTGCAGCTTGGCAGTGTTAGGTTTATGGTTGGACTCAATGATCATAAAGGTCTTTTCCAACCTTAATGATACTATGATTCTATTTATTTACAGCCAAGCATGCCCATACTACACCACGCGTTGTGTGTGGCAGCCTGCCCTACCTGGTCGTCACGTCCTTTGCGTTCTGATGCAGATAGTGTCTGGTCCCTGAGGGAAACACCTATACCTCTTTGGGAATTGGGCTTTGCACCTTGTCGGGATCAAGCAGTGCAGGTGCAGTGTAGAGGTCCAGCACCAGGCAGTAGCAACGTTCCCATCTCTGACTTGCAGAGACCTGCATGGCATGGGCATTACAGGAGAATATCAAGTCAAACCCACCAGCTGTGGGTGAGGCGATGTGGACTGCCTGTTGTTCTGACGATCTCAGGCTGCTGGGCTTAAAACAAACAAAAACATGCTTATTACTTGCTTCCCTGTAGTTTTGCTAGGGGGTCTGCTCCAAGTAATTTCACTCCTTCATTTTCTGGGATGCTAAAATTTGTTTGTTCCACTGGATAAAGTGAGGAGTTATTAAACGATTGTAATGTATTTTTAAATTATTGTCTGGAAGATGCAAGGGCAATGGAAAATATTTTAACAATTATTTCACTGTAAGATCAGAAGCAGCAGGTGAACAGGTCTGCATGTAGATCTGAGTATATGTATGTCTGTACTGAATGAAGCAAATGATCAAATTAGCATTGTCATTGGCCAATGCAAATTGCCTAAGATAAAAGTGAAAAAAAACTTCAGGTAAACTGAGGTCTTCTGAGATTGCTTTTTGTATTCTGAGAATTTGTAAATCTCGGATTTGCTTCTTAGCCTAAAGTTAATGTTTGTCTTGGAGGAGATATAGATCCCTTGCAGAGTTTCAGTTTTAAATCCTTGACACAGATCCTCATTCTGCAGTAAATCTTACATCATTTTCACCTTGCCAAGACCTTGTCCTCTGCGGTGCTGGTGGCAATGTGTCCATGGGCAATTGAGCAGTAGGTAGATAGGAGCTGCTGGCCTTATGAGGAGTACTGTGGGACTTTGACCTGCCATGTAAATCTGTATCTAAGTGCTGCTGTTTAGCTAGAACTTTTTATTGCAGAGGACAATTTGTGCTTTTTTTATAGGCGTTGCTCATATCTTACCTGACTTTCTTAAACTGCAGTTAATAAAGCAAAAATAACATCAAAATAAAAAACAAACAGAAATCCACCATTAATATCTAATATAAATCAGAGGTCAACATGAAGGACTCTGGAAAGTGCTGTGTTGTCTTTTTAAGACTGTGGCTGCCTCACTGCTCCACAATGGACAACTTCCTTGAGCAGTTGCACAGTCTTTGAGTGATCTAAGTGGAAATATATGAACTGAAAGTGGAGCTCAAGTCTCAAAAGAAGAGGGCTTTTTGTCCTTACAAGACATTCAAGCTGAAATGACAGCTTCCTCCTATGTAATCTTGATTTTGTGAAGAGGCTGACATGGGATGAAAGGAGATCCAGGAACTCTTAAGATTCAGCCCTGTGCTGAATTAACCATAGACATATGCAGACCCTTCACTGCTGTTGTGGTTTGGGCTAGGCTGGCCAATGACGAAACAACAGATGCACTTGTCCACCTCTCACTCCAAGCAGAGTTCCTACTGAAACGGCCTGTGCAGTCACAGGGAACTTCCCTGGGACTTGCCACATATGTGATGGTACACTCCTGTCTGATGTGGATGTCTATCTCCGGTGTGTAATAAGAAATGTCCCCAGATTGCACTGATGATACAGCAGCAGCCTTAAAGCAGTACTCCTTCAAGCACCTCAAAGTGAGTAAGGACAACATCCAAAAAGAAAGAGATAGCTGCCACAGCATTGACACCTGGGGACAACCTTCTGTTAACATTTTTGCAAAGCATGAGTTGGAAAATTTGACATTTCTCCTCTGCATTCATTTCTCATGGTATACACTTATGTGAGATTTCTGCATCCTATGACCCAGATAGGTCTGTGTTACTCTTATGTTTAATGTCTATTATGATCTTGTTGCCAGCTGGACTTACTGTGAGTCAGACTTCACTGTCTCAGATCAACAGTTTCCTGCTGTTTAGCAGGATATTTGATGTAAAGTAGCTGGGAATCCAGCCCATCACTACCATGTGTTTGTGTTGTCTTGGTTTGTTTTGTTTGTTTGTTTTTTTCCTAGAAGTGTTGCAGATTATTAATCACAGAATTGTAAGGGTTGGAAGGCACCTTCAGAGATCATCTAGTCCAACTGTCTGCCAAAGAAGGTTCACCTAGAGTAGACTGGATAGGAACACTTCCAGGCAGGTTTTCAACATCTTCAGAGGAGGCTGCACAACCTCTCTGGGCAGTTTGTCCCAGTGCTTTGTCACCCTCAAGGAGGGTTTTATGCATGTTCAGATGGAACTTCCTATGTTCCTGTGTTAACTCCCAACTTTGATAAGTAGCTTGGAACTTCCTAAACTGGGGAAGGGCAGGCGGGATTTGGAGGAAAGTGGTAGACAAAAGAAGTACCAAAGTTGTAGGGAGTCTGCTAAGCAGAGAGGTGGCAAAGCTAAAAACAGAGAGAGCCTGCTAAATTCTGGGGCTAGAGTAGAGAAGCAGGAATGGCTTAGGTGGCATAAACTGCTTTACTTCTTTTAGGATACATGTCTGACCTTTTTAAGGGAGCTGTCAAATATGTGCTGTTCAGATGTCAGAATATGGCTATGGTTTGGAAAGAGCAGGAGCAGGAAGGGGGGGTGGTAATTACTGGAAAGAAAACATAGTAGGAAGAAAAGGCAAGGATAGAGCGGTTCAGTTCCACTGCATTTAGAAAGCCAGTCTGGTCTCTGAGCAGTAGGTCTTTTAAGTTCCACATTGCTAATAACTATCAATAGGTAGCAAAAAGCCAGGAACATGTGAGCAGCCTATTAAGATGAATATTAATGCTTTGTGATGTGCTTAAACTTTACAGTGTAATCACTGTTGGCACTGTGGCCCTTCCCAGAAGCAGAGGACTCTTTGGTGGCCATGTGCCTGGGGCAAGAGGAAGTTATTCTGGAGTTGGATCAGGAGGATCACAGTGGGGGGCTGTGGTTTCTTCTGATATTTGCGAGTTTGCCTGGCAAACAGGTCATCTGCACCTTTGCTTTGGAAGGTGTAGCATTTTTTCTTTTCAGAACATGCTTGGAGTTCACTGAGGTATAGGGCATGTATGCGCATCTCTGAGAGGTGCAGTAGTTATTTTCTGGCCCTTCTGTGACATCCCCATGCAGGGGATGCCATCAGGTTAGGAAAGGGGGCAGTTCCAGCCCCAGCATGTTGAGAGTGCTACAGGTGTGTGTGATGATGGTGATATGCCTGTATCTAATCTATGAACTGTGGAAATGCCTGTTCCAAATTCCATCCTGTGACACTGCACATGCCTAATGTTCTGGTTACTGCCTTGATGCAGTCTTGCTGATGTTAGCAGGAGTTCTGGCATACGTGGCAAGTCTTCATTGAAGTATTTCCACTGCCAAGTAACAGAATTTCATTTCATCTCTGTATTTTTTATCCCACAGAATGATGAAAAAAACATAGGGATTTTCTCCTCTTAATGCTGGTATCATTTAGTGGCATTGAAATTCAGATGGGATGAATCAGTAGCAAACAAGAGGAGGAATTCCTGTGGGGAAGGTATAGTGCAGAGAAGACCTGGTAAAATTCTCGTATTGTGTTAATCAGAATACAAGATTAAGAAATTATAATGAACATTCCTTACTAAATTGGACCATAATGTACCAGTTCAGCAAAACATCTAGGTCTGTGCTTAACCGCAAATGTGCAAAAGCTCCCTTAGAATTTAGTCAGTGTTTAGGGCTGTACTATTCATGGTTGATTTTCCCTGAGTTTGTGCTATTAATCTTTATGGCAGTGATAGAGGAAGGGCTTTCTAGGCACATCTACTGATGGGTGCCTGAGTGAGAACACTTGAAATAGAACTAATTTTCAAACAGTGCTGAGTGATGGACATTTTAAAAGTCAGCTTCAGTGTGATGTCTCCAGCAGAAACAAGTGGAAATTGAAATACTCGCATGCACGAATGCCTTTTGAAAACACTGCTGAAATAATTTGTAGTAGCCAAGGATAATTCCAAGGGAAATCCCAGCAAAATTGATAAGTCCCTTCCAGAGAGACAGTGGTGCTTGCACCTTGTTAGGTGGATGTGTTACGTGTTTGAAGGTGGACATGTAACTGTGACACCTTAAAGTTGCATGGACTGTTGGCTGGCAACACATAATCCAAACTGGTACAAACTGATTTATAGCAAATCCCTCCCTCCCCTGAATAGTAACATTTGTTTTTATTTGATGATTTGCAGAGTGGTCATTGTTTTATCTCTGATGAACCTGACAGCTCTCACACAGCCACATCATTGTGGCTTCAAGTTTCAGGCAAGGATTCATGGTTACTGGTGCTACCAAGCTTTCCCATCTGGGATGTTCTTACTTTTGGTATGTGCCTGGGAGGATGAGGGAGGAGATGGCTGTTTGGGTAAATGGTGGGAGCAGATAGGGTTGTGTCACTCTTCTTCCTGTGTCAGGTGATAAATGGCTGATCTTCCTTCCTCTTCCCTGAAAGCGAGGGAATGCTTTGAGCAGGTTACTTTAAAGGACAGCCCCACCTGTGCTGATGAACTATTAATTGCGTGCTAACCACTAGCATGTGGTTAGTATGGTTTACAAGAGGGAGTCCTATCATCCTTGCCACAGCTTTTCCTCCTCATATGAATTCTCAGAAGAAAAAAAAAAATTAAAAATCCCCCTAACCTTGGAAACTCCAGCTACTGAACCTCTTTTCTCCCTCTCAGGACCTGTCCCAGTTCTGCGAACTAACAAAACTATCCACCTGAGAGTTGCACATCCCTTAGTCAGACTGCAATATTGCCTGAGGTTTGCAGAACTACTCTAAATGAGCAAATACTTATTCTTGAAATCAATCCCAAGACCACGAGAAAAACACATTCTGTTTTGTTGCTCTGTTAGACTTCTTACAGAGGAGACACTCTCTTAATGTGGAGGGCAAAATGATATTGCCTCTTCGCTTCCCTTATTCCTGCAGTTTCAGAGTTTCCATGCCCTCCCTGAAACCTCACTTTTGCTTGACACAAATGACGCTTGTGTAGCAGTTCTCTTAATGACATGCTTAGCTTGACTTCCACTTTTTCACTCCGAGTTATTGCATCCTCTACTTATCCCACTCCTTGCTTGGTCAGTGTATGTGTTTGCTGTCGTTTGTGTGGCAATGTCTTTGGATCAAGTACTGGTACCTTTTTTGCTTGCTGATTTTGTGCGGATACTGCACTGCGTTTGACCTGCTGCTGTCTCTTCCTATCAATTGACACTGGTGACATGGAGTCAGTGACCAATCCATGACTTAATGCTGATGGTAACACTTCTTGTTGCTTCTGCTCTTTTGCTAAAAGGGAAGATAAAGAGATGCCCCTATCTGTCACCCTTCTCTGCTATGGAGGCAAGGGGGGCAGAGAGCTGGGGAGAGGAGTGCCTTAATTTGGTGTGGATGTTCAAGAGTGCTAACAGACACAGCAGCAATTGGAGGAAGAATTGCAACTCATCAGGTTCCAAGTAAAAGTGGGTTTATTACTACATTTTGTTGTTGTTTAAAGTTCTCTTTTATTCCTAGCTGCCACAGTATGATTAAAATCCCAGTGAAGACCAAGGACTCCCCCTTTTAAAGCAGGCCTGTCGGTGTGTTTTCAGTACAAGTTGTCTCCCTCCTGGACCATGTACCTGTTGGGGCTTTCAGTCCTCTTGGCAGCCCCCATCCAGTCTTCCCGGCCCTTCTTTCAGGTACATCTTCCAGAGATAAGACAATGTTTGCTTTTGTGTATCTGGATCTCACTGGTTATTTACCCCCCAGCAATCTTCCCCATCATGCTATTTATGCTCTGCCACACAGATGTTACAGGGAGAAACCTATGTGATAAAGGCAAGCTTGGCATGCAGTGGTGATCCCCAAACCAGTGAACACTAATATGTAAAGAATGTAGTGCCTTACTCAATTAGGGTAGACCAGGCTACTCTGCCAACCTTGGGGAGTTTCCCATTGTGGTATGAGGCAGTTTCAAAATGACTTAGAGCTGAAGTGGCACTGGAGTCACAATAAATTCTACATTTTGTATTTTCTTCTAGTTCGCTAGTCATTTGGTTACATCCGCTGGGTGTCTATGTTGCCTCAGCTCCCTTGACAAAGGCTGACTTTAGGGAAGGGGTAAAAATCCCTGCGTGAGTTTGGGAGGAAATTATGCTGCAATCTTGCATTATCCCAGTGAAACTTAATGTTAGACCCTGCACCTATTTTAATGTCTTTTATATCTCTGCGGGATGTGGTCTTGTGGGAATAGGATTTATCGAGTGGTATTGGACAATAGAGGTTGCTGAAGGGATTTGAATGACCTTGTGTAAACCATGTTTGACACACCCTGGTGCAAAGGCTGGAAGTTCCCCATCTTCCTACCCCGGGCCCTTGCCATGGCCTCACATGTCACAACATGATTGTGCTGCAAGTACAGAGAGTGGATATGGATGCATTAGTGTTTGTAAGGGTGCAGCTGTGAAATCTGGCCAAGAAAGCACAGTACAGCTTGCTTCTTAACATCTGTAAGGGAGTGGTGATTGGGCTCTTCTCCTTGGAGACAGGCCGCACTGAGGAAATAATCTGTTGTGTCTCTAAATCCGTGGCAAGAAAGTGTAAGAGGAGCACTGTTTCTTGTCATAGAGAGAGCAAATGGGAATGGAAAGAGCAGAGTTGAGGTATTGCTGGTTTCCTTCTTTCAGTAAGGTGGAAAGACACAAAGGTCCTGACTGCACTTAGTAATCAGTGCTAAAATAACTAATGTATTTGGAAGGAGAAAAGCAATGAGCCCTGCAAGGAGAAGATGGTATGACTGGTGGAAAAAAAGGGCTGAGATTCTATGGCAGGTCTATCAGCTTTGTCTGTGGCTGTAGGAAAAGCTGGATGAGGCTGCTAGAGAAGGACCACTTTGTTAATCTCTGGAGTCATTTGACTGAGAGCACAGCTGGAGAGTCTGAGAAGGTCACAGCAGCAAAGGGCACAGGGGCTCATGACTGAGCTTTCCAGAGGAGAAAATGATAGCAAATGCCTTGAGTGTGGGAGGTTTTGTTAATGAAAACCTAGTTATGAACTAAGCACATCCCCTCAATGGACTAAAGAGGACCACCATGTTTCTCCACAAGTGTGATCAGTATGTCTGAAGCAAAAGTGGGAGGAGTGAGTTGGTACAGCTGGGAAGTGTGGGGATCCATACGTGTGTGCCTTTATGGGTGGAGGGAAGTTGATTTAGCATATGTCATGAATCCAGCCTGCTAGACATCATTTCTGGGCAGAAAAAGAGATTGTATCCTTGGATGCAGTGCATGGTCACCCCAAAATCCAGCATTTCTGTCTTGAAAATTAATGATGGGTAAGTGTCGTGGTTCTGACCAATCAGAAAAGGACAGATGATCCCCCCCTCCTCCATCTTTTAGAAAAAAAAGAGGAGAGGAAGAAATTAAAGAGATTCAGGAATTTAGAAAAACTAAACTACTTTAATAAAAACATAAATAATAATAATATAACGAATAATAAAAAGAAAATTAAAAAAAAAAAAAGGAAAGAAAAAAAATTGTATACAGTATATACAAAACCATATCAAGCTCCCAGGATGACAACTCACATCACTAGCAGGCATCAGGAAAAGTCCCAGATTGGACTTGGTGATGGACAAGAGCTGGATTCAAGATCTGGAGTCAGGAACGCTCGGATCGGGATCAAAGGCAGATGAACAGGCAGGGTCCTCCTTGGGTGTTGGCCATCGAAGAAAGAAAAAAAAAAGGGGTCTGACCCCCTGGCTTTTATACTGAGCATGATGCAGATGGGATGGAATACCCCTGTTGGTCAGGTTTTGGGTCACTTGTCCTGTCCGCTCCTCCTTGCAGGTGGGACCTTTTGATGTTTTTCTGCTTCCGACCCTCCAATGGGGCAAATAACAAAATTCCCTGACCTTGGTTGTTCCCGCAATAAGGATAAGCAAAGGCCTGTCTGCATACCGTTCCTTGGTATAATCAGGTCTTATCACTGTGAGACGAAACAGTTCTCTGAACAATGTGCTGTTAATTTCAGAGTTTAGTTTGTTAGAAGAGGTCCAGCTAAGAAAGTAAAATTGTAAAACAGAAAATTGGTTCATTTTCCCTCAAACCAGGACAGTAAGGTACATTTGGAAGTTGACCCCACACAATCAATTCCTGTGCTGTAATTTCTCTATTCCTCTTTCTAGACTCTCTGAAATAAGTTTTCACCATCAAGACGTATGATTATCTGGACCTCATTTTCTTTTAATAAGGAACAATTTCTCGTTCATATAGACTTTCTGAAGTTTAGTTGTCACACCATTCTTCTAGTAGAGGTGATGCTGCTCTGTAAAGCCAGTTTTGGGTTGTCGCTGGACATACATCACTATCCTTAGATCAAGTCCTACTCCACTGTGCTGCAAAAAAAAAGGGATAACACCATGACCATCTTTAAGGTGCTGGACTGTTTAGTGCATGTGACAGGAGAAGAGTAGGGCTTGTGTGTGTACTTGGCTCTTTTGTAAGGCCCCTCTGTTGAGAGACTCCACCTCTGGGGAGACTTCTCAGTCCTTAGGGTTTCAGCTTTTGCTGTTAATGTGTGTTCAGCTCTGGTGCTGGCCAAGTGCTAGCATCATGCAAATGCAAGGTTTTTAAATAATGCTAAGTTGTCTGCCAGTTGATATTTACCTGTTGTTTCATTTTGCTCCCAGTAAGTCTCTTTTCCCCAAATAACAGGTGGTGCCAGCTGACAGAGGATGTCCTCTGCAGGCCACAGTGAATGTCAGTATACAAAGGACCCGGCTGAAAAAGTCAAAGCAGTGTTACCTCTGGTCACACTGGTGTGGCTGTGCTGGTGTGGCTGAGTAGGCAGCCCCTCAGAGGCAGCCTCAACCAAGCCAGATGCAGGGACAGTCTAAAAGAATGGGACAATGCTATCTGATCCAGGCCCTGAGGCTCAGTGATGTACTGTGGACCCCAAAATTCTCCTCTGTACATCAGCTGCAGATGTGATTGGTATTTTCCCACTAGAGGGCAGTTTTATCATGCATGCATTTTGATAGTTTGCTAATCTCATTCAACAGTCTTTAAAACCAACACAAATTAAGATGAAAGCCATGATCAACATTTAATTATTTCAGCAGCTACCAAATGCCTATATGAATGATAAAACCATTTATTATTATTAATTCATTACTCAATATAAAGCAGATATTGAGGAACATTTTTTAAAGGCATCATGCTTCCTTGGGAATGACCATGCAGCAGATATGTCACAGCTGCATGGAAATGAGTGAGTGTGACTGGGGCATGTGTTATGCACTGATAGCAGGCACACAGCTCCTTCTCATAAAAACAGAGATATAGCAGGTTTGTAACCTGGGAGCTGAACGCAGTAGTCAGACTTTTAATTCCCCCCCCATGCACACCCATAAATTCTGACACTTTACAAAGAAAATCAAAAGAATCCTCAAAGGTTCTAATTCTCAATGGAAAAGACAAGAGCTCCTTACTAGGACGTTAGCAGTTCTGGAGGTTTTGTTTCTCAGATCAATAATAATTATACACTAACAGGCATGAATATTTCAGAAAGCAAAGTGAAGTAATAACCATGATTTCAGTCTCACTCAATAATCCAGACCTCAGAGACAGCTTATGGAAATTTCTGCACCACAAGGCAAGGTTGTATTGGGAATATCACGTTCAGTTCTGCTGATGCTATGTGAGAGGATGTGAGTTGAGTTTCTCAGCTAGTGGAAAACAAGAGATCAGTCATTACCTTGTCCTGTAACTCAATAAGACAAATTTGTCATGTTCTAACATCACCTTTCTCTCAAACAGTGGAATTGGACTTGTTTGGTTCTACTTCCCCTAAGCAATCTGTGCACAGCATGAAGGGAACATGCTCTTCTACTCCCTCTAGGTGCCTGGAAACATCCAAAATTTTGCCTTTCTGAGATGAGAGCTAATGTTGGAAGGAATGACAGATGGTGACCTTGCTGAGAAACTTAGCAGGCAATGTTTCTTGTTTGTGTTTTTTCTAGTTATACTTGCCTGGGCCACTTTTCCCTAAGCCAGGCACGGCGTCTGGGAAGTGGCTGAAGGCATACATCATGTCTCCTTTTCTCTCTAGGGCTTCCTCTCATAGGGCTTTCCAGCAAAGCCAAGCTCTGATTCAACCACTGTAATAGTGATGGGTTTGTAAATCTATGCTGTCCTTTTCCCTGCCTCGTGGGAACTGGATAAGCTCAATGTAAACTAGATTCCCTTCAGAGCCTGGCCTAGCTCCACTCCCTCACTTCGTGTTTTGATGAGACCATAGTGCCTTTCGGGTCACAGATTCCTTCTCAGCCCTTGTAGAAGCTGTCTGCACCTGCCTGAAGCCAATAGCGCTGGGTCACAGCACCAGCCCCGTGCTCTAGATACAGGACAACTTCATAGTGAAGAGCACTGTGCCAAGCAGTCACAATCTGAGTAGATAAAACATAAATTCTTGTGTTTCCCTGATGGCTGCCTGGTGCATCGACCATAAAAAGCAAAAGCTATGCAAGCTCACTTTAGGGCATTCACAGAATACCTGAGAAGTTACACTACATGGACTCTGCAGATGGATGCTCTGACTAGACAGACTGTGAGGTTGTGCTTTCTCTTATCTGCCTGTATCTTACTTGCTTGTATTGGGAACTTCAGCTGCGATGCCCCCTCTTTGTGTTGCCTGCCAGAGTTTCTCTCTGCATGATTCATCCTTCCAGGACAGTACAAGCAAGTTTTCAGTTGTCTGGGCTAGAATGGCTTCCTTGCATAGGCTGTGTGGGCCTTAACCCATGCAATGCTGAGTGAAGCTCTTGTCCTCAAACTGTCTGACTCCGTTTCCATCTGCTGCTTCCTTGATATTGTCCCCTCCTGGTAGAGTGGGTGCAGTTCCTCCTCTGGTAACACTGGAAGTCATGGGAGAATAGAGATGATTAGGCTAGTGCTACAGGTCTAAGCCACCTCCTTGATCAGTCTCCTTCTCTTGTTCAAGAGAGATGACCAAAGAAGCTGTCCACTCTTGTGTAGAAAAGACCCATGCTCCAACATGAAGACAGAACTCTGTCTTTATCCTTTCTAACCTTGTGGGTGTAATCTTGCATGGTCAACTAGGCTTCTGCAATGGGCTTAACATGTTGCTTTGGGATCACATGCTGATTGTGTTTCTGATTATCTCATTTTCTTAGTGTTTCCAGACAAGTTGTAGGCTGGTTCCTGTTAACTTGTTCCTTTTCTGTCCACCTCCTCTCATCTGCCTCTCCCCTTTCCCATGACAAACTACATTGCTCTTAGGATCCTTGCTCTCTTTTGCACTATTTTAGTCCAAGAAGTTTTCTCTGTACAAATCCCTGTCCACAGTGTTTTCCTCTCTTAAGTAGTAAAGGTGCTCCACCCAGGCCCTCTCCTTAACCTTTGTGTTATACATAGCGGATGTTGGGTGTTTAGGACATTGTGTTCTCCTTCTGCAGTTTTCTCCTTAATTGCTGCAGATGTCTAGGTAATGTTTTCTGTTTGCACTGGTTACTTGCTTATGAGTGGATCCTAACTCTAAGACTACAGTCTTAAAAATGGCAGTAGAAAACAGACTGTTCAGTTAATTTTGGTTATTGGTGTTCCTGCTGTCCATTTCTGCCATGGTCTGGTCAGTTAAATCCAGCTCATGTTCTTGCTACCTGAAATTACTGCTGCCCAAGAATAGGGGTCAGTTAGGATCATGTCCCTTTGATACTTCAGGGTCACTACTACGTGGTAAGAATTTGAGATTGTTTCTTGAGCAGGATGGCTTATTTAGGAATACCCTTGGTCTATCCTGTGTGCTGGTTATAGGCTGTCTCCAAAGACCACTAGTGAGGCCAGTATTGGCAGAAGGAGCACTGTTTGGTTGTACAACCTGCTCTTCACTTCCATGGTCTTATTCCAACCTTGCTCTTATTCCCACATATCCCCCACTCACATTCCCACATCGCTAGTTGAGGATTTTTATTCTGTTTCCTCAAAACCTGAAAATATTGAACTCTACTTATTCTCTACACAGAACGGAATAATCAGTGTTTAGGGTTTTGGTTGTTTTTTTTTTTCTTGTCTTTTTTTTTTTTTTTTAATATATGAGCAGGCAGAGGACAGTGATTCATTCTGATTCAACTGAGGTTTTTCAGAAGGGGGCTGAAACCTGTCTCACCTTCTCATTGGTTTGTGCGGAAGATCAAAGGACTGTATTGACAATTTTTGAGACCTTTCTGGGTGAACCCCAGTACCCTAAAATCATCCAGGGTAGTCTCAAATTCCCTTTTCAGGCTGGTATTGGCTCCTAGTTGCCTGGATTTCTGTAGCAAGTAGTTGCAGATATCCATGTCACTTCGCACTCTACTCCTGCTGCAGGAGCTCCCTGTAGTAACTGGTGCAGCTACAAAGTCATGTCCTATCGATGTCCTAGCTGGATAATGCTGCCTTTGGTTGGAACTGGTGTTTTGTTTTGGGGTTGTTGGTTTTTTTGGACATCAGAAGGTGTTTGATTTTTCTCTACTCCTCTTCTGCGCTTGTTGAGTTGTTGTCCTTGCCAAGGTGGTCTGGATTTTACTACTAACAGTCTTCTGGTTCTGGGAGAGTGGCAGTGTTGGGATAAATCTTTTCATATCACAGCTTGTCACTTGGCTCCTGTGTTCAACCTTATCTCCTTCAACACCACCATTGAAAATGACATGGATGGTGGAAGGGAAAGAGGCTTTGTCTTCAAGTTTGCACAAGAAGTTCTAGGAATAATCTAGAAGGTCTCAATCTGTGTGATTGTGGTGAACTTTCCAAACGACTGTATGTACAAGATATCCTTTGATTCAGTTGTTACATTCACATTTAAAAGTTTTTAACTATATTTAAATGTTTTCATTCTTCTGACACAAGGTTTTTCTTCTAAAAGGAGACCATTTTCTGTGGTATTTCCACTTAGCTTAAAGAATTGATGGGTTAAGGAAAATAACTCATGACTAATTTCACTTGTTGGCTCTCCTATCACACATTCCTCTCTCATCTCTTGAGCACTGTAACTGAGGGGTTTTCTCTGGGCTTAGAACTGTGAGCTTTACAGTTTCTCCAGGAGGAGGTGGATCTCCTGTGTCTGCTCCCTGGTATGCCTCCAGCCTAGCTTCTTGCCAATAACCCAAATCACAGGCATGTGTTTCCTCCTGTTTCCTGCCAACAAAACAAATCATATAATTGTCTAGGTTGGAAAGGACCTTTAAGGTCATCAAGTCCAACTGTTAATCTAACACTGCCCAAACCACCAATAAACCATGTGCCTAAGCACCGTGTCTACCTGCCTTTTAAATACCTCCGGAGTTGGCGATTCCACTGCTTCCCTGGGCAGCCTGTTGTAGTGTTTGATAACCCTTTTGGTGAAGAAATTTTTCCTAAAATCCATACTAAACCTCCCCTGGCAATACTTGAGGCCATTTTCTCTTGTCCTATCACTTGTTACTGGAGAGAAGAGACCAGCCCTCATTTTGTTACAACCTCCTTTCCAGTAGTTGTAGAGGTTCCTGTTTTCCTCTCATTTTAGCTCCATGCTTGCAGCATCCTCATTCACTTGAATGGGGCAATCTGGCAGACGTGTTGGTTCTGATATGTGATTTACCTGCAAATGCAGGCATTGCTTTAGCCATTTTTATGTCCTAAGACAGATAAGACATGTTCTCAGCTTGTTCTAATTAGCACAGTTTGAATTCACAGTCAGAATCTCAATACCTGTAATCATGTAAAAGTACCTCCAACGATTTTCAGGTTCAGGCACACTTAGAGATCAGATCTGTCACTTTATCAGCAAATGGTCTAGCCGTCAAGTTGTCATAGAGAAGATGAGCATTACTGCTATTCCACTCTCCCATCAGTCTTATATTATGCCTCTGTCCAGAGGAAAAAATGAAGAGTAAAAGTAAAAAGAATTGGCAGTCTTTAATGATGTAGCCCAGGAGTCCTATAGATTTTAATCCAAATAAGACTACAGGACTGTGTCCTAATTGGAAAAGCTGCCTGTGATTTTAAAATGCACTCTTTTTCCTTACACATTTCAGTCTTAGGAGAACATTTTAGAGATCTGTCTTGATTTGGAAATTCAGAATTTTGCTCAGCTTATTCTGATCTTATAAGTCAATAATAAATCTTCGTTGTCATGAAATTGCTATGCAGCTTTTAAGTTCCTGTGTAACTCTAGTTTCAATCTGCCTATGTTTCACTGCTGCTGAGAGAGAAAGTCTAGCTGCCTAGGGAGTACTAAAAATAAGCCTGAGTCTCAGTCTATATTTTATACTGTAAATTTGTAATGTTCCTATTGAATCTGTGTTAAAGAACCTCACAGGTGCCTGCCCTAGTAATGAATACAGTCCTGTTGTGTTGTAGCACAGCTGTTAGGTGTTCTGGAGATTTGGAATTTAGGAATTGACACGTGGTTATGCCAATTTGATTTCAGGGTTTTCTGTGAAACAGCACTTCTACTTTCCTTCCTTGTCAGTTTATCACAGGTGTATGTCATCAAATAAATTAATGTGGTGGGTAGAGTGAATTGGAAATGGGGAGACTGGCCCTGTTCTTCTGGGGCAGTGTACACAGCTGGCAGTGTACACAAAAATATCCATAATTCTCACTCCTCCCATTGTTTTCTACAATCTGTCCTAAAGTCTGACAGATCCCCACCTGCATAAACCTGCTTGTAGACCTGTCATTAGGAGTGTGATATCCCTTATGTAGGTGAAAACCTAGGTGAGATTTCTAGTATTTCACTCCTGTGCTTTACACACCGGCAGTTTTCTGGCATCTTCCTCCTACCTGTAAGAAGCTTTGTTCTGTGGTTTGAGATTTTGCACAAACCCCTGCAGCTGCAAAACCCAGTTTGCTTGTGCATCATTCCCACAGCAGTCACTGGACCTGGGCTGTAGGAAATTGAATGAGACCCTCCACCTTACTTCCTTCTGCCATTCAGTGACTTATTAATCCCTCTGTCTCCAAACCAAAAATTAACATCTCCGTACTGTGAAGAAAGCACTAATATCAAAGGCTTGTCAAATGTTTTGGGCTCTTTAGGCCTCAGGATTAACCAAGACACACAAAGCCTTGCCTTCAGAGGCACCAGGATTACTACTGAAGTGAATGGAGCCTGAGGAACAGCATAGTCTCTGCAGAGTGGGCAGCAAGGCACATGAGTTGTTAGCCCAGCTTCTCAATTGTTGCTGTTTTTTCCAAGTTTCTATTGCTTGGGCAGATATTCCCAAATTGAACTGCTGCATGAGATTGAAAAATTTTGCAAAAGTCACACCCTGTAAAATATTTTGGTGCCATTCACAGAAAATTAGCCTTTTGGTGCTCCATGTGCTGACGACTCTTCAGCTCCTGGTATTCGTATTACACTCTTTGCAGACAGCTGAGTTCATGCCGCATGTCATATAGTGAGCTTCCCAAGAATTCCTGCTGTACTTTTCCATGGTCTCTTGTACTTACTTTTCCATCACTCCTTGTTTCCTCTCTTTCAGACCCAATGGCCTTTCTGAAATACAGTTTACTGAACACCTGACAGTCCATGCTCTCCTCCCAGGTAAGATACCAGATGATATTAACTCTCCAGTAGCAACAGTGAAAAATGGTGTTCAGATACCAGCTGGAGCTTTCAAAAATCCCAAAGGCATTTTCTAGTGAAAGTAGCCATTTTCAGGAAAATGGGTTTGTATCTTACATGCGTATAAGAGACACTTCCCTTCTCTGGGAGGTGGATGCTTTTTCTTGCTACAAGGGAGTCATGAGACGGGAAATTCAAGCTGGGTGAAGAGCTATGCATAATAAGGAAGAGAGCAAATGTATTTACCAAATGCAGGAAAATAAGAAAATGTACAATGTTGAGGAAGGGGATTCTTCTGTGAGCCCCCTAGCCATACAACATCAAAGCAAATCTTACCTGGCCCCTGAGTCTGCCCCCGAGGAAAGCTGATGGAAAATGCTTTCAGAAAAGAGCAGCATAGGCATTGTTTTATTTTCTGCACTCTCTGATTTACAGTGTTTGCACCATGTTTGTGAACATAATGTTTACAGATTTTAAGAGATTGCATTATGTTGTCCAAAGCTTTCTCCAGCCTGTTTGTATTTTTGGCCTTTGCAGTTTTCCATAGGAGCTTCCACAGTCCATGTAGCAGTATGCAGTAAGGCACAAAACATTTATTTTTGTTTCTTATAAATCTGCTGCCTGAAAATGTCATTGGTTGCCCCTAGATTTTATGCAATGAGAAATAAATAATCCTTTTCTAATTATCTTCTTATCACTTATAGTAGCATGTCTGCCTACTGCTTGCTTCTCCTCCAGTAAATTTTCTAGGCTGGAAAATCTTTCTTTGCCTAATCTCCACTCAGCTTCTAAGCCTTTACTTTTTCACCTGACCCTTCTCTTCACCTTTCTAATTCTAGTGTATCTTCCCTAAGATAATTCCTAGTACTACCTCATAGCTCATCGTTACTGAATTTGTGTTTTTAGTGAGTTCTGCACAGGAACATTGGGTTCTTCTTGCCAATTAATTTGGTAACTGTTAGCATATATGTATATTGGCAGGTTTTCTTTGCCAATTGTATTACGTAGCACTTACTGATTTTTAGATTTCATCTACTGATTTTCTATTCACCTTTCCTGGACCACAGGAGCCCTCTGTGACTCTTAACAGTAACTTTCAGATTTCAGTAATGTGAATATTTAAGCAAACTTTATCATCCATCCATCCATGGGTCCTGAAGGAGCTGGCAGACCCAGTTGCTAAGCTGCTTTCCATCGTATTTGCAAAATCATGAAATTCCTGCAGATTGGAAAAATATAATCCCAATACTGAAAAAAGGGAAAAAAGAAGACCCAGGAAAGATCAGCCAGTCAGTCTCACCTCTGTGCCTGGCAAGATCGTGGAGCAGATACTCCTGGAATCTGCTAAGGCACATGGGAAATAAGGAGATGATTGGAGACAGCCAACATGGCTTCACCAAGGGCAAATCCTGCCTGACAAATTTGATGGCCTTCTACAATACTGCCACAAACTTGGCGGACAAAGGCAGAGCAATAGACGTCATCTACCAGGACTTAAGCAAAGCATTTGACACTGTCCCACATGACATCCTAGTCTCCAAATCGGAAGGTTGGATGGATGGACCGCTCAGTGGATAAAGAACTGACTGGATGGCCGCACTCAAAGGGTTGTAGTCAGTGGGTCAATATCCAAGTGGTGGTTAGTGATGAGTGGTGTCCCTCAAGGATCAGTACTGTGACCAGTACTATTTAATATCTTTGTCAGAGACATGGATAGTGGGATAGAATGCACCCTCAGCAAGTTTGCCAATGACAACAGGCTAGGTGGCATGGTTGACATGCTAGAGGGAAGGGGTGCCATCCAGAGGGTCCTGGACAGGCTTGAGAGGTGGACTAGTGCAAATCACATGAAGTTAAACCAAGCCAAGTACAGGATCCTGCACCTGGGATGTGGCAATCCCAGGCATAAATACAGGTTGGGCAGAGAATGGCTGGAGAGCAGCTCTGAGGAGAAGGACTTGGGAGTGCTCATGGATGAGAAGCTCAGCATGAGTAGGCAGTGCACACTGGCAGCCCAGAAAGCCAACCATATCCTGGGCCGCATCAAGGGAAGCATGGCCAGCAGGTCACGGGAGGTGATTTTCCCCTTCTGCTCTGTGCTCGTGAGATCCCACTCTGGAGTCCTCAACATAGAAAGGACATAGAACTGTTGGAACGGGCCCAGTGAAGGGCCACCAAGATGATCAGAGGGATGGAGCACCTCTCCTGTGAAGACAGGCTGAGGTGTTCCAGGCTGTTCAGCCTGGAGAAGAGAAGGCTCCGGGGAGACCTTATAGCAGCCTTCCAGTATCTTAAGGTGGCCTACAGGAGAGCTGGAGAGAGACTCTGTCAGGAAGTGTAGTGATAGGACAGAGGGTAATCGTTTTAAATTAGAAGAGAGGAGATTTATATTAGATATTAGGAAGAAATTCTTTTCTGTGAGGGTGGTGAGGCACTGGAACAGGTTGCCCAGAGAAGTTGTGGATGCCCCATCCCTGGCAGTGTTCAAGGCCAGGCTGAATGGGGCTTTCAGCAACCTGCTCTAGGGAGAGGTGCCCTTGCCCATGGCAAGTCTAAGCATTCTATGATTCTATGATCTCACTCTTCACGAATTTCATTTCATTTCATTTATCTGTAATATGATGAGCACATATTTCACCTGCTGAAGCTAGAAAAACAATGTATCTTGAAAGTACTTGCAAATATGTGGGGAAACAAATTTTTAAACGTCAGCCCTGTATGTCTTGTTCCGTTGCTAGTGTCCCTTTGGAATTATCTACAATGAAATCCGAAACTAAGTTTTTGGTAAGGGTAGGTGTATCTCAAACATTCACAAAAACTTCTGCTTATTTGTCAGTGGTAAAGACTCTTCAGAGTTCTCTTATTTCTGAAACACACAAATTTGTAATATTAGTAGGGGATTAGCAATTCCTAGATTTTTTCCTGGTCTTTCATCTTTTGCTGGGAAATTATGTGAAATGAGAATACTTTCCATATTAATGCTGTCTTCAGTTAGCTGTCAGTCTGCAAAGTTACACTAGCTTCAGCGGCTCAGTTCACCTGCTGTTTGGAACTGCAGGGAGTGTTCCTTGCTGATCAGGTCGCCGTCTCTACAGCTCCTGCACTGATCGGGGGTTTCTCTCTGTCCCTAGAGTGTGTTTGAATTTGGCAGGGAAACATGTAGTTTTCAGGAATGCACACTTGTGCAATTAAAGGTAAAATGAATCCAAATCCAACCAAAGTTCTGTCTGTGTCTCCTTACCAGGAACATGTTCCTGTTTGGCAGCCAAGTGTTATGAATGTGTCTATGTCTGAAGTCACTCTATCTCAGTGTCTGGGCTGTGGGTTTCATTTCTCTTTTGCATCCAAGGAATTTTCCTGTTTACTGAACTGAGAGGCAAGAAGTTGCTTTGGACTTTCAATGTTGCTAGTCTCTAAATAAAACCAAATAAAAAAGGAAAATCATATAGTGGAAGGGAAGCATATTGATGTTGAAGAGCTGGTGTTTCTGTGGGTCTGAGAGAAGGTGCTGACATTGACAATGAGGTTGTTGGGGACCAATGGGTCATTGGATGAGAAGCTCAACATGAGCTGACAGTGTGCATTAGCAGCCCATAATAGCTATTGTGACCTTTGGTTGTCTATCCTACTTTTCTTTTTTCTTTGTATTGCAGTCAAGTTATTTAATCATGGGAAATAATGAGTGTGCAGAAGGGAAAGAAATAATGCAAACCTCTTCCACGTGGGAAGTGGAAGCTAGCAGTGACCTTGAGGCAAAATGTTCTGAGATACCTGAGACTGGTGCTCAGCCTCTTTGGAAACAAAACCATTTCTATGCAATAACTGTGAGTCTGTGTGTGGTGCTGCCTGTATACATAGGCTGCATAGCACAAAAGCCACTGAAAAGCCCTTGTGTGTCTGTGAGTTCAGAATTTCTCCAGAACTTGGGCAGCAGTGCCAAAAGAAAGCTCTGAGAGACAGTGGGAACGGCGCACTTTCGTCTTTACGTCTAATCATCCACTATCTCCCGCAACCAAAACTACAACACAGACCGCAAGTATGGCCATGAATCACCATGACTCCTGAACAGGTTTCTTGCTCTCAGTATTGCTCTTCTTAATGCTTCTACCATGCAACTAATTTTCATGGATTTCTGTTTATCAAATGCTTAATGTTTCCATGTCATGAGCTGGGTAATGCTCCAGTAGTTAAATGTGGAAAAAATTTGGAGTCTTGCCCGTCACCAAATTACCTGATTGCAAGCTGAGCTTGGTAACTGATGATCTTTGAACTGGTTATCACAAATAACCAAAATGCAGCCAACGCTTCTCAACTCCAAGGGTAAAGCACTTTAATATCAGTGGTGAGGTTGTATGGGGCACACAACAATAGGGACTGGAATTTTGAATGTGGATCTAGTTGTCCCAGGGAATCAGTGTTCAAATTCTGACCAGCTTTTTAAGCAAGCTAAATGCTTGTGTGTGAATGGCATGTGATTGAGACATGTTTTGGAGTTCACAAATCTGATGTATAGACACAGCCACTAAAGTAGTAAGCACTAAGCTATTTGGCAATATCTCTGAGGAAGGCCTGTTCTTTACACATGTATAACCAAAGTGGTTTAGGCATCAAAAGTATTAGTGAAAACTAGCTATCAGTGTGCTCAGCTAAAGAAGCTAAGAATGTGTGTGCGATTTTTTTTTCCTGACCAAAAGAATCTAAGAGTGTGTGTGTGATTTCCCCCCATTTTTATTCATAAGAGGCTTTTTATTAGCCAGGTAATATATGTTCCACTACTCTGAGAGAGACTTCTGGCATCTGTGAAAAAAAGAATTATTTTTCAGCTTTGAAGTTGCAATTTGGCAATGAAATGAATGGGAGAGGTTTCCTGTGTACTGTTGCTCTCACTGGCTGAGGTGCTTTCCAGACAGGCAGCTGAGCAGTACTTGGGAGGTCAGCACTGAACCTCTATGTGTGCTTTGACATTTTTTGGCTTTTCAGTTTTCTTGGTCTTAGAGCTTCTTATCCCCCTCCTTCCTTCCATAGGATGGGGAAAAAACTCTGCAGTGTAAGAGGAGGCAGGAAGCTGTTAACCCAGCTTATGACCTGGCTTGGAGTCCTTTAAACTGTCTCTTGAGGGCTCCCAAACCCAAATGTTCTTTAGTATGATAGCTGAGGGGACTTGTGGAGGAATGGGTGCTGATGAGGGAAGCTGTCCTGAAGAGAAGAGAAGGGACATACATTCTGGGAGGAGGAGACAGAGGAGATGGACATAGCATAGAGCCCTCACAGCACACTCCTTACACCAAATACACCACTCCCTCTCCACACATAGCCCTGTACATGGCACTTCTGAGATCAGGAGCTCTGTGCTCATTGCTGCACTGTGCAATGGATTGTTTCCTTTTACTGCTCTCGCATATGATGTAATTTTTTTCTATACTTCTCCATTTCCACTTGCAGGACAGGATGAACGCTTGTTCCCAGTCTGCTTTCTCTTATATATTTATTGTTCTGTCTCTTTTGGCCACTTTTCCTGTGTAAACAGTCCCACTTTATTCAGGCTTTACATTCTTCTATTAATTGGTTGCTCCGACTGCATTTTTTTTTTTTTTTATTTCTGTCTATTTTAATAACAAACCTGCTGCTGACAGTAGAGAATCATAGAATGGTTAGAGTTGGAAAGGACCTTCAAGATCATCAAGTTCCAACACTCCTGCCATAGACAGGGACACCTCTGACTAGAGTAGGTTGCTCAAAGCCCCATCCAGCCTGACCTTGAACACTTCCAGGGATGGGACATCCACAACTTCTTGGGTAACCTGTTCTAGTGTCTCACCACCCTCACAGTAAAGAATTTCTTCTTGAGATCTAGTCTAAATCTTCTCTCTTTCAATTTAAAACCATTAACCCTTGTCCTATTGCTCCGATCCATTATAAAGAGTGCCTTCCCCTCTCTCTTGTAGGCCCCCTTCAGCGGGGGTTGCTATAAGGTCTCCCCAGAGCCTTCTCCAGGCTGAACACTCCCAACTCAGCCCATTTTCGTAGGAGAGGTGCTCCAGCCCTCCACTGGACCCATTCCAGCAGGTCCATGGCCTTCCTGTGTTGAGGACATGTTAATGTCTTTGATCTTTACAATAATGTCATTGTTTTCTAGTCTACAACATCCAATTCATTATGGATCCTTCCTTCTTCTGACTTTTTGGGAGGGCTTGGGGATGGTCTGTAGCTGAAAGCAGATCTTTGGGAGAGGAAGACTGTTTGCCCTGTCCTCATTGTGGCAGCATTCAGATAGGCAGAACCTCTGCCATAGGGAATGATGAATGGGACTTGAGGCAAGGCAGCGGGTTTCCCCAAGTATAGCACTGTGAAAGAAGTAAAGGCAGAGCTGTGAATGGGGTGTGCCCTCCCACAGGGGTGCAGATATACACTAGGTAACTCTCTTGCTAGCCAGAAGGGAAAGTGGTGCTGCTCTCTATTACTTGATATGGCTTGCTATTTCTTTAAGAATCTACTAACTCTTTTTATCCTGTCAGCACTTCACATGAGTATTTTTAGCAGCATGAGATATCCTGGTAATTGTTTTGTCTATTCTTACTGTGCAGCAGTGGGCTGCAGAGCACAAATCTGATTTCCAGCACTGTCCAAAACCCATTCTTTTTTCCTCAAAGGAATTGTATTGATTTCAGAACAAGTTGGAATATGCTTGTGTTAAAATTGGTCATCCTCTTTCTTGTCCTGACACCTACTCATTCTATTGTGCAATATTCTGCTGCTTACTTACCCTGCTTAAATTTTCTTCTGGTGCCACATACAGTTTTTTGTGTATGAAGGAGCACTCTGTCTGCAGCTTCCCCTATTTGACACCGACATAGAAATAACCTGTTTCAGTTGCTCCTGTGCCAGTAATAATAATTACATAACTCTTCAGGTTTCTACATACTTTGTGCCTCAGTTTCTATTTTCAATTTGTTTCTGGGTTTGATGTATATTGTAACTTTTTGCAATGACTGCAGAAAGGATGGTGGCAAATATGAATTGTCTGTGCTGGAATCCATCCTCAAGTCTTAGAAAATTTCTTGGTTTGTTCTTCACAGTTTATGTTAAGGCCAACATGCCTTGGTCTTTGGCTTTCAGAATTATTTGTATGTTAAAATAGGTCTCAGCGAGTCTTAGACTTTCAGTATAATCAGCTGTTTACTCTGCAACAGCTTGAGTGGGGATTTTGAAAAACCCTTGGTGGCAAAATGTTGCCCAACCAGACAGGTGGATAATTACAAAAAGCAGAGTCTTTTGGTATTAAAAGGGATTGTTACAAACTCACAGTTTACACTTGTACTAATCAAGAATTTGTTGAATCCACAAGTCTTGGATGGAAAAACACCAAGCGGACCATTCATGACATTCCCCAATAAATTGTTCCAGGATTTAATCATTTACTCCAAAACATATCAGCCTCCTGATCATCACCAAAGGGCCCAGAAATTGATAAGAAACTGATCGCAAATCTTCCCACTTCCATGTGGTAGACTTGACTAGACCATTGGTTTTCAAGCTTTTTGATATTTGTCCCACAAGCTTTCCTGTGGAATGGCATTTGCCTTTCATATGGAATTGACATTTTTGTAAATGTCTAGTTTTAATATTGCACCAAAGGCCTTCTACAGAGCTCCTTTGATAGAGTTTCCTACAGTTCTGCCAACATCTTTATCAAAATGGCTGCAGCATTGCTCCCTGCAGCTATGCTGTCAGAGACTCCCAGGAGTGCGCGTCATCACGCCTTCCTTCAGACTTCTAGAGAGTGGCTATCTCTAGGGTTCTATAGTCCATGAAAAAAGTAAATCACCTCCAGAGGATTATTTCTCTCAACCTAAACCAGATTAGCAGGTTTCAGAGATAAACAATTTTCTATGGATACTTCTCTCTCTCTCTATTGTCTCGTGAGAACTTAGATGATCCATTAGGCTAAGCAACTATCAGGTGTCAATGGTAGGGGAGACTAATCCTACCTTAAGCATTTTTGTGTTATTGTCTGTGAATCATGAAAATCGTCACTTGAATGCTATGTCATTTCCCCTGTAAAAGCCATTACTGACAGACTTGTTAAGATGGTTTGTGGCTGAACACACTGAATATGCTGTTTTCTTTGGTGCTTGTGGGGGAAGCAAATACCAACAGCCTCACTCTGGGATCACTGGAACCAGGTTACAGTGCAGATCGGAATTGCAACAGACAGTCCGACAGTCCTCTTTTAAGTGGTGGTCCTCTATTAAAAAGCAGTCCTTAGAGAGTGAATGTATCCAACTGGCTTTTTTTCCCATCATGACAGAGGTGACGGTAGAAAACTGTTGAAACTGGGATGTAGGTGTTTTTCTGTTGGTGGTAAAACTATGTCAGGAATGTGGGGGTGGTTCATCCCACATCTGCAGTTCTCTGAATGTCCACTTTCCAGAGTAGACATTCCTGTTCTTGTGTGATAAGGATGGAGGTCTGACAGTGGGAAGTGGGAGACATGCTTCTGCATGAAAGTGGCAGAAAACCACTTCTTCATATCTATGCCCTGGCTGTTAAGCTAAGCCTGGCAGCAGCTCTGTGCTGCCACATTCAGAGGCTGGATCATGCTCTTTGGATATAACCCTGGGCAGAAATGTTGGGGATTGGGGACAATGTCCGTGGGAAGACCAGTCATGCCTCAAACTCGTAACCTCAGACTCAGCTTGTGTCTAAACAGGAAAGCTAAATTTGTCCTGGGACTTTCTGAGTCATGGATACCAGGTGTGAGAAATGAGATGGGACTGCTCTGTCTAACCCTTCTTTCTGTCTGTCTGCTCTGGGTTCAAACAGTCTGCTGCCAAAGGTGGCTGGTGGTTGGAAATCTCACCATCTTGGTTCAAATCCATGAGAGAAGAGGATTGGTATTTACAACTACAGTTACAGAGACTGAGCCAAGCCTACTGTGCCATGCATCAGGTGTCTGATCCCTGCAGTGATCACCTTACTCTACAGCTAGTAGAGTATTTATGTTCTACATTCCTTGTGCTTGGATTCTTTATTTCTTTTCATTATCTATTGTTCATTAATTCAAAACGACTTCCAGTCCTTGTGTTGCTTAAGATGATGAGAGCCACCTCCCATCTGAGAATTACATTCCTCTTGCCTTTGGCAATATAGCTGTCTCTGGCACTGAGCATTAGAAACATGGATGATGGGAGCAGTCAGCCAAGTGAATAGAAGGGGATCAGAAGATTGGAGATGTTATCTTCGTGTTTTCCCAATCCTCTGCCAGGAGATTTCCCTAGTGTGTTATGAGAGCACCAAGCCTTGGGAATATAGTTGGTGATGCTGTCCCAAATGAGTTCTCTAGGCCAAATTTACTGACGTAGTCTACTTTTGCCCTGAAAGGTTTCATAGGACTGAAGAATAGCAGAAACTTGTAGTATCAGGTTGATGTACACAGTTCCTAGGGAACAATGGTCTTTTGCCCCTTCATAAATGCTATGAGTGCAGCCTGGGGTGACAAAGCCCAGACTGTACTGGTATTAGGGATATGGCTTGCCAGAGAAGGGTTCTTACTTTCCAAATGGATATGGCTATTTCTAGCTCCTCTGTGCTACTGGCCTCTGTGTACTCAGTTTTTCTTCCACCATCCTGGCTTGAAGGGCAGCATTAGCAGTTAGATTGGTGAATCTGGAGATGTCATAGTTGTCTTTTGAAAAGAGAAAGGCAAGAGTACAAGAATAAGTTGGTGTTTCCATAGTGCTTTGGAAAACATTAGGTGGGGATCACAAGGGATGGAAAGGAGGAGACATGAAATGGCATGTGAATATCTAGAAGGGGGTAAGAGGAGCCAGGGAAGTAAGGCAGCAGCTGCTACCAAGGAAGAGATGCAGTGAAAGTCAGAACAATACAGCAGATGAGAAAAATCATTCTAGGTCTGAATTTATGGAGTCTGGTATGTCCTGGCACTCTATTGATTCTTCTCTTAGAACGCTCTAGACTTCAACTCGATTGTTGTGCCTCACTGTCTGGCTATGACTGCAAAACAGGTAGTATTAAGGTAGTATTCAAACTACAGTGATGTCAGGATATTCTGGCTGAGGTTGGGACCCCGTGTGAGATGCAGCAAGGGTGTGAAGTAAACAGAAGCTCTGTACAGATCTGAGTCCTGATGGGTATGCAACTGGCATATAGCAGAGGACTGTCAATGATGAGTAACTGCCGCAGGGACAGCCTGAGGATGCCATTTGGAACAACATGTGTCCTTCCAAAGGGCTGCAGTGGGCCACAGGTGTGTTTTGAGGTATGAGAGGTGGGTGTACAAAATCAGCAAGATGACTGAAGGGAAGAGGGCAAAGATCTTGCACTTAATGGAGTGGAGAGATCTCAGCATCTTGTGATCTCTCTCTGACCTTCTTTGTGAAAGAGTTAACTTGAGAAGGGTAATTCATGAAGTTTCCTACTTCAACCTTACTAATTCCCAAAGTCAGGATGAGATAGCCTCAAAACTATTGGCTTCCTGCATTTTTTCCCCCCTATGAAACTGCTGCCTAAGTTCTTCGCTTTGTATGGGCATAATTGGAATGCCATGGACGTGACATAAATATTTCCACCCAAGATCTTTCTTCCCAAAACAGAGTCACTGTTTTTACTGTTTTTCCTTTTTGCATTCACCTTGAAAACAGGAGAAAAAAATCCAAGGTTTTCTTTCCCAGAACAGGGATACTTATAATACTCTGCTTATATGGTTTTCATGACCTCCAAACTGTTACTGTGCAGATTTTTTTTGCATGTTTCTAATACTTGAGCTTTGTAGAGTCCCATGACTTCTGAAACTATGTCAGCATGTGCCAGCAGACACCATCTGCATTGGCCTGCCATTGAAGTGTTCACTTCCCTTGTCTCGTTAAGGGTACTGCTATGAGTCCTGGACTGCGATGCCAACAAAAAGGTGTATGTAAGATTGCATATTGCAGGCACACACAACCTGAGATGATTAAACTAAGATCTTTGATGGTCTCTGCTGAGATCTATGATGCAAGTGGAGAGAAAAAGTGCAGCAGAACTTCCTGAATTTGTAAACAAAGAGTGGTTCATCAGTTTGGTCTTTCAGTTGAAGCAATGAGAGCTGGGTAACATGAGGACCTATTGCAGTAGAAGCAGGTTGAGTCTGTTTTGCAGGCCGACCAAGCACAGAGAGCTCAATGTGAGCTATATGGGGCCTAACCACAAATTATTGCATCCAGATATGCCTTTGGACTGTAGAGGGTGAACCACTTTGTTTCTCTAGGATACGTTGAGATTTAAATCAGACCTGCTCATTCAGAACTGGTTGGTACTGTTGGACGCTTGTGATAAAGAGCTGTTTGTCTTAATTAGAGTAGTGGCTTGATGGGAAAAGCCTTTTGTGGTGCAGTTGATATGCTGGAGGGAAGGAATGCCATCCAAAGGGATCTGGACAGGTTTGAGAGCTGGATTCTACCTCTCTGCAGTGCTCTGGTGAGACCCCACCTAGAGTTCTGTCTCCATCTTTGGAGTCCTTAACACAAGAAGGACATGGTTCAGCAGAGGGCCACAGAGATGGTCAGAGGTCTGAAGCACCTCTGCTGTGAAGAGGCTGAGATACTCCAGGCTGAGAGAGTTGGGAGTGTTCAGCCTGGAGAAGAGAAGGCTCCAGGGAGACATTATAGTGGCTTTCCAATACCTAAAGTGAGCCTATAGGAGTGAGGGGAAGGGACTCTTTGTAATGGATTGGAGCGATAGGATGAGGGTTAATGGTTTTAAATTGAAAGAGGGGAGATTTAGATTAGATCTCAGGAAGAAATTCTTTACTGTGAGGGTGGTGAGACACTGGAACAGTTTGCCCAGAGAGGTTGTAGATGCCCCATCCCTGGAGGTGTCCAGGGGCAGGCTGGATGGGGCTTTGAGCCACCTGCTCTAGTGGGAGGTGTCGTTGCCCATGGCAGGGGGGTTGGAACTCGATGATTTTGAAGGTCCTTTCCAAGTCTAACCATTCTATGATACAGTAGATGACAAGCAGAATCCCAGAACAGTAACAGAATAGTAATGTTAGCAAAGATTAACAGTTGCCAAATATTATCCATCTCTTTCTTACCACAAGTAACAATACCAGTAATCCAAGGAATTGTACCATTAAAATTTCCACCCCTTATTCTAAGATTACCCTCAAATGATCTCCTCCTCTAACTACATATAGAAGCAATCCCACAAGTCACCCAGAAAACTGAACAGCTCTTCAGAATGGTTACAAAGCTTTTTGCAATTTTCAGCTTAAATCTATTCATAATTTATTACTCTTGGTCTCAGAATTAGCCTTAAACTGAAGTAAAATCCTTCTTCATATGTTTATAGAGAAACTTGGCATATTCTGTAAATTTATCTGCTAGGCTAAACAACAAACACTCCACTTTTTTTTTTCTTTTCTTTTTTTTTTTCATAAGAATGAATCTCTGAATGTCATCTGGCCATCCTATGAATCCTTTTGCTCCTCTCCAGTTTATGTAATTTCTTTTAAACATTAGGGATCAAAACTATACCCAATACTACAAAGGGTGTCTTAAAAAACAGTTTCTACATTTAGACTAATCCTTGTTCAACTCTACTAGGAATTTAAAGTCTGATGCATCCCACAGCCTTACAAGACTTTCTTACAGCTGAGTCACGACAATCCATCCTTCTCTCTCCTACTCTAGTATCTTCTCCGGAACAACTTCCCAGGGTATTGCAAAATTTCTTGCTCCTTTTCTCTTAAAAGGCAATGTAGCTTTCTGCCACCACTTTAAATCATCAGTTCAAAAGATCATCTAATAACGTACCTGTAAGAAAAAATAGCCCCCCACATTAATTACATTAATCCCAGCCATGTTTTCTGCAAACTTAATGGCCAAGTATTTATATAAGCAAGTAGTATATTAAATAGGGTCAGTCCTAGCTCCAATTCTTCCACCACAACTTTTTAGCTTAGATCATATTTATTTTTGGAATTTCACTATCATTTCCATCATGAAAGAGAAGGTCCTTATGGAATTAGGAATCAGTGCTTTGTTTGACTCTTGATTATATCCATGGCATATATGTGTATATACATATAAATAAGTATAGCATCTCCACTTCCTTCGCAGCTGCTGTTCTGCTTTAGAGGCTGAAAAATTTTACTTCCACTACTTGTTTTCTTTCCATATTTCATTTCAACTTTTTATCTGTGAAGTGGGTACTGGAACATGCTATATTAACGATATCTTTATATTCCACGCATTTTCTAAATTAACCCTTCTTTGGGTGTTTACTCAGCTGGTGAGATCCATTACTGTTCTTTACGGTAATTCCCCACTTCAGCTTCAAGGTCAACCAGGTGTTTCTATATGCCATCCTAATCAACTTTTTTTACTGACAGTACCGTCTATTAGTATCAGAATTTTCCTCTTCATCCATCATCTACATGTAACGGTCAGAATCCAGAGTCTTTCCAGAATTTGCATGGGCAGTAGATCTATGTTAAACTAAATTTGTAATCATAGAATCATAGAATAAACACTTCCAGGGATGGCACATCCACAACTTCTCTGGGAAACCTGTTCCAGTGCCTCATCACCCTCACCACCCTCCTGAGGTCAGGATGTTTTTGTTTTCTCCCTGGTACAAGCTGAATTCTGCATCTAGGGTGTTTACCTTTCTGTAAGTATCAGATATGGATGATAGTTGGAGTCAAAGAGGCTGCATGAAGTGTGCTGGCTCTTTTGCTGGTGTCAGATACTCTGGTGCTCAATGGTCTGCCTTACTTGTGTGCTTCTGGCTTAGTAGACGGCCACATTTCAGAAGAGAAAAGAATCTTTTCTCTGAGTCTGGCAGTGACTGCTGTGTGGACCATAGCCTTCCAACCACCAAGAGGGAATTTCGCCTCATAGATTTCTTTCTATTGCTAAGCAAATAGAAAACATTTTTTGTTTCTAAATGTCTCTTAAGTGGTGACTTACAACAAACTTCACTAATACAAGGTACAAGGCCAATATTTTGTCTAATATTAGGAATAGCTGCTGTTTCTTTGAAGCTCATTGTCTAAAAACAGTGGAGGAGGACTTATGTTAAAGTATGTTAAACAATGCAACTGCATAGGAAGCATGTTCAGATTCTGGTTTCATCACATGTGTTCTTTCCATTTGAAAGATTCCTTATTTTCCCTTTCTTACTGTCCATTTCCTGAGAAAGAGAGAACATCAGAAACAATACTGAAATGTACTGTGTGTTCCCATTTTTTCCTTGTTTTATAAACCCCTGTGCAAACAATATATTTTGCATGATTTAAAAAAAAAAAAAAAAAAAGAGAGAGAGAAAAATTATAATATAGACTGAAGAACTTTGTCATTGTCCTGGAGACTTTTAGTTTGTGCTCAGAGTGTTTCCCAAAATGTAGAAACTTGCTAACCTCCTGAGTATTGACTTCAAGAGAAAAACAGCATTTCAAGAAGTGGTCCTCATCCTCACTTATTTAAGCAGATGATTAAACATAGGATCGAATCATTGTCCTCATGTTTTGATGTACATACTTATGAAGTTTCTTTCCATGTGCCTTTCTATGACTAATGGTTTTATTGCAGTATGTGGAATATCTGGCACAAATTAATAACAAATTGCGCAGGACTGTTGTGCAATAATGAAGACAAGCATGAGCTGACAAAGAAAATTCCAACCTTTCTCTAGGGTTCTAATTGGGATGTTGCTAAAACTTAGAAATATCTATTTCTTCATTGTCTTATCCCCATTGGATGTGATCTTTCCATACTCTGAAGTGTAAAAGAAGTCTCTCTTAGATACAAAAAAAAACAGCCCCCAAAATGGAGAGAGTGTCATTTCCCTGTGACTTGAATTATCTCATTGTTCAGATGAGGGAAAATACTGCTGTTCTGATTAAGGAATTGTGTGCGTTTTGCTGATTCTGGTGGGTTAACCTTGGCTGTCTACCAAGTGCCCACCCTACTGTGCTCTCAGTTCAACTTCTGCAGAACACAGGGAGAAAATAAGATGAAATAGCTCATGGGTCAAAATGAGGACAGGAACTGAGGATGGTAACTCCAGTTACCATCCTGTGCAAAGCAGATTTGACCTGGGGAAGGTTAATTTAATTGCCAGTTAATAACAGAGTAGGATAGTGAGAAATAAAGGCAAAATTTAAAATACCTTCCTCCCATCACCCTTTTTTCCCAGGGTTAACTTCACTCCCGACTCTTCTTCATCCTTGCCCTGGAGTGTTCAGGTGGATGGGCAATGGGGGTTGTGGTCAGTTCACAGCACTTTGTCTCTGCCATTCTTTCTCTCCCATGCTGTTCCCCTTCTCCAGCATAGTCCAAATGGGGGCTGCAGTTACAGTTTTGAACTACAGAAAGGTTTCTGGGGTTTTGTTTGTATCATATACTGCAGCTGTAAAAGACAACTAACCACTCTGAAAGACACACACATTTTTAAATCTTATTTCCAAAGGCTGTCATAATAGTGAGATGATTGTCCTTAGGAGGGTCCTTAAAAAGCCTGTCCTGTCTGCCTAAATTTCCCTTCTCTAATGGTGGAAAAAGGTCTCTTCCTTATTCCCATCCTGAAGGCATGACTGAGTCTGCTACCTGTTATCTCCTACAAGCTATTCCTGCTGCTCTCTTTCCCTGCATCTCTTCCTCCTGTCATAGGGTACCCTGAGTCACATGCAGATATGCTTCCTGGTTTCTGCTCCTGCATCTGATGGTCCCAATGGGAAGAGCAAGCTGAAAATCTGGAAGAACTCTAGCTATAGGCAGGCATGAGAGATCTTGATGATAATTATGATAATGAATGAGATAGCTCACAGATATATTAGCTCTACTGGATAAATCTCTGAGGACATGTCTATGTGAGCGTCACGTATTTGCTCCAGCTGCCTAACACACTGCAGCCTGCCTTGCCAGGAAAGCCAGGGATAGTGCTGGGCTGGAAATGGGGCAGAAATGTACACGTCTGCAACCGGGTGCAGAGACACATCCAGTATATTCCTAGCAACCCTCAACAGCCAGGGAGGATATTTCCCTACATTCACCTGAAAGCTTTCTAAATTAAGCAGATGCCAGCCTGCATAAGTTATTACAGCTCTACTGAGACTATTGAGTGAGGCTCTGGTCCTACACATTAGAAGCACAGTTTTGGTTTTTTTTTTTTAATCTAAATCCTCTGTCTTGAAAAGAGTTGTCTCATCAGCTAGAAAAAGATTTTTCTCCTGCCATCTGGCTGATGGTCCCTAGTAAAGTATTCTCTGTCTGTGGCCAGCAGTACTGCAAAGAAAGCTTGGGGGTACACAGAAGACAAAGATGCAATAAACTTCTGCTGGGGCAAGTTTCTTGCTGATTCAGAAACTAGCTCTTGGCCTGTGGGAATGTCAGTTGTGGGGGTGAATAAAACCACTCGTGTTTCATCAGGATCTGCCACACTTCCTCGAGGATGCATTTGTTGCTAGCCACAATGACACTTCAGGTTAACACATTGCTACTATTTCAAACATCCCATACCTGAAACTAATTCTTATCTAAGTACATTCAAGCTTGAAATGTTAGTAATTTGTATTTGGTGGATTTGAACCATAAAAGGTAAGATGAAATGGTGCCTTTGGTTATGTCTGCTTGATATTGTTTCAAAGCCACTAGCCCTTTTAAAATAAAACAAAACCAAACCAATGTGCTGAAAAGACTTAAAAGCACAAGGTAATTTCCAATAAGATTCAGCTTTGTTCACAGGTTGTTGATTATTTTCATTCCATCCTTTTTATGTGTTGTCCTGCAATCATAGTCTTAGTCATTACATTACAGGGTGTGAAGTACTTGAGATTCTTTCATGCTGAACAAAGCTAAGACCTGAGTTTTAGCAGAAAGCTTTCTACGTTTGAAGTGTAGTATGTCTTTCTCTGTTCATGTGTCTCACCAACACTTGTTAAGCTGTTTTGATGCTGTTATCCTTTTTGGTCATGGACTTTCATAAGCCAAAGGAGCTGATCATTTGTGAAGTTTTAGTGGTCACTGATTTTCATGTGTAGTTTCAGAGAAGCCACATGACAGTGAAAGGAGGAACGTAACGAATCCTCTCTACACTGGATCTGAAAGGGGATTCACACAGGGTGTCTTGCTGAGGTTGCCAATTTTTCTGTGAGCCATAGGCAGTAAATCGCTTCTCAGAACAAGAACTTGGACATAAATGAAACATGGCCAACTGAAAGGGTACCTGTGCTGACTTTCATGCAAACAGCAAAATGCAAGCAAAAAGACACCCCGAAGAAGTAACTTCCTGGCTTGCACACCTTTTCCACTCTAGATGAGAACTTGCAAGAATCAAAAACACAGTCCCTGTTGTCACTGGCAGTCACACTCCAAAAGTTATTCCTTTTGGAGCTGTATTACCATGTTTGTGATTTGTAACCATCAAGTGTTGGAGTTGTACATCCACACTGAATTTTTTCAAATTGCTGTGGTGTTTGTGGTGTTGGAAAAAGAACACCAAACCCCAGCTTGTCCTAGTATAAAGAATTAACAGTGTTGATTGTTTTGTTTTTTTCAAGTTTCTTCACCCGTGTCAGCATTCTTTGAAATGATCTCTGTATGCCTGGTCTAGGAGCAAAGAGAGATGAAATCTGGACATCTCACAGAGCAAATGATTTGAAGAGGAAGAACTGTGCTTGACCGGGGAATGGGTTTATTTTTTGTCTAGAGGAAGTCTACATCAAAAGGACAAACTCCATTGAAACTACAAGGGAAACAGGTAGCTGCCACTTCAAATCTAGAAAAGTGTCATCAGTGAGCCTTTCAAATGAAAGTGCAGGGGAAATTTTCCAGGGAGCAAACCACATAAGTTTCAAGATGACACACAGCCACTACTGATGAAGTCACAGACTTTCTATGTCCGTGAGGAAAGGGTAGAGGTCAGCAATAGTCAAATGGGAAAAGAAAAATAGACAGGACCAACCGAGTTCTGTTTAAAAGAGGCATGGAAAAGAAAATCAAAACAGTGGTGCAACAATTTCTAGGTTAGATGTGGTTACAATACACATATCAGAAACTTGATGGACAAAAGAGAGTCAGCGGTGTTTCTCTTAACACCATGTCAAATGGTGGAGAGGAGAGAAAGAACGAGATCTGCTGAGGAAGAAGTGTGAGAGATATATGTATACTATATAATAAATGCTTTTCCTACTTCTTTAAAATGCGTATAGAAATCATTTTAGAGTCAAACCAGGTGAATGATCTAGCAATTTCAGCAGTACCATGGAATACAATTAAAATTCTGGGCCCAGACAGGAAGAGTACAGCTTAGGGTCTGTGTTAACCAGTGCCTACCAGGATAAAAGTGTTGTCTGTGATACACCAAGAGAAATCACAGAGGCTGCAAGGGCAGGAAAGGCAGCAGTAACAGAAAACTTCCACTACCTCTTCCTTTTCCTCACATCCACAGATTGGGAAGGTGTCACATCAAGACATGATGCACATAAGAAATTTTGAAATGCAATTAGTGATGGGTTTCTGGAAGAGCTGGCAAGGAGGTCTGCAAAAGGCAGTGAAGTCCCTTCCTTTTCCTCTGAGTCTCAAACATGGTCCCAAAGGCTGTAATCACTCTATACCATCCCTGCAGGAGCCACCAAAGATGAAAGAAGCAGCCCCTCCATGCTCCCAAATGTATTCAGCTTCAAAAAGGGAAGCTGCATAAGAATGAGGAAGCTTGCCAGGAAAACAGCGATACAAGAAGCAGTAAGAAAGTTAACCCTTACAGGAAGAAGAGGTTTATGCCCCATGTTGGAAATCAAGCCGGTATGTGTTGCCCATTCACATCTAGGGAGGAGCCTCATGAGGGAAGCAGCTGGCTGAATGGCCAGGCAAAGGGGACATTTTTCTTCAACAAGCTAAATGAAATGAGCAAAATGGACAGGGTTTTAAGCCCCATCAGTTTACTTGTAAAATACAACAAGGCTGCTCAAAAAATTCTGAGGAAAGTTCGTGTCCTTTTTAAAGCCCTTCTAAAGCCTATTGGGTGGGTAGGGGCTTCTCAGTACCAGAGAAGCAACCACAGGAGGTAAGGTCACAGAAGAAATGTTAAACAAATCATGTGGCTTTGCATTTGATGTGGGAGGAACAGGCAAATTTCCTCAGCTACTGTGCATCACAGCATCTGCTTAGCAGGAAGGTGTGTGAAAGGTGACGAGATGAAGCTTAAATAGCTGCTGTTGGCCACTGGTCGCTACATGGAGCTGCTCTCTGTCCTAGTACCATTCTGAGAGTCAGAAAAATGTGTAGCAAACCACATTGTAACTTACACAAATCATTTATGCCCTACTGGGCATCCCTTGCTTTCTATACGATTGGAGTAACAGCTTTCTCTTAGAAGTCCTCCATTATTTACGTGCAATTCCAACACTGCAGCAGTCGTGCCTATGCAACACACTGTATAGACAGGACTGATTACTTGCATGAGTAACTCCCTGCTCATATCTCTACACCTTCACCTGCTTGCAAAGAGAGTGATGCTGGATAAGGAACCTCTGTGAGCCAATATCTAAAATGTCATATTGAGGGCTTGTGGGTCTTTTTCTTGGAGTAGCTTATTTTTATGAATATATGAGATGCTTTGAGCCTGATTTCTCTGCGGTTGTGATCACAGACACCCACCTGATGGTGGGAGATCAGCTCTTCTGAAAACTGAAGAGAAGTTGGGGCAGGGGCAGGGTATCTTCTGGTGTGGCTTTGGGTTGTGGGTTAGGGGGTGGGGATGAGGGGGAGGTTAAGCACTTTGACCTAAAATTTAGTCTAATTTTAGATGCCTGAATATCAAGAGTTTAGCAGAAGGCAGGCTCTAAGGCTTAGTCTTTACTTTGTATATGACAATGTATGCTTTTAGAGCTAAAGAGAAAGAGAGCAAGTACCATTGTTTTAGAAAGAGATCTCCTTAAACACAATAAACAGTGCAGACCTGCGAATAGTCCAAACCCAATCGCCAGAAGTGCTGGACAGCATGTGGAACTAGGATACTGGTGAGACAGCAGAGTTACAGCAACTCACAGCAGATAACAGGTATGTGGTCAAAGAGAATTATACATAGAGAGACAATCTTGGACATAATAATTAAATTGTAGCCTATCCATTTTCTCTGGAAAAGACAATATTCTTCCTGCTCAGTATGGGAGATAAATCTGAGACTTGATTCTTCTCTTGTTTATAAATACTGAGTAAGCAGATCTTTGTGCACAATAAGAATCTTTGTAAAATATTTTTGATTAATATTAATAATAGCTATGCCGCAAAAGGTCTGGAAATTAAGATTAGCAGTGGCCACATATATCAAAATATATATCAAAATCAAAGCAGAAATCTCTGTTACCTCAGACTGGACATGTTTTGTTAAGTTACTTTAAAGACTGATTGGTTGAGTGTTCACAAAACAGGAAATGCAGCCCTAGAGCCACCTCTGCAGCTTTCGCTTGGTTCCCTGTGTACCAATATCAGAGCAAGCTTTTATTCACTGACCATGTTCTTACTCCACATTTTCATGTTTCAGGACCTTTCCTTCTTCAGGGCAAAGATAATAATGTTCCTTACTATTTTTTGTTGTTGTTAGAGTGCAAAATACCTTTTCATCTAGCCTGCAGCTATGGATCCTTGTAGCTCTTAAAAAATCAGAGTCAGCATCTCAAGTCAGTCAATAAGGAATGTGCTGTGAGAGTGTGCCAAGGCATATCTTGGTGCACATGCACAAAAATAGTTGGAAAATAATAATCGGCATTTGCAAAGTGGTTTACGATCTGATATTTCCTAAACTTAAAATATGTGAGATGATGATATGAAAATCCTCTTTTAAAATATTTTCTTTGTGCCCCTCTGTTAATGGTAGAAAAGAGAGACAAAACAGGACTCGAGTCCTGAAGCATTAATTAAACAGAAATAAAGTGTCAAAATCCCAAAGCAGACCCTGAAACTCATTTTGTGCAGTCTCCTACAGTGAAGGGAGGGAGAAGTTGCCTGAATCAGTCTGGACAGTCAAGGTGCCTCAAGCACTGCTTGAGCTTGTGCATAGGCTCAGCCTAGAGAGTACTCAGCGTTATATTGCATTGCTCCTTGCACTGTTCTGAGGCAGAGAAGGACTTGCCTTCTGGGTGCCAGTTTCTCCAGTGGGCTTCATCCAGTAAATATTTTCAGGATCTTAACAGGAGAAAAATTTGGCCAAGTGAAGAGGGAATAGCTAACTCTGCCTGCAGTAAAAGACAGCAGCATCTCTCTTTTGCTATAACCTCTGCTTTGCAAAGGGCACACAGTCATCACCATAACCCACAGCAAAAAGTAAACAGGAAAGACTCAAGAAGGCACATCTCCTTTTCCTTATCTGTGAGCATTTTTGGTGTCAGTGAGGAACAACCATCGGCATTCAGAAGAAGTGATTGTCTGCTTTAAATTATTTTCCTGGGGAAAAGTATGAGGTAGACTTTGCAGAATCCTGTCTTCATGTGCTTTGGTCATATAGTTCGGCCAAGTGGAAACAGACCCAGTTATTTACATTAGTAGGAATAAGCTGATTTCTTATTCAAAGCACACAACCCTAGCAGACCATGCACAAAGGGACATAATGGTAAAACAGAGATGAGAAGGAAACCCAAGCACTGTTCAGAAGGGACAAATCATCATGTCTTTATTTCAAGGGATTTGGGTCTTCTCAAAGCAGCTTGAAATTTCCACTCTGCCAGTTTAGAGTGCCACAGTGGGAAAGTCATGTGCTGTGTACGATGTGGCCTTTCTTGCTTAGTATTATCCAAAAGAGATTCATAGCTATGCCAGATGCAGCTTGCTGCAGGGTTTACAGCTTCTGCATATTGGTGTCTACAGCTGAAAATTGGACATCTGTGTTCTTGGCATGTCTCCATATTTTTCTCTGTCTCCAAACAAGGGAGATAAAGAATCATGTTATACAGATCTTTAAGGGGAAGGTGGACAGAGGGTGAAAAACCATCATCACATCATTAAAGTCCTGGTTCAGGAATCAAGGCAGAGGTACAGTAATCCCAGATGTTTCCCAGGCTCATTTGACCTCATGCTACTTACTTAATCACGTAGCACTTTTTTCCCCTGCAAGCTGGAATGTGAATTCCCCTATTCTGTGCTCACAAGAAATTTGGGGCAGGGAATACATATTTGTGCAGTCCCAGGTGCCACAGGTGCTTTCACTCAAGCTGCATTAATAACCAACTAGTGGTAGAGTAACCAAGTGGCTTCATAGAATGGTCAGAGTTGGAAGGGACCTTCAAGATCAAGTTCCAACCCCCCTGCCATGGGCAGGGACACCTCTCCCTAGAGCAGGTTGCTCAAAGCCCCATCCAGCCTGGCCTGAAACACTTCCAGGGATGGTGCGTCCACAGCTTGCCTGGGCAAGCTGTTCCAGTGCCTCACCACCCCCACAGGAAAGAATTTCTTCCTAATATCTCATCTAAATCTGCCCTCTTCAGATTTAAAACCATTACCCCTCATCCTATCACTACTAGACTTCCTGACAAAGAGTTCCTCTCCATCTCTCCTGTAGGCTCCCTTCAGATACTGGAAGGCTGCTATAAGGTCTCCCCAGAACCTTCTCTTCTCCAGGCTGGACAGCCCCAGCTCCCTCAGCCTGTCCTCACAGTAGAGGTGCTCCAACCCTCTAATCATATTCATGGCCCTCCGCTGGACCCATTCCAACAGTTCCATGTCCTTTCTATGTTGAGGACTCCAAAGCTGGACACAGTACTCCAGGTGGGGTGGTCTTACAAGCACGTAGCAGAGGGGGAAAATCACCTCCTGCAACTTGCTGGTCACGCTTCTTTTGATGCATCCCAGGATATGGTTGGCTTTCTGGGCTGCCAGTGCACACTGTCAGCTCATGTTGAGCTTCTCATCCACAAGTACTCCCGTCTTTCTCCTCAGGGCTGCTCTCCAGCCATTCTCTGCCCCACCTGTATTTGTGCCTAGGATTGCCATGTCCCAGTTGCAGGATCCTGCACTTGGCTTGGTTGAACTTCATGCAATTTGCACTAGCCTACCTCTTAAGCTTGTCCAGTTCCAGGCTTCATGCATGCTATGTAAAGAAAAGACTGACTACAGAGCAGGTTCCCTCCAGGTACATCAGGAACTGTCCCACCAATGCCAAGTGAGTAGGTAGATCTAACCAAGTGAGACCTCAACTACCTTCTTATCCAACAACAAGCAGAGTTAAGATGAAGCATCCAGGTGAATTCCAGTAATGGAACAGTAGTTTTCTGAGTGGTCTTTGGAGGAGTGTCTCCCAGGTCTCAGTTCTGATCTAATAGTTAAAGCATTCGTCCAAGGTCACAGCCAGGACAGCTCCTTTCTCCTGTGTTTTGGGATACATGGAAGGCTGTAGGACTCCAGTATGATTCTAGGAAATAACATCAAAGTAATTTGAAGCATATTTTTATTGTGTTCTTTGCTCATCTAATTAACAGTGACAATCGTGTAAAAAAACTAAGTTAATAAATAATAGTAAACAATTAGTCAAACAAAAATGCCTCCTTAGAGGCATTCTGAAATCCCTGCCCATATTAAAGTTATCCAAATAAATTGCCAACACAAAGCTTAGGACGATCCTTGCTAAGGACAGGATGATGTCTTCAGCCTCCACGTATTACAGATACAGGCTAGATGATTAGGTAGGAGATGTTACTATATTTGATTTATGTCCTCAGTTTCTGCCACTTACTGAAGAGTTACTGTAAACAGTTAAAGATAAACTGTTTATATGGATTTTCCCGCCAATTAATATTAGTATATAACTGGGCTTGTGTTTTCAAAGCCAAGGCTGTTGTGCAACCATCTAAATTTCAGCACATACGGAAAAATTTAAAAAGCATACATATAAGCATCTTGAAAGATAAGAAAATATTTCTTAATATCTTTTCATCAACGGTGAATTCCCAGCTTTCAGCTCCAGCTGTACAGTTTTGACTCATGTTTATATGAATTTGAGACAAATTCTAGTCCTGAAAATAGAATCAAGACCCTCTCTTTGACATACGGTGTACGAAGATGGTTATTTTTACAAGGTTTTGCCTGAGCAGCAAAAGAAAATACCATACCAAAAACAGAACAGAGAGTTTCATGGATTTATGAAACGCAGGTCCTGCTTGATGGACTTAATCTCCTTCTTTGATGAGGTGGCTTTCCTAGTGGATGAGGGAAAGGCTGAGGATGTTGTTTAGCTGGACTTTAGTCCCACAGCATTGTACTGGAGAAACTGGTTGCTCATGGCTTGGATGGCTGTAGGTTTTGCTGGGTGACTAGGTGGTTGGGCCCAAAGAGTTGTGTTGAATGGAGTCAAATCCAGTCAGTGGCCAGTTCAAAAGTGGTGCTCCCCAGGGCTCAGTATTGGGGTTGATTCTCTATCATGTCTTTATCAATGACATGGATGAGAGGGTTGAGTGAACCCTTAGTAAGTTTGTACGTTGGATGGGAATGTTGATCTGCTTGAGGGCAAATAGGATGGCTCTACAGAGGGATCTGAACAGGTTGGATTGGTGGGCTGAGACCAATTATATGAACTTCAACAAACTCAAGTGCTGAGTCCTGCACTTGGGTCACAACAACCCAGTGCAGTGCTACAGGCCTGGGGAAGAGTGGCTGGAGAGCTTCTGGGTGGAAAAGGACCTGAGGGTGCTGGTTGACAGCTGGCTGAATATGATTCAGCAGTGTGCCCAGGTGAAGGCTGAGGGGAGACCTTATCACTCTCTACAACTACTTGAAAGGAGGTTGTAGAGACGTGGTGGCCAGTCTCTTCTCCCAAGTCACAGGCAATAGGACAAGAGGAAATTACCTAAAGTTGCACCAGGGTAGGTTTAGGATGGATATCAGGCAAAATTTCTTCACCAAACCAGTTATCAAACATTGGAACAGGCTGCCCAAGAAAGTGATGGAACTGCCATCCCTGGAGGTATTTAAAAGACAGGTAGACATTGTACTTAGGCACATGGTTTAGTGGTGGTTTAGGCAGTGTTAGGTTAACAGTTGGACTCAATGATCTTAAACCTAGACAATTCTATGATTCTGTCATTGTCCTGGTATATGTGGCTGAATAACGGATTTTGGTAAATATTCTAGACTACCGAATGTTTGATCTTTTGAGGTCTTTCTTCATGTCATCTTTCTCATGTAAAGGGGAACATCAGGTCAAAAGGCATATGCATGCTGAGAATAAAAAGATTATTAAAGTTTCAAAATTCCAGGAAAGATTTTAATATCAGTTACATGAAAAAGGTGTTTGAGATTAATTCTTTACGGTTAGGAAGAGTCTGAGATCAGACTGTTTATCTGCATACCCTCTGTATCCACACAAAGCCCTCCAACTGCTTTGGACAACCAATAGCAGCTGAATAAGAAGGAGGAATGATCTCAGATTACTAGAGTTTTGACATGAATGCAGCTGACTAGTACAAGACAGACACCAGGGAACAGCTGAACCGTAATACACAGGGCAGTGTAATCTCCAAGTCCTGGAAGATAATCAGGCACAAAATCCAGGTTTGTGGAAGAACTAAGCTTTGTTCATCCCACTGCTTATTAAGCTGCATGGCCATACCCATCCAGTGAGGGCTGGCATTACGTGAGAAATAAATTCTGAGTTACTATCCCTTGTCCTGAAAAGTAAATATTGAATGAGAGGAGATCCACACTATACTTGTATAGCCGAAAGCTTCCCCTGTGCCCAAAGGGGAAAAGATTTTCCAACTTTTTGTTGAAAAGAGTTGTGACAAACAAGACTTACCGTTAGAGATTCACCCCTGGTTTCCCTCCCCACTAGCTTTCCCATAGTCCCTTTTCAGAAAAGCAGTTAAACACGTACATCATTTTCAGCTCTGCTGTGTAGACAGATGCTTGAATGGCTAGCTTATCCAGTACAGTGAGCTGCATTTTTACTTAAGGCCCTCATCTGGCTAATAAAGAAGGAAAGAAAAGTTGTGAATATGACTAGTAGTACAGACCTGCAGAGAGGCAGTTTGAAGAGCTGTCCTGCACCTACTCTGACTCTTTCTTTGATTTCTTTGATTTTTCATCAGCACTCAAAGAAAGCTGCCTAACTTCATAAACAGGGGCTGCAGAGGCCTGTCAGGGTTCTATGGTGTAGGGTTGGCTTCCTCATCCATGTAAAGGCCTTTTCTTCACTTACAGTTCAGAGGTTGCTCAGGTGTTTGGTTTCTCTCATATCAGGGTACCTGTCCTCGTTTCACTTATGCAGACTTGCACAAGTGAAGGTGCAGACTTGCTGGACGTGAAGGAAACAGATAAGGATATTCAATGCATAAGGAACTGGATACTCAAAGGGTTGCGGTCAATGGCTCAATGTACAAGTGGAAACCAGTGACAAGTGGCATTCCTCAGAGTTCAGTAGGGGGACCAGTGCTGTTTAACATCTCTCCTGGAGACACGGACAGCATTGCAGGAGAGTTAAGATGAGGGAGGGAAAGGACCACGGGAGTAAAAGCCTTGTACTTAGAGGAGAGGGCATCAGCCAGACAGACGCTTTTTCAGGCTGGAAATGTTTAAAGGGTTTGAGGTGGCTCAAGCCTCCCGGTAGGAAAGAGTGCTAGGGAACCTACAAGGTGGAGCTGGGTAAAAGTGTTGCCTGTGATAGCAAGAAGTGAGTTTGGGATTGCAGAATGAAACAGCACCCAGCACTCACTTCTTACACTCTCCTGTAACAAAATACTTCGTGATTTTATACCAAGATCGAGTCATACCCCTGTAACTTCCCTTCATTGGCTCTTCTGTGAATTGTTTACTTTGTAAAGACAGGACTTGTTGCTTCCAAATTCTTCCTACTTCTTCAGAGGTTTGTCAGAGGGGTAGGCAGGGTGCTGGCCCGTATCAACAAATGTCTTCTGCAGCAGCATGGCCATACCATGAGGCAGTTTCTCCAGTACCACTCAGTGGCTGAGGCCTTGTACTGTTTATAAAAAAGGTTCAAAAGCAAACGTGTTGTGTGTGTCATGTGTAAAGCCTATGCTGGCAGTACCCGGTCATGGCTCTGCAGACACTGGGAGCTGAGGTGGTATAGGATCTTTCTGTCTAGGGGTAACATGAAATCAGAAATTCTTTTCCACAGATTAATGTCGTATGTCAAAGGAAAAAAAAAACTGTTGGTGTGTCAGAAGCAAGAACGGGTTTCTGCTACCCAGCTATCCAAAGCACAGGGATCCATAGCACAGGCAGCTGTCCTTCAGCTTTGTGGCCAAAGGAAGAAGTGGGTATGCACCATGCCAGCCAGCTGGCTAGCACTGCAGTACTCTGCACCACAGTCACATTTGTGGCATTTGGAAGCATTTTCGTCCACTTCTGGCGTACTGTTAATATATATTATATTGTTTCTTCAAAAGAGGTAAAAAGTGATTTAGAAGTTAATCCAGATGTGCACTTACCAGGTTTATTTTCTGAATGCTCTTATCACTGCTTTTACTGTCTGTGGCGAGGATGTTTGCTTAATACTTTTCCCTGAGTTGCATGATCAATTCTCATCTCTGCTTGTCTGGACTTCTGGTGACTCTAAGGAAATCACATCATCTTGCTGTGCCTTTCTTCCCTATCTTGAAGCAACCCATTTGAAAGTTGTCATTTATTTCTTCTCCACGACCTTGTTTGTGAAGAGAGGACAGCATCATCCATCCCCTTCACCAATCAGAAGGTTTACCTTGTTTTTGAGACACTTGTCTGTCTACAGGGTTCTGCACGACAAAAATGAAAAGAGAAAATCTCTCAATGCACAGTATGTTTATAACCAGCACAGGCAGAGATTGTGTTAGAGTGGTGCTGGGGCAAGTCTTCAGGGACACTACGCACGTTGTATTCTCACCTATCTTCAGAGAGATGATGGTTTGGGACATAGGATGCTCTCAACACACTGGAATCTTATGCAGAAACCACTGTATCTTTGGGCAGTTCAAAACTGGGACAGCTTTGCTTCAGGGTCTGCTGGCTATTCCTTCTGACTGACCAGGCTCAGTAGTGTCTTTCAGAGCAGCCTGAGAAGCCCTTGTAATGGTGTTGTTCTAAACAATATGTGTATGTACGACATCACCAGAAGTGTCTCTGTGGGTACTTAGAGGAAAGGTTGGACTGGTTTTGATGTGTCTTGTGGCACTTTTTGTCTGAAAGTCTGAATTAAATTTTCAGCTCACTCTATGACAAAAACATGGGCAACCTGTGGAGAGTGTAGTGTACCAAGGTGTGATGATGACAGGTGGCTTGTGGGTTTTTGGTGAACAGAAAAACTGCTAAATATATTGTGGTTACTCACATTCAACTATTTATTTGTTAAAAAGTCTGATTATTCCTTTTATAGGACCACATTTTTGCTAATTTCTGAAGACACAAAACTCTCTACTTCAAGACCCATTTGCATCTCTGATCCTGGGCAGGGAGGGTATGCAGTGTATTAAGCTTCTGGGAAAGCAGAAACTCCCTGAGTCCCATAAAAAACCAACAACAACAAAAAAAACCCAACACCAAAACAACAAAAAAAAAACCCATATTTTTTTCCCGGTGGAAGGCACATGACTCTATTTATACAATGAATCTCATGATGCATTCACTCTCCTTTAAATCATACTTCCTGTGGATTAGAGAGCACATAATTAAAAGACATCATGGGATGGAGAAATACACTACTTTTTCATAACCCCACATCTCAGTGAAAACAATCTCTATGTGGCAAGCGATAATTTCAAAATGTCAAAAAAAAGGCAGTTTTTATTTAAATGACTTTTGACACTGCATTGATTTGATAATTGTGCATCACAATTTTCAGAGAGGTCAGATTTTCAACATGAAGCTTTTGGGGAACTTTGTTTTTTAGGTCTGCTATGCATTCCCTGATGGCAGGGTAAGGCAAGGAGACACATTTAAAATTTCAAGGAATCTTGAACTGAACATCTTGGTCACTGGCAGGTTGGGGAGGAAGGGTTGGAGAGCTCTTATTTATTCTTGACATTCATGCTGCTGGCCCCATGTCATGTGAGTACTGTTGTGTGAAGAGCTTTATAGGCATGTCATGGGCAAAGCCTGATTCAGAAAGAGAAATGGAATTCTGAAATGAGTGGCCGGGATTGGAGGCCAAACAGCTGGCATAAAACAGCTTGTGTAAGAAGCTATGGAAAGCACTGTTGTGATCATCTGTCATCTCTGCCCAGAGTGACCTTCTGGTGGGCATGTTGAAAACATCCCATGGAGAAAGGAGGACTCCAGAAGGTTTCACTGCAGTAGCATTTCCACATCTGTCCTCTGCTTTCATCCCTGCTTTGAACGCTTGGGTCTTGAAGGCAGACCTTCAGGCCAGGGTGTTGCAGAGTCTGGAATTTCACTGGTCTGAAAAGTAGAATAAAGAGTCCTTCATCCCCAGTGGACCATTTTGGGCTGGTTTTGTGTTTCAGAGAGTGCCTGGGGAGGGTCGTGGTGTGTGCTTCTTGACATAAAAGCTTCTGTCAAATTCTGAAGCCTTATTGCTTGCCCGTCCTGCCTGTTACTTTTCCTACCTGCATCGAGACCTAATGTGCTTTGGTGTGCAGGCTGCCCTGGGTACAGACATAACCCCTCTGGCCCATCCCCATGAGGCTGGGGAGGATGCAACTCCCCTGTGTTCTGGGAGGAGGACTGAGTTTGGCACTGCTATGGGACTGCAGCTCAAACTCGGAGTAGAAGAGACACTTTAGTGAAAGTAGATGAAGGGTAGAGAAATGTGTCAGTCAGTTATCTTCTCAGTTTGTATCAAAGAAGTGAGATAGCCTTGCAGTTTGTAAGATTTTTTTTATATTATTATTATTTTAAATCAAGGGAAATCAACAAAGCAAGGTAAGAACAAGAGTAACATTCTAATTGGTAACAGGTTGTATGAAACAAATACAAGACTGCGGATGTATCTGCAGAAAGTTGCCTCTCAATTCTTCAGTTACAATACATAGAATATAAAGTTCTAAGACCAAATAGCCCCAGTCCAACTCAAATCACTATTTATTTCCAGTGAGCTTCTTGCTTTGCTTTCCCATGGACATCCATTCACAAGGCTGCAACATGCTCTGAGGAATGGTAGAGGAGTTTTCACCCATGAAGGTCCAAGTGGCAGGAAAGCAAAGCACGGAGTCCGTGGGACAGCCTGCCCAGGAAAGGGAGAGGAACCATGCCACGGGACAGCTGGGCTGTTGAGCAGCCACAGAAGCCTGATTTCCAAGAGCACTTTGCCTTTGCTGATGTCTTCAGACCTTCCTGTGATCTGCAGATGATTTGATGCTCATCATGCCAGGAAACACAGCAGATAGCCAAGGCCTTGAAGTGAGCAGCACCCCACTACTTGCTAGCTCCTCAAGCAGGTAAGGGTGTACTGCTCTCCTGCTGCCTCATGTTTCCCATGTCCCTGTTGTAGTACTGGCGTGGTTTGTACTTTGTGCTGTGCCTTTGGGGGGAGGTGGTAGGGAGGGATGTTCAACCCTTTTCCATTTCATGTCAGCACTGAGTCTGCTCTGCCCTAGTCTGCTTACAACACCCACTGTACACCAGTAAAAAATGCTAGGCACAGTTCTCCAATCCTCCGTCCTCTGTTGTCCACTCCTTGCTCACTCTCCTCATATGGAGCTTTCTATCACTATCTCTTCCCCACAATCTCAATTTACATACAGCAACTTTCATTGCTGTTTTGTGCTCCTTAGCCAGAAGTGATGCATCCTTTATGGCAGCTGGATGCAAAACAGCTGCATTGGCTGGATCCATAAGCTCACTGTGGTGTGTGTGTCTGGACCGTGGCATGGAGCTGACATGAATTCAACAGTGCTGCAATACTGCTTGTGCTTCACTGGAAAGGTCTTTCTGCTCTGAACTACCCATGAAGATGAAGCTTTTCTGGGGAAACTCCTACGTGGTGTTTCCTTTGCTAGAGGCAAGGCTATGGATGGGGATGAGAAGCTTTCCTTCTGTCATAGACTGTTTCTGAACTATTTTGTCCCTTTGATTGAGGCATGTCGTTTCACAGGCAGGTTGTGCAGGAAGAATACCTTAGCTTTGCATAGCACCTTTTGTTAGAAGGGACCCAAGGTACTGACACGTACCCAACACTGAAAGGCAACCTGCTACAGAGCAGAGCTCCTCCCCATCTCAGAACACACTGAATAGTGACCTGTTTTTCCAGGATCTCAGAGTCAACCACATAATGTATTGAGAACTTTTCCTCCCAGAAGCATCTTTCTTTCATACTTTGTGATGATCAGGTGCCATCTATTAGTGACAAAGTTTGCTATTCACTTTGTTTTACACCTTACTTTGCCACTGCAGGATACCAGCCCATGTACTCCAGCAAGTTGAATTTCATACAAAGAGAAACTGAAGACTCTTTGTCTATGCCCTAAGATTTCCTGGAGGGAATAAAGGAGGAGCTGGCTCAGAGCAGAATCCTGCTATATTTTATACAGGCCCCAGTAAGACTGATTCCCTGCCAGAACTTTGTCAAGATGAAAATTTACTTTACAGTACAACTTGTCTCCCCTCTGCAGGAAAAAGGGTCTCCCAAAGTTTATTGTGCCCTTCGTATCTCCCCCCTGTGATCCCACAACTTTGTTGAGGACGATTTCTGGCTCTTTTAACAGCATTAGTGTAAAAGACTGGTTCATAACCTCCCTGCGGTTGACCTGAGCGTAGATGAAGTAGTTGCCTCTCTGCTCAATCACGAGGTACTGGTCATGGTCCTTCTGCACAAATCCGTTGCAGTGCTCTAAGTTCCACTCCCAACTCATGGGATCTTCAATGTCTTGCATAGAATTTTTTACTGAGGAAAACACAGACAAAATGTGTATGGTGATTAATGATGTTTAAGGACAACCTTTACCTGTACACGAGCATGTTTTTTTAGTTTCCCATTGGTACATCTCACTCCTGAATTCTATTATTATTTGTGGTTGTTATTATTATTGATATTTTTGAGTTTATTAACTCCTCAGAAGTGCTAGGATCTCAGTCTGCCAGGAGAGGCTGTGAAGGATCCCCACGGCTATTTGTGGCTTGCAGGGACTTCCACCAGGACAGGTTAGCTGCCAAAAAATGGGAAGTCTTCAAGGCTCGGATTGGGTACAGACTAGTCCCTAATAAGAAAAAAATCAATGGGCAGATCTTTAGCCAGATCTAAGATTGATGAAGGTGCTTACAGTAATCTTCTGCTTGCTGGCTGCTGTGGCTATAGTCCTTCGCAAGAGCTAAGCCTGCAGGATCTTCTCAGTTTTCCCCTCTCTCTCTGCACTGAATAGACACGCTGCCAGCATCAAAGCTAATGATGGATGGCAGCTGTCACACCCCTCACTGCAAGCACTAACAAATTGGGTAAGGAGATAGCAACGTACAGCAAATGTTAGACTGCACACCATGAGGGCACGTGTATCTGCAGTACACAATGTGGGGGGGCTCGATGCAGAATAGATCAAATGCTGTATAACAGGGACACTCAGCCCAGTACCTTCAGCTACTGCATCTGCCTGGGGGAGCTCCTGACTGGTTAGGCTCTTGCACAGTCAACAGTCATTAGCTGAAGTTTTATGCACGCAGAAGATTTTAATTTATTTAATTCAATCTCTATGAGAGTCTAAGCTGGTATATAGGGTATTGGTTTAGGACTACCCTAAATTTAGCTTAGGGAACTGTTTGCTAACATTTGGCTTGTGATGCCGATTTTACCAGCCATTTTCAGAGGTGCATGTGGCTGATACTGGCAGAGAGAGATGGTTGCTTGCTAATAGCTCTGGGTGCAGTGCTGGAGAGCTCTATTTGTCGTGGCCACGGTACCTTATGGGTTCTATATTTCTGCAGTTAGAACTCACACCTGTCCTTGGAGCATTGTAGCCAGGCACAAAGGCTGTGAGACAATTGTCTTTGTCACAGCACAAGTCTGACAAAACCAGAAATTGGGTCTTTAACATCTGAATACTCACAAGATCCATGTGCCCAGCACAACTCCGGTGCCTGTGGAAAGAAGCAGTGCTTGGTCAGTCTTTTGTGCTGCAATTTTTCCATCTATCAGTGAGCTCAAGAAGAGGACTATCATTACAACTGCACACAAGCATTCTCCCAGGAAGGGAAATAAACACTTTATGCATCATTACAAACAAACACAGTTATTTTCCAACAAAGTTTGAAATGTTTAAAATAGTTCAGCATTTTCCATATCCACCTTGGTGGTATCTTCACAGAATAAGAAAGGAAACCACCAGCAGTGCCTAGAGGAGGTCTGCATTCCTCTTAGGTGACAGCTTTCATTTCATCCCTAGACTCAGCTCTTGCAGACATCACAAGTGATGTCTCTGTGGACAAGGACTCGACTTAAAGCTAGTGCATCCACGTAGGAAGCTGTTAATTAACATGCTAAAACGCTGTGCTAATTCATCCTTATTAAAACTATGAACCTTCCCTTCTATGCATCATAGTTTGAAATAATTTAGTGCTGATTCAGTGCATGGCAGAGCCGTGTAGTAGTTGAGCACTGCAACGCTCACGCATGCTGCTTTTCCATGGCACTTCGTGCTCTGAGAGTGGCAAAGGTGTGCTGACAGTCATTGCCTCTTCTGTGGAGTTGCCCTTGGGCTTTGTAGCCCCTGTGTAAGAAGGGAACTTGGAGGGCTGAAGTGATGCCCTCAAGGTCACACCTGATAAGCAGAATGGGGAGAACAGCTTCTGGCTTTTAAGCCTACTTCTCTTTAACTGCTATTCCATGCTTAGCTCAAGATGACAGACAGTGCTTTCTGATCCACTAGTCAGAGTGGTTTTCAAGTGCCCTTCCAGCTGAGGGAAGCAGGCGGCTCTGTGGGTGCCCAGGTGGTAAACTATCAGTGGCAAGAGATTTCTGTCTATTCCTGTGACACATGGCTCTGTTTGCTTATGGTGGTCATGCTCTTCCTACACAGCAGTTATGTTCTTTCTCTGGCCAGAGCCCATAAAACTTGGGATCAACTTACAGACACGATTCCGTTTCACATCTTAATGGATTCAAGCTCTGAAATGCTTAGAAGTTACTACTGAAGCACAACAACATCTGTTCCTTGGGAAGTTGCTGTCCTGAATGCTGGGAAAATTGTCAGTTCCCTCACAGGGGAAGGCTTTCTTTACCCAGTCCCACTTTCCGCAGTTAATGTGAATCAACTGGACTAAAGGCAGTTCTTTTACTTACTAAAGTGACTTTCGGCAATACAAAAAAAAAAAAAAAGGGGGGGGGAGTGGAATATGTGTGAAATGTTGCATGCATCTGCATGCCCATTGCTATCAGAGGGACACAGCTGTGACTTCAGATCACAGATCTGCTGCTTCATAGTTCCCAAATAGATGAGAAAGGCTGTGGGGTTGGGGAAAAAAGTACCAAAGCAATAAAAATTTATTCTTTTTTTTTTTTATATTGTCATCTAAGTGCTGTAAGGTACAGAGCAGGCTCCTCTCTTGAGGGAACTTAGCAGTTTTCATATTTTATGAAAACGATCAATGCCTTGTAGGATCGGTCCTTAGAGGGGTTCCTGATGTCATTATGCTGCAAGAAGCTGATGGACTATGAGAACAAGCCATCCTACCTCTTAACGGGAGGGGGCTTTTTCCTTGTCCTCTTCCTCCTCAGAACTGAAACTGGAGGGAGCTACATCACGGCAGGATACGTAAACCAGCAGCCCAAACTAGCACTTGGATCCTCCAGAAAGACTGATTCACAGTTTGGAAATCAGAAAAGAAAAGCCTGGCCTTCAGTAAATCAGTCACTTGGCTCACCTCTGTATTTCTGTTCATTACAGTACAGAGATATAGACAGAAAACAGCCACTGAAATCAACAAATGAAACACAGAAGACAACTTAACTCAGTAACCACTATTTGAGCTAGATTGCATTAGCACTTGGTAAAATCAGGAGTGAAAAGGCTTCATGACTGGTGAAATTCCAGGATTCCTCAGCCTCTCCTGTCCTTACAGAGCATCATTAGTTGATATCACGTTGGGACAGTGTTCATCATTTGTACAGGAGGGAAAACAAAAGTGTAATATTTAAAAAAAAAAAAAAACACAACAACACCCCAAACCAAAAACTTATAGAACTTAAAGCAAAATACTAGAAGCATTTACCCAAGGAATTGATGGAAATGTTATCAGCTGAAATCTTGAAAAGCAAAAGCACTAGCTGTCTCGAAGAGACAGAATGACTAGGTTGCAGATAGTTGATAGCATCAACATGGCAAAGTTAATCATAAGGCTGTGCACAGTTAGGAATTTTGCTTTGTCCTTACCTGCTTATGATGAAGCAAACAGAAGACTACAGGAACCAGAGCTGAAATAATAGTTATAACCAATATTACAGTATAAAAAGCAAATTGATAACATGGGAATTTCCTTTGCTGTGGAGTATTTCCATTCTCCAGCAAGTTTGGTGCTTCCATGATGCTTATCCTTGAGACAGTGAGAGGTGAGGATGCAAACAGCACCAGGGTCGAGAATTCCTAAGGTCCTTAATGCCGCAGCGGAACATGGACACAATTATATGCTGAAGATTTCCCCATGCCTAATAAAGCCAAGAGGAGGAGCTGCAGTGTGTTTCGTCACTGGCCTGGGCTAAGAGGCATTTCCTCGTGAAACTGAGGCAGAGAACTTTCATTTGGCTTCTGGCCCAGATTGACTAAAATGGAACTCCGACAGCAGGCTGCAGGGGCTCTGAAAATCACGTCAGAGTTTTATGCAAGGAGTCAAGTTTACAAACTCTCCAGCAAACACGAAGTGAAGGGATGAGATGCCAAGCACAGGAACTTCCTGATGGCTGCGCATGACCTGCTTCTGTCTCCACAGGTACTGGTGTTTCTTATGGCTCAGAATTTGGCATCAGATTAAATCTATTTCTCATTTTGACAGCACAGATTTGAGCACTGATGACAGAAGGGCATTTTTACAGTTCCCCAAGGACATGATTCATGCAGCGAAAGTGAAACTATGCATACTTCAAAATATGACTGCAAGCACAAGCAAGCACTGCTGTGGAGCCACAAGTATAGCCTTAGCGGCAATGGAAATAGTTCCATGCAACCACCAGCCTTGACTTCCACATGATGCCATTCAATGAGGAAGAGGGAGAGTAGGAAAAGAGTTGTGATTTTGTAAATAACTTTCAATTTTCAGTTTGAAATGAGCTGGTAGATTTTCAGAGTTCTCCTAAAATAATTTTTAGTTTTGCCCTTTCTCTTTTTTATCTACTTTTTGAATTCCTGACTGTGGGAACAAAATTGTGAGTTAGGACTTGTGTGTGGGATGCAAAAAAAAAAAAAAAGAAAAAGGAAAGAAAAAGTGGGCATGAGAAGTAAAACACAAAGGAAAATTTAAACAACACATAAGAGAAATATAAATATAATCGTCTACCTTAAAAGTAATTTCTATTTTTACATTCTGCATATTCATTTGATTTTTTTTTTCAATTTGAAGAAGTGTTCTTCATTGGTGTTTATTTAAAAAAGAAATTCTGACACACACAGGTGTTGCACAGAGATCTCTGCCAGCTCTGCTGTATTCCTTTGCTGGGGATGGGATACATGGAAAATGTCCTTTATACACTTCAGTCTTGCTTCTGCTCTTCTTCCTCCTCTTCCCAGCCTACAGAAGAAGACTCAACTCTTATAGCTGCACAAGACCAAAGGTAAATATCTCTGTGTTGCAGAGGGTTGGTATGGAAACAGAAAACTGGAAAGAGCACAAGAACAAAACCAAAAAACCCGAACTGTTGTGTTAATAGTCTTCTTCATCTTTTGAATTCTCAGCAGTATAGTGGGTGCTTAGCATGCACTTTATTCAGGATGAGACAGAGGGAAAGCTGCTTGTGCCTGCCTCCGGAAAACTGCTGAGCTGCTGGGGGGCTCCTAGCCATGTTGCTGCTGGTATGGGAGAACGTGCCACCGCCAGCCCAAAGCCACTCACCACTGTCACGGCTTTTCACAATCAAACCCGGAGCTTCTCAGAGGAAAAATGGGAGGGAGTTACTCAGAGTGAAGCTAAATGTGGGAGGACACTGATGTAGGCAGCAGCAAGCTACCTGCCCAGGGCTGGCCCCTGACAGGGTTGTTTGCTCCTCAGGGCACACTTTGGTGCAGGTTCAGGACAAGCTGCGGGAATGAAAAGCCCCAGGCAGCCTCAAAGTCACTTTCCTGTGTCCCCAGCCCATATAGACTTTCTGCCTGCCTTGGTAGTGATTCCACATGACTAATGTAAAGGAGACAGGGTACTTGCCACAAACTCCTTCTTACGAAAAGCAATTAAGGACTTGGTCAGTGTGGGGAGACCTATTAACCGATATGATATCTGCCTTCCTCTGCATCCTGCTCTGGTGTGACCCCAGGGAAGAGACTATTCCTACACCACCCCTTTCCTCTGTCCCTTCAATAATTGGTTCATTTAAGCCATGTGTGCAAGAGCCCCTGCCGATCCAGCTGTTCGTCTAATCAGGACCAAACCTTGTAGTCATCCTGAAGTGCAGCAACATCATTATGACAAATACATACCACCAGCTGCAAACAGGGATTATTTATGGATAGAGAGCCTGCTTCTCCTTGGGCACGCCCACAGACTGTTTTAGAAGCCCTGTTTTAACCTGCATTGGCCTGTGGCTCCAACCCCACAGCCCCAGCTGCTAAGCTTGCCACTTGTTAAACTTCTGGCTTCAACCACAAAAAAAGACCTAAGCAATCTTCCTTTTAAAGCATGCAAATGAGACTTCCTGTGATATCCTATATGGTGCAGAGGCAGAAAAAGGTCTAAAAAGAAGTATATTTAAAAACAAAACAAAACAAAACAAGAAAATATTGCAAGAGGAAAATAAGACCTACTAACAGCAATTTCAGGTTTGGTTTTGGTTTTTTTATCTGCAAAACAACAAGCTTTCCTGTTCAAACAAAAAATTATTGCTACCACAAATAGAGCTCAGGGACAGAAAATGTTGGTCCCAGTACCCAAAGTTTGCCAGTTACTTAGATTTGGTTCAACAAGTCCAAGTGCTGGGTCCTGCACTTGGGTCACAACAACTCCATGCAGTGCTACAGGCTTGGGGAAGAGTGGCTGGAGAGCTGCTTGGCAGAAGAGTACCTGGGGGTGTTGGCTGAACATGAGCCAGCAGTGTGCCCAGGTAGCCAAGAAGGTCAACAGCATCCTGGCCTGTATCAGAAACAGCATGCCAAGTAGGACTCAGGAGGTGACCGTCTCCCTGTACTCAGCACTGCTGAGGCCCCACCTTGAGTACTGTGTTCTGTTTTGGTCCCCTTACCACAAAAAAGATACTGAAGTGCTGGAGCAGGTCCAGAGAAGGGGACGAAACTGATGAGGGGTCTGGTGAATAAGCCTTATGAGGAGAAGCTGAGGGAGCTGGGGTTATTCAACCTAGAGAAAAGGAGGCTGAGGGGAGACCTTATTGCTCTTTACAAGTACCTGAAAGGAGGCTGTAGACAGTTGTGAGTTGGTTTCTTTTCCCAGGTCAGAGGTGATAGGACAAGAGGAAATGGCCTCAAGTTGTGCCAGGGGACATTCAGACTGGATATTAGGGAAAAAATTTATACCAAAAGACTTATTAATCATTGGAATGGGCTGCCCAGGGAAGTGGTTGAGGCACCATCCCTGGAGGGATTTAAAAGACAGGTTGACATAGTACTTGGTGACATGGTTTAGTGATGCTTTTTTATCAGTTAGGTTGATTGTTGAACTAGATGATCTTAAAGGTTCCTTCCAACCTAGAAAATTCTATGATTCTATGACTCTATGATTACTACAGGGTTAAAACAGGAAAGACCATGTGGGATCAATAAGGGGCTGGAGTTGAATACTTACAGACTTAGAACAAGCATTTTACTTGGTGGAGGTGGAATCCAGCTAGTACAATATTTATTTTTAGTAATTACATCATACTATATAAACATGGATGCAGTAGCTTCTGTGACTCACTATTAAGTGGCAGCACTGAAGGACTGTGGCCGGGGACTGTAAATCTGCCTTTCCATCACTTTTTCTGTAAATATGCAATCTGGGACACGGTGGGGAGAGAACCCCAGTGATGTAGCACTGTGTCAGGATCCCAGTGATGCCACAAGCCCTGTGCTGGGCTGGAGGAGCCAAGGCAGCAGTCTGCAAGCAGCGGTATTTTGTTCTACAGTTCCCACCAGTCTTAGCTGGGCTTGTGAGCTGTGAAAGCACTGTTTAAATTAGGGGTTTGATTTTTTTAATATTTCTTTAATATTAATAATATTTTCTTTAATATTTTCAATAATATTTATGGCTGCATCTCAACTATATTTTCCCCACAGACCCCAGCAGTTTTTGTTGAGTCAGTATTTAATTATGTTACCCCTAGTCCAACAGATCAGATGATGTGATCACCACCACATTTGGGCTCATTTTTCCCTTGTTTCTTGGCACTTCTCAAAAGTAGCCTTAGCTCTTAAAATATGATTTTGCAATGAATATGCTTATTGACAGTGTACCCACTATAAGGTCTTGTCCTTCCTTTCCTTTCTTTCTTCTGACAGCCTGTTAGGAAGGGATGGAAACAAATCCAGTGGAAAAGCAGCTGCATTCCATACAAAGAAGCAGGATGTGGTTCTTGCCTGCCTTTTCTCCCTCACTTCCCTTTCCTAGCTTATATACAAGGGTTTGACGTGCTTAACACTAGCAACACCACAGCTCAAAGCACATGCCTTTGAATTTCCATTGTGTTGGAGAGCATGGGTGCAGGAATTTGACTCTGCCAATTTTAAATTATGAAATATCTGTTCAGTAAATTAGAGTGGGAAGTTCATGTGCTCAACTGCTCTGCGGTTCCAAAACTCATTTCCTCTGCCTAAGCCTGGACCTGGGGTCTTGAAGTAATTTCATGGCTGAGGCATAGCATGGGACTCACAGATTGCCACAGCATACTCAGGCAGGAACTTTCCATTACCCTGATGACACTGTGTGACAATATTCGTTAGTGTGATTGTTCCAGCCCCTCACTCGGACATGGGACTGTGCTTTGCAACTTGTCTCTGGGGGACTGCTTTTCAAAGCATCAGCAGTCACAGAATCTGGTATGCTTTTCATCATCAAATATTAACACTGCCCAGAATAAGTATGAAGTTTGCTTTAACCCTGGTGTAAGTTTTCCAAGTCCTGACCAGCTTGTTTTCAGTGACAGCAAGGGATGCCCCATCTTTACCTTGTGGCGCAGCCTTTCTTTATGTATATCTATGGGAAGACTGGTGTGTTTTCAGTTGCCGCAGCTTTCCAAGGACATGAGAAAAGCCCTAGTGGAGTTTCAACCCCAATCTGCAGGAGCAGAGAAAAAGAAAGATTGAGAGATCCTGTATTCCAGATCTATCTAGTGTGTTGGGTGTGCGGGCATTACTGCTGTCCTCATTTTCCTCTAAGTGTCTTGAAGGGGGGAAAAAAATCAATGGGCAAAACTGAAAAATAAGCTGTCATTGGGAAAATGAACAATGGTAAAATGTCTTGTCAGTGCATCCCATGGGCACAGTTCCATGCCTCAGGGCTGCGGACTCTGGGGTAGTCCCAGAGCCAGAGCAGGGACAGCAGCAGTGAGCCCTATAGTAGGGATCCCTGGCATTAGGCACAAAGGAAGCAGTGGTCCGCACTGGCACCCTGTCGTGGCAGCCACTGTGGGCAGCTGCCAGTACAGATCCTGCTGAAGCAGGCTGAAACACCTACGTGGGTTGCTTTGTGTTACCTTCTAGTACCTGCAACCACTGCATACTAAAAGTACTCTTCTAAAATGTGGGTGAGCTGCAGTGAAACCTCTGATGTTGAGTAATCACTGCAAACCTCTGATTCAGGCTTCATTTGCTTTAAGGCCTAGCCATTGCTAGAAGTGTTGATTCCATGCCTGACAGTGAAAATGTCTTGCTTTGACTAGGCTGCACTGAAGGTACACACCAGGACCCATGGAGGCTCTGTGGGAAGCTTACCACTCCTGACGCGTGCTTCCACAGCCACTGTGTGGTCCACAGGGGTGCAGAGCAGGGAGGTGGGGGTGATGGTCTGACAAGAAGCAGTGTGGCCAAAGGACCCAGCTGGTGTTAGGAGGACAGTGCTAGTTATCAGAAAAGCCTTGAGCGTTTCCCGCGGTAGGTTTTTTTCCAAAACAGAGTTCTTTACCTGAGTACGATAGTCAAACTTTCAACTTGGCAAACTCCCCCTCCTTAAATACCGCTTGTGGTCTCTTTGAGGTGCAGCCTTCTCCTGGGTGTTTGGGAGATTCCTCTGATTTTGCCTTACGCTGTCAGCAAAACGGCAGCGCTTTAGAGACTGAAGACTGGGCTGAGCCCTGCAAGGACTGTGATGCTCATGCAGTGCAGCTGCCACAGCGCAGGAAGAGATTTCTCCTGGACCTTGGAGGGACCCCAGGCACATGAGCTCCCCTCAGAGCACAGCTGTTGGAATGATGTTGTCAGTGCTTGAGCTGAGGGCTACCAGCTGTGCCAAATTTGTGAAGTTCCTACCTGTGTTTTTCCCTCGACAAAGCTCCTTTGTGCATTGTCTGCCTTCAGTTTCTACCCAGTATATTCCATTTGGCTCCTGACTGCCAGGTTAGTGAGTGGTATGATCTGAGTAGTGACTGATTTCGGGCGTGAGTGACACAATGGCTGCATAATAAATGGGACCTTAGGCAGAAAGTTGTCCTTTGTGCAGTTGACCAGAGATTGGAGCCTTAATCCAGCAAAGCCAGCAGCTCCTGGAAGAAGGCTCAAGGCAGTTCCAGGCCATGAGGTGATGGGCAGCATGCCCTTCTCTGAGGAGAGCTGTGGTAATGGGAGGAGTAGGAAGAGGGACTAAGTCCAATTCCCACCTGTCATCCACAGCAGGCTTTCATAATTCTGGGGAACTTACTACATAGACAGATGCTTTGTATTTGAAATGTTCCATCACACAACAGATGCTTCTGGGTTTGGTTTTCCAAAAGCTGGTATTCCTTATTCCTGTTCAGTGCTTTTGATCCGAGATCAAAGAGCATGTATTCTGACATGCAATATCAGTACTGCTGCTACATCTTCCCATAGAACCAGGACAGGTTCAGGGCTGGAGACAACTCCCCACTAACAGCAGGGCTGGCCCAGGGTTTTGTCTGGGTTCCTGGCTACGCTGAGCTCACCTCCTTGCTGTATTGCTAGGCTTGAAAAGGATTAATACACAGTCTGGTTGTCAGTTCAGTTTGTGTGTTGACTGCAAGATAGCAAAGTCATCTGGTGTTTCATGGTAGGCTCCCTAGAACACAGGAGAAGGGGATGGTGATGCGTTCTGCCTTTTTACATCGCATGAAGTGTTTTCCTACTGCAATGTGATCAAGATGGGTGTGCCGTGCCTTACTGGCTTTCCATCAGCTGGCAACTGAATATAACACAAAATTTTCAAGGCGCAGCATATGCAGATAGTGGTAAAGGGAGAGGGAAGAGCATTATGCTAGCCTTTGACAAACTGTGTTCATTTGTAATGGGGAACTAGCTATTGCAGGTCTTCCAGCTTCATGCAGTTCACCTGTTCCCTGTGTTTTCTCTCACCACGTAGTTTCTTTTTACTGGTGCCAGGTATGAGTGTCTGGAGGGCCAGCCCACAGAACAGGGCTGCACTTCTGAACTTACCCGTCTGCCCCTGCACTCATCATCTCTTCCAGCTGCATCCTTTGCTTTCCACCTCTGCACTGATATTTCAGAGTTAATGTTTACTTCCTCTTGGTCTCCCTTAATCAATAGCTGTTTAGGATGGTGTCATCACCTGTTTCCCAGCAGGGATTTCACCAAGTGGTGGGAAATTCCATGTTCTCTATTACATGTTCAGGCAGACCAGGGTGCTAGCTTCTGTGAACCCAGTGTTTGCTGGTTGTAAGTAGGTTGTGTGCTGGTGTGGTGAGGTTGTTTCTGACATGAACCGGTGTTTTGTTTCTTTGGAGTGTGTTTGTACTGGGTTAGTTCCTCCTGCTTTTTCCAAATTGTTAGGCAGCACACATTTTGCTGCATCACACAGTTACTTTGGGCAATGCGTCCAGGCTGCTGTGATTACTCTTTTAGGTAGAAGTGAACATGCAACAAAACAAAGAAGAAAGAGGTTTTGCAATAATATGTGCAGGACAAACAGCAGGGGTACAGGCTCTGCCTCCTCTATGCTGCTGTAGGCTTTACTCCTCTAAACAGCGGGGAGAAGCAAGCCTTGCTTTGTACTTGCTTCTAAGTCTGCACTGAGCATGTAAAGTCTCTAAGATGCAGTGGTGTCACCCAAAGCAAAATGCGAGAACAGCAGCTCTGCATCTCATCACCATAAGAAGACCAGATTGCTACCACTAATACAACAACTAGTGTGAAGACTAGTTCTGTCCATCCCACGTCACTCCTCTCAGGGCCACTGGGCCAGGGTCTCTGCAGAATCATCTCTATTTGTTACTGAGGCTCTTCCATAACTATAGACACTAGGGTTTCTTTTTCTTCCCTGCAAGTCCAAAGGTAAAAAAGAGAGATGCTTGAGAGAATTCCATCTCATCTTAAACAGCCTCACCAGTTTCCCTCTAGGCTTAAACCAATAAAGTGTCCTAGCAGGTCTCTAGGTTACCTATTTGCTCCTTCTGTTTGCTCCCCTCACAGCAATCATAAACATGCCCTAAATGCTGGAAACTGACTCTCTTCTTGCAGCAACTGAGATTTCCAGAAGTGCTTCTTGTGATCCTTCAGATGCTAGTTGAGAGCTGAAGTGTGGTGTTAAACGTACTTTCTGGTCTGGAACTGAAAAGCAGCAAGCTATGCTTGGCTGCTCTGAAGTTGAAATATTTCAGGACTGAATAAACATTTTGGAACCTGGGACCTTTCATCAGAATTTATTCAGGAAAATTTTTCAAAAACTTCTGGATTCCTGTGGCATCATACAGAACCACATTTTACACAGGTACTCAGTCAGCTGGTTTTCCATGCAAAAGGCTTCCCGGACTTCACTGAGTGGTTCTTGGCTTCTCTGAATGTTTTTGAATAGAGTGTGGTTAAGAATTAGCAATTGACAACTTGGAAACTTATCTGAAAATTAGACTTGCTTCTGATATCCTTGAAAAACCTAAAGAAGTAAAGTAAGAGTAATCTGAGGAACACTAGAAAATCTTGACTGTAGTATCTTCTCTAGAATTGCTTTTTCCCATATGAGTTTAGAACCACGTTTTTGCTGGTGTGTGAGGAAATGATGCAGTGTGTGTGGTGACATTGGGTGCCCTCCAGCTATGACGCTTTTACCAGCAGCCTCCAGTCTGTAAAGCCTTCCTCTGGAGAGACAGAATTTTACTGTCATCTTTCCTTCCTCTGCCAGCTTTACTCTGATTCTTCCCATTCTGCATTCTGCTGAGTGCAGCAGCAGTGGCAGCTGTGCAGAAGCCAAAACTGGAACTTTTGAAGGGAGTTTGCCATAGTTCCAAGTATGACGGGGCTTGGGTGAGTCTGTCCTAGGTTAAGCCTGTGAAATGATGCCAGCTTTCCATGGGGACTATCTCCTTCCCCCCATACTTATTTTCCCCTCAGCAGCCCATGGCAAGAGGAGTGTGGTAACTTGGAGCCGGGCAGTATCCACAAATCCCCCCTAGCAACAAGATAGAAGATGTGTTTCAGGAAGAAGAAGAGCCTGTAACTCTCACCAGCCTCCTTTCAGTAGGAAGAATGAAAAGAAATTACCTTGGCTTTATGCCCACTGTGTTCTAGTTCTTTCCTGTGAAGATGTATATGTCAGACACAATCTGGTGGTGGAGTTACATTTAGCCTCTTTCTTTTCCTTGTTCTCTAATTATCTTTTCTTTTTCCTTCAGTAGTAATACGTGTAAATGCTAACTGCTAAAGCAGCCAATTAGCAAGCTATTAGAAACCATAACAGGAAAAAACCCCACCAAAGGAAACAACACAAAGGCAGTGTCAGCACCATTTGATTTTGATATTGCTATATTGAGACAAGGCTTGCGTGTCTTCATCGGTATAATGAAAAAGCATAAAACAAAGAGAAACCATAGAGTGTTATTAATTATCTTTGAATATGTTCTCAGCGTATGACAGTGGTTAGAGATGGGTAAGGGTTGTCCTTTGGGCCAAGAATGCAGGTCCAGACTTGGTGATATGCCTGCTCTGGTCCCTTGGAAGTGCTTGCTCAAAGCCAAGGATGTCAGGGCCATTTAAGCTGTACGTGCTCTTGGAGGAGGGTTGCTCCATACCAGTTTGAGTCTCATGTTGCAAATGCTACTTTACTGAAAGAACTGAGAGTCTCCATCACAGAGCAAACAGTCCCCTTGCCCAGTGTCCTGCATTCTGACTAAAACATGGGCAGGGGACTCCAGACAGGGAGATACTTCTCTGCCTGAAACCCTGTAGTAAAATGGTGATTTGTCTAGTCCAGAAGACTGCAGAGTGCTTCCCAATTCCTCAGCTGCTGTCGCTTGCCTTGGAAAAGGCAGTGCAACCTCACTCTTTGCTCTGCTTCCTCTTGTTGCAGAAGCTGGGGTGCCGTAGCGTGAGACTCCGAGCTTTAGCAGAAGTGGCATGAATGGGACAGGGTGGAAAAAGTTCTAATTATGGAATAAGGTCTTCTACAGAGGCCAAATAGAGAAGTGGTTGGTCTCATGTTTTCACTCTTCTCTCCTGGTGAGTACCAGTGGTCTTGGTTCAGCTAGGAAATCACAGTGGTTCTGCACCCGTCTCGGAAAGTCTGTTTGGCTCAATTTTTTTGCAGACAGATGGGTGAGTTTGTTCTCAAGTCTCAATAAAGCTGTCCCAGAAAGTTAGTGCTTGTTCTCTCCTTCTGTAAGCATTATATACCCCAGGGAGGTCCTCTGCCCCCTCACCTCATCCTATGGCAGGAGCACCAGTACTTACATGGTATGTAAAAAGGAATTCATCTGAACTGCTCTTAAAGACCCAAAAGACACCCTCTGTTCTAGGGTTCCACTCTCCTTAAAAATGAGGAGTTTCTCCTCAGCCTCCCATGGGCTCCCAGATTTAACCTGTGGCCCTTTTCATATCCACCACAGGCACAGAAAACAGATTATTCCTTTCTCTTTGCATCAGTCATTTACAGACCTGATATCTGTCCAGAGGACAACAGGACTCTTCGGAGATGTTTTCTATACCTCTAAATATCTCACTTTTCATTTGGATTATGTGTGACTGATTCCCACCCTTTCTGGAAGGGGGGAAATTTGGGACTAATCACAACCCTCCACACATTTCCTCAAATTTTCATGAACAACATGATGTCTGCCTTCTCCGGTGTTATCTTCAGCCTGGTCCTGGCACACTGTAACCCCCAGATGCTTTCATCTCAAACTTTTTGTTCCTTATTGTATTTCTGTTGCAGATCATTCCTGTTTAGGCAGAGTATAAATTTTCTGTTTATACTGTGTTATTTCTGAATTGCACCTCATTTTTTCAGAGCCTCTCTTCAGATGACCAGGTCACTTGAACTTCACCCTTCCCTTCTGTAACACTCCCAGTTTTGTGTCCAATATTGAGAGCCTGCACTTATTCTTCTATACCCAGACCCTCACATAACACAGTAATCTGAGTCAATTGTGGGCTTTCACTGTAGGAAAGCATTCACCTTGGCTTCAGCAGGATTTAAACTATGCCCATGAACTATCCTCATGAGTTTCCAGAGGGCCAAGTGCAAGGTCCAGCACCGGGGTTGGGGCAATACAGGGCTGGGGAAGGAAGGGATTCAGAGCATCCCTGCTGAGGACTTGGGGGTACTGGTGAATGAAAAACTGGACATGAGCCAGCAATGTGCACTCACAGCCCAGGAAGTCAGTTGTATCCTGGGCTACATAAAAGGAAATACGGTAAGCAGGTTGATGGAGTTCATTCTACCCCTCTACTCCATTCTTGTGAGAACGCACCTGGAGTACTGCATCCAACTCTGGGGACCTCAGTTCAGGGAAGACATGGTCCAGTTGGAGTGGGCCCAGATGAGGTCCACAAAGACAGTCAGAGGGACGGAACACCTCTCTGATGAAGAAAAGCTGAGAGAGTTGGGGCTGTTGGGCCTGGAGAAGACAAGACTCTGGGGAGACCTTATGGCTGCTTTTCAGTACTTAAAGAGGGTTTATGAGAAAGGTGGGGACAGACTTTTTAGTAGAGCCTGTATCGATAGGACAAGGGGTAATGGCTTTAAACTTAAAGGAAGGTAAATTCAGACTAGACATAAGGAAGAAATTTTTTACAGAGAGGACAGTGAAACAACTGGAACAGGTTACCCATAGAGGTGGTAGATGCCCCACCTTTGGAAGCATTCAGTGTCAGGCTGGACAGGGCTTTGAACAGCCTGATCTAGCAGAAGATGTCCCTGTTCATTACAGGGGGTTTAGACTAGGTGACCTCTAAAGATCCCTTCCAACCCAAACCATCCTGTGATTCTACGATATCATCTTGGTCCATGTTCATTACTGGAGCTGGAGGGATTTCTAAAGTGCTTAGGTTATCAGTTCAGATGGATTTACTTCAGTTAAAAAATTTTCCAATTCTTCCTTTTTTTCTTCTCTTTCACATGCTGTTTGTGTAACAGTGGTACTTGACTCCTCTGTGGTGTGGAACAAGTATGAATCAATGTCCCTTCTAACAGCGTGGGAGGTTGTGTACAGAAGGATGGCATCATTGAGCCCTTGGGTATGCCGTGGAATGCATGGAGTAGTCCCTGGACACACCAGTGTGCCCAGAGCATGTCATAGCAAGGAGCTAAGGGAAGAGGAGTGGAGGAAAACCAGCAGGTTTTATCTCATTCAGCTCTTTCACTTTCCTTCCAAATTGCTTTAAGAAAGTGAAGTGCTGTTTGTTTACTTATCCATCCTACTCCTTATCTGGCAGAGATCCCAGTTTGCTGAGACGTACAAGAAGAAATGCTCCTGAGAACTGTGAAACATTGGCGTAGTTCTTCCCCAGCCCAGAGCTGGGAGGCTTGCATCACCCACCCCCAGACACTGAAATTCTCCTTTTCTTTCCTTCAGAAAGCCTTACAAATCAGCATCTCTCATTGCATCAGCATCTGGCAGCCTGCCCCTCTCTGCTTCCGCCCTCACTGGTAAAATGAAACTATGGTCCTGCTGTTGTATGTCACTCAGCTTGGAGCCATTTGTCTGTTACGGACCAGCCTACCAAGACACCCAGCTCTGAAAACTTTGGCAGTGCATTAGCTCAGCAACAGCAGCATGCTAGACAGCGTGAGCTGTGCAGGGCAAATGGCCCTGTGTCAGAGCCAGCTCCTGCCTTCCATGGCAGTCCTCACTGGGCAGAGCCTTGCTGTGGGGTAAAGCCCCCCAGCCCCTGCACTGCCCATCCCTGCCCTGGTCTGTCCCTGCTCCCCACAGTGTTGCTTAAGAGTGGCTGTGCTACTTGTATTTTCTTAGCCTCATGCATGGATGTTTTTTAAAGTTTCCCCCTCCTGACTTTCTTCACATTGCATCCTCAGGCACTGATTGTATTTCACCCATGTATTTGAAGAACCATTGTATTAGCAGCAAAGCTAACATAAGGAAACAGTGGAGCAGCTGTGCAAGCAGCCTTTTGTGCCCTGTCTTGCAGCACATGATCGCATGTGCTTTGCAAGATGGGTTTTCTTCCTCTGGCAGGGCAGTGGATAGCAGGTGCTGCTGCAGGGGCACCCTGCAATGAGTGTGTGTCCCCACAGGGCACACAGGCACACAATGGTGAGCAGCCTGGACTGGCAGTGCTGTGGTTTGAGTACGTAGCTCTGTGGACACAGTTTTCAAAGAACTTACCACTCCATTCAGTCTCATATAACAGTGGACAAGCTGGGTGTGCTCAGAAGCCCGTACAGCATGGTATCCTGCCTTACACGTTGAGATTGCCATGTGTTCTATATTTTGTGTTCAGTAGTTTGTGAGGTATTTGTCTTGTGTGAATCTGCTGCTTTCTGAGCCTATCCAACCTTCTAGCTTCCTCCTATTGCATGGGGCTGGGGCGGGGCGGGGGGAGGAACAAACTAGAATTCTTTGTTTTCCTTTTGAACCTGCTATTTTTCCCATTTAATGAATTGCTTGCCTCTAACTGAGCTTGCTTTATAAGGAGCAGCAAGCATCGGTCCCAGCTCACCCTCATGATACTGGTTACTCTGAGAGTCCACTTGGGTCATGCAGCTCTGGGCTTCCTTTGGTCTTCCCAGAGTGGTGCAGCTCAGAGCGTCCCCTTTCTCCTCTGACTATTCATAATCCAGGGATGGAGGCAGGGATGTGGTAGAGAAAAATCTTTGGAGAAAGGAGTTATCAAATCCCTATGCTACTTCTGAGGATATCAGTGCAGGGAGTTCTTTGGAGTTCGTAGTGTTGTGTCGCTCAGAAAAACGAAAACCATCTCCTGTGTAGTTTGTGGTGAGTAAGCCAAATTGTAAATGACTGTGCAACAGCAGCCACACTGTGCTGTGGTCCCTGTACTCACTAACGTGCTCCAAGAGGACTACAGGCTTGAGTGGGCACGTGCCAGGTGCCTGTACCTGGACCTGCCTCTGTTCCATGGAGACAGGATGCACATGCGTGTGGCCAGTGCCTGAGACACCGTGATCTGCCCCTGGCTGCCTTGCTGTGGGCTGGGACCCGTAGCAGCCTCTTCTGCTAGGAGCTGTTTCTACTTGGCAGTTTGCAAACCCACTGTGCTCCTAGAAACCCCGTGGCTCTTTGCCAAAAGCTCCTCTGCAGTAGTTTCCCTCCCGTGTTTACTTAGCAGCTGGTTTCTGAGCTCTGTCCAGAGGGAGCGAATAGGATGGAAATGCCGTGAAGAAAAGCAGGCTGGGAATCCCTGTCAGGCACCAACAGCAGCTCCTTCTCCTTTCATGCTCGGTTTGCTGAAAATCTGGGGAGTGATAGCTGAGCACTGGCCTGGGGGTCAGCGAGGGGCCAGTTCTGTCTCTCATCACCCACCGTACAGCCTCCCCAGCAGCCTGGGTGGCTGCCTACCATCTCTGCTCGCTTACTTTTTGCCTTTCCAGAGGTGACCTTCTGCTACTGCTGCCTGCAGCAAGATTTAAGAAAATATGAGTCACTCTTAGCCCAGATCAGAAGTACAATCCTCCAGCACTTTCATGCATTACCACTGCCAAGGGTTTTACTTCCTCATGCAGCCTTCCTGACACCTGGGAGATGTCCTGGAAAGGATCCTTAGCTTGTTTGAAAAACCAGTGGAAGGTTCCATGGAATGGAACATTTGAAAGTCTGGTTTACTAATTCACTGAAAATTTGTGAAGATCAAGAAAGAAAAACATTTGCCCCCGCTCCTCTTTGCAGAGAGAAAGATCAGAAGTTCAGTCACCCCCATATGAAGTGTTTTGTTTTGCTCTTATAGTCTTCATTTGTTTGGCTTTGAAACAACCACAGTTAGTTTTGAAATGACGCCTGATTTTTAAATGAAACATGGAAGCATTTAATCTTGAAAGGAATTAACGGAAAGTTATTTCCTGTGGGAATGCACCTGCTCTGATTTCAGTCCAAGCCCTCAACTGATTTTATTGAACTACTGAATTGCATTCAAAAGAAAAAGGCTGGTGGTTTTGGCAGACATTAAGGGATTTCCACCCAAATCAAGCATGTTTAAGAGCAGTCATAAATCTTTTCCTAAAATCTAACCTGTGGGCAGACCTATCAGAGGCATGATGCTTGAGAGCCTGCATCAAGAGTCACCACGTTCTGGATGCTCAAACCCCTGCCCACAGCTGAGGTGCTGTGGGCAACCCAGCCCACTGACCCTCTCCCTACTGCTGGGCTCATCTCCCTCTTTTTGCTGAGTCCCAGGCCCCTGTTCCCAACACCTCTTCCTTTGCCTCTCTTGATCTGTTGTTGTGTTCCTGTTATTGGAGCTTCTCCTCTGCAGCTCAGTGCGTCGGGTCTTCAGCAGAGATTCAAATATTTGAATTGAGTGTTCTCTGGGCGTGCTGTGAGCTGCTATGCAGGACATGGCCATCTGAAGACTGACATTTTGGCGGTGTTACCACTGACAAGCTGCAGCATGGGAGTGTGGGCAGCAGCAGTAACAGCTTTCTCCTGACATTCACCCCCAGGAAAACCATACTGTACTTTCTCATGGACTTGTGGATAGGGTTTAGCTTGCCGTGTTTTGTTGGTGGGAGAGAAGGGTATAGAGATTATGTATTGGGAGTGCACATACTTTGAAGCTGGTCATCCCTTTCCCCTGAGACAGCAGTCACAGCAGCCTATGGCTGGCTTCTGCATGCCCCTACTACAATACAGGCATGAGTTCGTTTCAGTAGAGAGCTGGGAAAACAAGGAAATTGCCCCAATCACTGCACATAAAGGAATATGGCCAGCAGTTGAAGTGCAGTTTACCTTGTGTTTCATACGCCACTGGTGTGTGGAGGTTTGAAAGCCAAAGCTGACCCTCTTTATTTACTTACCTGCTTTCTCTGTTTACTTTCAAAACAGAGAAGCCGACTGATACTCAACCAAAAGCAAAATTAAGACTTAGGTCAGTTTTGTAGCCTTAGTGAGGTTTTCTGCCCAGCCCCAGGAACTGATGATCTGGCATTACCAGTTGGCACCTGTTGCATCCCTGTTTAATTATTATCCTCCTTCAGAAGCCTCTCCCATCAGTCTCCCCTGGCAAAAGGTCAGAAACCTCTTTCCCTGCTCCTCTTGGCTAAAGGAGATGTCATTTATGAGATCACAGAAGTGGGCAGATGGCTGATAGATCCCAGATTCCCACCTGATAGCTGGCAGGATGATCTTATGTGGCACAGTGCTCATCCAAGGTGAGGGCAAAGGAGAGGAAGAGCAGGCAGGGAAGGTGCAGCCAGAAAAGGGAGTGTATTTTTGCTTGCAAATGTTCTGACTTTAGGGCAACCCAGGAAAATTAAGCAAGAAAGGTCTGTGATGACAGGGCAGCCTTGCAGGGCTGTGCCATGCCCCCTCACTCCTGCTGTGATGCAATCCCACCTCTGCATCCACATAGGGTTTATTTGTTTACAAAGATCCAAATGTTTCCCCCACATATACAAGCTGCTACTCACGGTGTTTGTAACACCTGCCAGCACATCAGGCTTTATTCAGTCCTCATAAGTGTAGGGACATCCTATGGATCTTTTTTCCCCCATGACTGCCCAAGGGAGGTATTGTAGTTAGGAGCCTCTCCATTCAGTCTGAAAGCCCCTGAGCAGTTAATTTTTTCATCCTGACATGACTCAGTTTGCATATTCTCAGAAAACGCCTGTTCCTTCTCACCCTGCTCAAGTTCTGTTGCAATGCAGATGGAGGCAGGAAATCAGCTAAACCTCCATCCCCAGGGAAGCTTGAAAAATCAGACAAAACCCAAAATTCATCTAGTGACCTTGACCTGCTTTTGTGTGGTGATTTACACCAATGTGGAAGCCAAGAAGCAGGCATCATTCAGCCCGAGAAAACTTGCACCCAGAAAGAGGCCTTTCTCCTTGCTGTGTGACAACTGGCTGCAACCTTTCTGTTGATCTTGTGTCAGCATGCAAAGGTGAAGGGATAGGGAGAAGAATAAGCCAGAGGGACCCTCAACTCTAGCTGAAAGGCTGTGATGGCTAGGACATCCTTCATGAATTTTGCTTTATGCCCTTTTTTGGATAAGTACCGAAAGCAGGTCCAGGAACAGGGACCATATATTCAATCCTAACCTCTTATTTCTCGTATCTCTTGGCTTAGGGCCACAATGGCATACCAAGTAGCAGCAGAAAGGCTTCAACATGGCTTTACCTGCAGTATCCCATGGCCTGCTGTTTGGAGATGACTGACCACCAAACTAATAGGACACCAGCACTGCTTTCCAATGGGGTTGGCACACGAAAGGACCGGCACCCTGAAGCCCATGTGGACAGTGGAGACCTTTGGGGCTGTCTGGGAAGGGGAAGAAAAGATGATGGCTTCCTGATGGCCTCCTCTCCAGCCTCCTAGGGAAGGAGTTGTGGGAGCAAGGCAGCCTGGATTGCCCTCTGCAGGGCTTCATAGGCAGCTATCTCCCCATCACTCACTGAGGGGAAGTAAGGTTGCCGTCTTGGGGACAGGGACTTGGAGTTTGGGGCAGGGTGGTCTCAAGGTGGGCACCAAGAAGAGCCTGGACTCTGTGGTCATCAGCTCTGTTGGAAGAGGCCAGATTAGGCAGAAGTCAAACATATCTTGACATGGCCAATAGTTACATTAACAGCAGGTGACTGATGACTTAGAGGAGGCATATCCAATTCTGCATCTTGCCATTTGCTGAAGTCAGTATTAAAGGAGCTGCGATGAACAAGTGATACACCTGGCATGTCTGCATGTTTGTTTGAGGATGGAACAGGGCGTGCAAGCGTTGAAAAAACTGAAATAGCTACGATAAACAGTATTAACTACTACAGGTGCTCAAATGTTTGAGACACAATATCTGTAACTGCAGGGTCTGCTTAATCTGTCTTAATTAGTTGCAATTTCCTGAGTTTGGAGAAAATGTAAGGGTAAAAGTACTGCAAGAATGATACTGAATGTGTGTGGTCAGGACAAGAAGGATAAAAACGACTCTGCAGAAGTAGACTATACAGCCTGAGGCTCAAGGAAAAGGTACACAAGAAGTAAGACATCTGTCACGCATCACTGCTCAACAAAGCACGTTAATCCACGTGTACATGACCCTCAACAGATTATTACCTGGGCATCTTTCATTACTTAAGAGAGAACTGTGTTCTTTCCTTATGACTGTATCCTCTGAGTAATATAGCTCATTGGTTTTGTAATTCTTATTTAAAACTATGTGATTTTACAGCCTCTTGGTATGATGTGTAGTAATTTGTAATACAGTCACTCCTAAGACTGTATGAATTAGCACATGGCCTTGAGGTGCTGATAAGACAAGATATCGTCCAGTCCTGCAGGTCCCTGAGCTCTGAGAGGGCACCCATTCTTGGAGCCTTCCAGGGCAGAGTTACTGAGATGCCTGTGATCCCAGGCACTGACAGGCTCTACTCTCCGTCCACCTTCATTCATAGACCTCAAAAGCTGGAGAGCTGTCTACTGCTTCATCCCATGTTCACCTTCTGAGCAACCAGTATCTGTAATAGCATTGTTTTTGAGGCTGGAAAAGTACAACTCTCTAAATCCATTTCTAATGAAGATTTCAGATTTGTCTCTATGCCCTGTCATAGCACCAACCTGCTACTTAGAGTGCTCACTGGTCATACTGTTTGTGTTTGTGGCTTTCCTGGGTTCCAAAACACACTGTCTTAAGGAGTTTGTGTTCAGGAGGTGTGCCAGTCACCAGCAAGCAGGAAAACACAGCGAGGAATGCTCAGCTGCAGGTCAGAACCTTGCAACATGATACACACAAAGGGGCCACTTGTATCTTGGCAAAGCCATCTTCAAAATCTGCTTGGAAAACCATTCAGTCTTTTCTCTGGTAGGTGCCCTTTGCTTGTGTTACTGCTGGCAAGGTACCTCCTTTGAGCTATTTGTGAATGGGTTTAGCCACAGGCAGCTGTCCTGCCTTCTGTCACTGTAAATATGCTTTGTCTGCCTCTGCACCTGACTGTGGCTGCAGAGATGTTTTTGGTGATTTTGTCTATCTTTGCTCTTTTGATCAGCTGTGTTTACAATGTGAAGCATGACAGATGTTAATTACACAGAAGAGGTTGTTTCCACTAAGCTCAGGTTTTAGTTAGTGATTCAGGCACTTATCTGGTACTGACACAGCTTTCGTTACACAGCAATAATGCACTGCCCTAAAATCTTGGATTATTTATGTCATGCTTCCCGACACCAGAAGCTGGTGACACAACTCCATGCTGACCGCAATTTGTCTGGACCAGACTGCATGCAGGTACCTGGAAAAGCCTGAAGAGTCAGTGGAGCGTTATCTCTCTCCATCTGCTATTACTTTTTTTATTGTTATTAGTACAAAATCAGGCAAGAGTCATGGGTGTATGTGACTGCACCCACAACAAGAAGGAAGGGAGTCCTGGCTGCTTTCTGGTGACAGCTCAATCAGCACAACCATCAGAATTTTGTGTGTGGGTCATGAAGCACTGGCACAAGAAGGCAGCACCTGCCACTGCTTCTAGAAAGGACATTTCTTGTAAAAAGAATTAAGCATAACTCAAGGTGTACCTGAGAGATGACTCCAGTTACTACAGCCAACTGGGATGCAGCGAGATTTTTCTCATACAAGCTGGAGCAAATTTTTCCTTGTAAAGGATGGATATTGCTAGAGACAATGTATAATCTGGTCTGGAGGCTTTTCAGACCTGGTGAGCAGCCACCAGAATTAGTCCTTCACATCTTCAAGAGTGGAACATACGAAACATAAAAGAAGTTTCTTGTTGGCAAATTTATTATGTTCCTTGGGTCTTCTGGAAAGTGACGAAGGGAGAAGCAGAGCAACTGATGTTTCAAAATACCGCACATGACCTTCAAAAAAAATCAAATCTCTTCTGTTTTTCCCTATTGAATGTATGTGCCCTGCTAACTTTCTGTGCTGGTGACAGTAAGCCATATAAGCAGGTAATGGCAGTAATACAAAACTTACATAAACAAAACAAGGCAAAGGAAAGTGAGTCCTTTGAACTCCATGAGATAACACCAGTGGTATCTTGTCTCAGGGATCTGCTTGGTGATGAAATTATGAGATTGCTGTATCCTTTATGAATCAGATCCTGTGCTGGGCTGAGTATTTGTTTATCGTTGGAGATATGTTCAATACCATTTGTTTCTTTGTAAGTAAACCAAACAGGTCTCTGGGTTGTCAGTAAATATGTGTGAATTTTGCCTTAAAGCAAATGATGAAAGCAATTATTAGGAAAGTACATTTGTGCCCACAAGTTTTGTCTTGCCCCAAACCTGGTCCTGTATATTGTCTGAACACTGCTTGACCACTCACGCCCCTTGGCCAGAGGCCCAGCTCCCCACCCTGGTGCTAGCACGGGCTACCAACCCCAGCAAACCGCAGAGGCAGGAGAAAGTACAAGCCGAGGAACAGAAGCATGTTTGTGTTTCTGAGAAGCTCAAGTTTGTAACCCCCTTGGGACAACCTTGCCTTGTTAAGTGGTGAGCAATGTTACAGAAGAGTTGGTGCTGGCTGTCATATTAAAAAGGTAATTGTGCAAAGATTTACATTAAGAGGAGGAAATATGTGTTTGAGGGGGCAGCAGCTGTGTTTAGGTATTTGCAGAAGTCTGACTAACTGAGCATGGGCTCACGGGAGAAACACTCCTTTACTCTTGTCGTTCCTGATATTCTAAAAGTCCTAAACACAATCCATGGACCTGCTACCATCATCACATCTCTCCTAATCTTGCCTGGGCATTCTGCCCACTCTCTCCCCTGGCTGTGCCAGTCTCACTGCTCCCTTCCTGCCTTGGCCTGTGGGTTTTCTAGTCCTTAGGCTCCTGCTTCCTGACACAGTGAGTGAAGTGAGGCCCTGCTGGCACAGCATGTGGGATGCTGCCAGGGTATGTTATGCCCTGGGATGCTGAGCAGCTGCCAGGAAGTGAGCTCACTGCTTGGCACCTTAATGGGGAGACACATCTTCAACCTCTGCTCTGCTTGCCCAGGTTGTTAGCCTTTCATAGCCTTCCTCCATTGGCTTAGAGAACTGAGCAAGTAAGCTGTCTGATCCTCCCTGGCTATAGGGCATACAAGGCTGCAAATGGCAAATGATAAATCCTTCTGCAGCTCTCTTGCCACTGTCCCTTTCTGGCCTGGTGCCAATGCCCCTTCTCCCAGTCTTCAGTGAGCGTTACTCAATGTGCTTTACTTGGTGAACTAGCATACAGCTAGAAGTAAGCATCCCTGATGCATTCAGATCCCTTGGAAAACAGTAACTGTCAGCCCATAGAACAGCTCTGTTGGCTGAAGTTTATGAATGCTGCTGAGAAAAGTCTAGTAAGTCAAACTTTCCTGACTAGTTACTGCAGGAGACTGTTGGATTTTGTGTCGTAATTTCCCATTTTGGTACTTGAATATGGAAACTAAATTCCTGTGCTTTCTGCTGTCGGATCTGGACAGCACTAGCTTTACAGCAGTGGGATTGATTGCACTTTGCCAGGCACGCTCCAGCTTTCTTGTATTCTCTTTTTCGTGAAAGACAGGCAAGAGCTGTGACTCACGCCAGCTGATGAAATATAAGTGGTGTCTAAAAACCACAGGCTCATTATCAATCATTACTTGTAACCATTTGTGGTAGAAAAGGAGATGACTTTTGCAGGGATATGAATGGAGTTTCAATTAAATGTTTCCTATTGCCTGTTCTTGTACCTGTGCAAAGTGAAGGAGCCCCCATCCCGTACTGCTCTGAACCACCTTCAGTAGTTTCTTCCCAGCAGGAAGGCAAAAACCCCCAGCTCTGATGGGTGCAGTGAAGCAAGCTCCTTCTTCAGGGGTGACCGTGGCTCTTACAACAGCTTTGTTCCTCGCTTAAGATGAGCAGGGAGGTAGGAAAGAGAGGAGAGAAGGGAAGGAATACACAGTGACCACCTCTGTAGTCTACACATTAGTGTGTGTTAAATACAGGACAGCAGCAGTGAGATTGCTTTAAAATCATGTAGGAATCAGTAATCCCCATTTGATGAGTGTGTATTGTGAAATGGGTCTCATGAAAAACCCTGTAAGGGACAGAAAATGAGGTCCCGTTTCAGTGGCAGTACACACGGGAAGGGGGATGCACTATCCCTCCAAGAGTTAGGGACTGTCTCCAGAAACTGCCTAGTCTAGCCTGGCTTCGAGTGGTGACTCAGTGCACTGACCTTGTTCAACAGAGCTGTAAGATGTGACTTTATCACCATCTACAAGGTCCTACAAGGCCTTAGCAGCCCCAATAACAAAAACTAATGTTTCTCCTATCAAAGAGACTTTTAACCTTGTGGAGGAAGGGGTCACCAGATACAAACAGAAGCCGATGGTATGAAAACTTACTGTTGAAGATAGCCAGTCCCTCAAGCAATTAAACTCAGAAACTGAATTGTTCCAATCTTTGTTTCAAGACAAGTGCATGTACATATCTATGTGTAGGTCAGTTCTAGTTCAGCCTGAAAGTGCAGAGGAATCAGTGTGTGCAATGCCTTCTCCTGTTCTAAACAAGAAAGGATGCACCCTTCTGAGGTACAAATCCATTCATCTTTAGGCTTTAATCTTCTTTGCTGTCCTGTGCACCCCTGTCCACACCACTTACAAGGCCTGCTCTATGTTAGCTCACACTGGGAAGCACCAGCACTGCATACCCTTGGAGAGAGCAGAAACTGAAGCCAAGCTGTAAAAAAAAATAAAGTATGTGAAAATTTCACGTAGTTTTCATACTGGTGAAAATGTCTGCTCAAAAGCGGTGAATGTGTAATTCATCAGCCCCTGCCCCAATGAAACTGCAAAGTTACAAAGGAAAACTTTATTAGCTTTTAGGAAGTGAAACGCATTCTCACTTCATCCAAGGAGTGTGACAATCCCCAGTCAGGGGCAGAGCGCTGATGGTTTTGGTCCCGATGGCAGGCATAGCAGCCAGAGGTAAGAGCCAAAAACGCCTCTTGCAGCTGGAGAGGAGCATCCTGCGGATCAGCCCACAAGTCAGCCCACAGCTTCTCAGTCCTGGTGATGAGAAAAAGCTGCTTCTCGGCACTGCATGAATAACTGCTTCAGCCACAGAGGTTTCCCCTGGGGCTGTGGCCTGACCTTGGGTAGGGAAGTTCATAAAAACTACCAAAACCAGCATAAAGTATATGGAAAAGCTCAACAAGGCCTGAAAGATATTCTTAGCTGCCTATGGCACCTGAGCCCTCAGGAGTTCCCAGGCAGGAGCAGGTTAGCCAGGGAGCCAAGGCGGGTGGCAGTGCTGAGCCCATGTGGCAAGAAAGCTCCAGCGCATTGGGAGCATCTGCAAAGAGTCACTGAGCCCTTCCCAGTGTTTCTAAGAAACCTGAAGTAATGTTCTTATGCCTACGGTATAAATACATAAATACTTTTAACAAAAGACTTTGGAATGCATGCAGCCAGCAGTAAGATACTGAAATGTTGCTGGAGTTCACTTCAGCCAGGTAGTAGACTTGCCCTTGAAATCTGCCCCACTCCAACCAAAAATACAACCATTGCTGGGTGTGCCAAGGTCACGCGCTGCCTGCAGCACAGGCAGGGCAGGACTTGTCTTCAGCAGCTACAAGCTGTAACAAGAAGAGGGATGTGCAGCCCGGGGTCACTGAAAGTAGTCTGAGTAGTAGAGTTTAGCAGGAGCCAGGCAGAGAGCACATAGGTGCACAGATGCATTGTGGATGTTTTGTCTATGAATCTCTCTGGTGCATATCTGTATGACAAGGTCTGCTGTGAGGATCACCGGAGCCATCTGGAGTCCTCACAGAGGAAAGGATTCACAGACTTGCAGGTTTTACTTGGTCCATTAGAGAGAACCCACCAAACCCACAGCCTTAATGTTTTTCCAAATTTTTATTGGTTTTGGTTTAAGTTAGTCTGTATGTGTGTGCTTGGAGGAGATTCTTCTTCAACTCAACCACTCCAAGGCCTGGTGTCAAGTTACAAGTGTCCCAACAGATATTCCCTTGGCTCAGTCTTCAGTAGTCTGTAGATAGCTGGAACAGCCAGTGGGCCTCTGCTCTTAAAAGTTGCTCCTAAAATCCTCATAGTTGCTGCAGGACCCGTCTTTCTGATGTCCTGTGCAGTCCTGTTAACTCATTTTAAAGTACTGCCTTCCATTCATGGCCTTCACCTGCCAGAGAGCATTTATCTGGATCACTGCAAAGGAGGTCCCTTGCCGCCTCTTCCATGTTTCCTCCCTTGCCCCATAAAGAGCTGTTGAACAGATCTGTTCTTCTCCTTTTCCAAATGGCTTCAAGACACTTGAGGTATCTTCCTGATTTACCAGAATTTCATATTAGCAAATATACAGTGCATTTGTGCTATATACAGATACTGTCAAGTAAACAGAGGGACCCAGGATTTCTCTGAGTATGAGCTAAGCTAGACGACTTTCTTTGGCTTTAATTTCTGTTCTCTTCAAAAGCTCCATGCATCCCTTTCTCCAGTGTTAGGAAGATCCATCCCAGGCAGCAAAACAGCTACACAGACTCCCAAGAGATGAACTCGGCATGCATTATATAAAGCCTGTTTGCACTGCAATTTACCTGCACTCCTGCTGGGGCTCTCCACAGCACCAAGGAAGGAGGCTAGAGCAGTTTGCCTGTACAAGTACAGCCTGTGAGAACAAGCCTCCCACAGGCAAATGGATTGGTAGGAAAGGCTATACGTTGCATGTGACATTCCATACATCATGTTCTACAGTGAGCAACTGAAGGGACTTAGTAACACAAGGCTAAATGACAAATCCGAAATGTTGGCGTTGGACCTGGTCCACAAGGTGATGTTATCTTGACCAAACAAGTAGAGCACTGTGGTTAGATTTACTGAGTTGCCACTGCCCTGGACAGTTTGCTCCCAGAGGTCAGTGCTGGTCTTGCTGTCCGTCTTCCCCAGTGTCAGCTTCAGTGAGTTCTCCAGGTCATGGAAAAAGATATAGCCCTTCAGGGACACTAGATAGAGGCCATCACAGGTGATCATGATGGAGCCATTTCTGATCTGAATAGAGCCTAGTTCAGCAGTGAGATTCATGGCTATTCCTTTGATGCTTTCACCTGGAGTGGAAGAAAGCAAAAGACGGTCCCATGACGAAAAATGTCTTCTTGGAAAAGGGTTGTTTTATATAAACTGACTGCAGGAAAGGTGGGAAAATATAGAAAAGGAAGAGAGTGAACTAGAGAATAGGACAAGACAGAGCTAGAATATCATCTACTCTAGACAGGCAGCATCTGCAGTGCAAGTTTCTAGGTTCCCACTCCTAAGCAAGCTGTGCCTTTTGGACTACAACTCTAGTTTATATGACTTATTCCAAGTTTCTGTTTATGCACTTTTTATTTACTGTATGTCTTACTTAAAATAAAGACATGTAAGTAAAGCACTTCTGTGAGTTTAAGAAGCGTATGTTTCTAAAAACAACAGAAAACACAGTAAATAAGAATAAGTGTTCAAAGATTAGAAGGAAGATAAGAAGTGCTGTCTGTGGAGATGCCAGTAAAATAAATCCTTGTCTTTGGTTTTGTGTATTTTTTTTTAGATAGAAGACAGGATAAAAGAGCAGCATAGGGACAGAAACAAATTAATATAGAGCAGAGTAAGGAGAAATTGAACAGAACTTAGCATGAAAGGTTTTCTCTTGAAACAAGCAGTAACAGTTCCCACGGCTGTGCTCGAAATGTTTTCCTGCTGTTCTCCTGGGTTTCTAGCTCACCAGCTGAAATCTGAGACATCATCATCTGGGTCTGCTGTCAGACCACACAGGCCCTCTGTGGTAAGGCCAAATTTCTCAAGTTCGTTCTCTAAAAACATGGGTTTCTATTAGGTTAGACTCATTGCAATCTTACGATATTAACTCAGAGTAAAAATGTCAGCAATATTTTTAGTAAAACTTAAAAATTTTAGTATTTGCTGCTATCATTGAGGTCTGTCATTGGGCAGAACATTCAATGTAGCTGGCATACAGAGCACTGCTATTTCTGCTACTGTGTGTACACTCACTCACCCACTCTTTCCCAGGAAATCATTTACATTTTTCATATATCAGGAAATCTTTGTCTTGCTTAAGAAATACGCCAAGAGCATGCTGCGTGTACTCAGTAAATTCTCAAAAATACATTTCTTGCTCTTTCACAGAGTGAATACTTGTCTTAGTAGGTAGGTAAGCATTGTAGGAATCCGTGCAGAATTTTCAGGCTTTTTCTTCCACTCTGGGAAAGCCCTTTGGCTTTGGCACCTTGCAGTATCGGATCAGATTTGGCCCCTCTCCTGCCCCCAACACCTCTCCTGGCACCTTCCTCCATCGGAAGAACCGATCATTGCTGTGACACGAAGCGCTTAACAGCCTCTGGCATTTTAGGGGCCACCAGCTGCCACGGCAGCCCCCGGGGACCGCGGGCCGGTCAGGGGCAGAGCGGGTAGGCGGGAGCCCCCCGGGGGCACAACTTAACGAAGCCGGGAGCCGCCACAGGATATCGAGGGAGCCTTCTAGGGGTACCGGTGCCCCGTGAGCCCCCCGCAGGAAGCGCTCCGGGGAGCCGGGAGCCATCCGGTAAGGCGGGACGGTGCTGTGGCGGTGCCGGGAGCCTTCCCGAGGTGCCAGGAGAGCGCTGGAAAGTGGCGGCTGCTGTGCAGGGATGCGGGTACCGCCGCTCCTCGGGGGGTCAGGGCTCTCTCCCGGGGTGTCCCCCGCCCCAGTGCCCGGCCGCCCGCCCACCCACCTGTGTACCGGATGTGGGTCCACGGCACTTCGTCGCTCCGAGGCTGAAAAAAAAAGAAGAGAAGTCCGTATTAATGCACTAGGCGTCCGCGGCGCTGCTGCCGCTATCGCTTTTGTTTCCCACCGGGACCGGGACGGAGACCGGGACCGCGTCCCCAAAAACGCGCCAGGCAGCTTCAGCTGGCACGGTTGCTGCTAACCAGCTAGGTGCTTTACTTGCTTTTATATCAGTATTATAAAATACGATTTTAGGAGGATTCTTATCCAGCCCGACTTCCAGCCCGGTGCTGAGCCCTCCAGAGGACACCAGGTAGTGTGGGTCCTGTTCAGAAAAACATCCTGGTGAACATAATCGAGTCAGACCAAACAACAAGGAGGGAACTTGGGGTGCAGAGTCTCTTCTGCATGACCCTCTCAAGCCTGACTTACAACCAGGGGCTCCTGTTTGTGAGTTGGGACCCAGAGGTGTCCTCTCCTCCTGCGGAGGTGAATCCGGCTTTATGGTACCTTGCACTTTGGGGTCAGGCTGCTACTGGCTGTGTGTTTCTCAGTGGCTCCCTTAGAACTATATTGTGACACGTTTAAAACTGATTGAGTATAAAAAAAGTTAAAATAAATAAAAAAAAAAGGTGAATGAAAATACAGAAGTGTGTATCTTACCAATAGGATACACAAAACACCAAACTTCTGTATTAGATTTTTAAATCTGAACTTTACATCTCAAACCCATCTCTCATCTTAACCACAGGAGGCCCAAATCTGCAGTCTCTTCACAACCACAAGTTTTCAGCATTTTGCCTGATCAAAGAGTGAAATGTTAGGCTTACTGCTCCATGTTCTCTTTACCTATGCCATAGGTTTCCTAAGAGAAGGTGGGCTGGCAACGTGTGTTAGGCTGACTTGCATGTATTTGGCCAAATGCATAACAGGAACAGAGCAGCCCCTTCACTCTGAACATCGGGACCGTGTTGGAAAAGAGTGGAGAGTGAGCACAGTCATGCAAATCTGCAGGTTCAGTGCTGCACCCTGGTAAAGGTAAGCGGCAGGGAAATGAAGTTGGAGCTGTCTGTGCTCCTGGAGGGTGAGGTGGGTCTTGGTGGTGGGAAAGGTCTGCTCTGGCACCCTCTAGTGCTGTCACAGCTGATGCTTTGCTGCTTGCCACTGGCAAGGCTGGATTTGACTACCAAATACAAGCTTTTATTGCACACTGGCTCTGGTGGAACTGTCTCCCCCCACATTACTGGTTCTATCCATCATCTCAGGAGCTTAAGCATTACACTTACTTTTTTTCTAGACACCTAAGTGCATGAGCATTTCACTCTTTGGCTCGGGCAGCTGGGATTTCCAGGTAGTTTCCCAAGAAGATGATAGCCAAACACAGGATCGCTGAGTTTCTGAGGTCGAGCAACATCTACCACAATCTCCTCGATCTGGCCACTGGCGGACGAGGGTGTCACCCAGCATGGTCGGCTTGGATGATAAACTTGTAGCAAATGTAAGTGTAACAGCCCACATTGTCACTAATGCACTTTACCTCTTCTACATGTCTCTGCTGAGTATTGCATGTAATCTCAAAGCACTTTGCTAAGTAAATTCTGCTGAGGAGAGAACATATCTGTAACACTGGAAGGATGTCCACCAGTTGTAACATAGTCACCCCTCTTTCTCTGTTCTGCCTTCTTATGATGTGTGGGAAAGGATGCCAAGAGGACTGAGGGTACAGAGGTGCTCCTTACTTACTGCTTCAATTTCCCCGTATCATTTACAAGTGGTGCATCCACATAATTTTTGCCTGTTCTGGACCCTCAAACATGAGATTTCCTCCTATCTGGGACATTGTATCTAGACATGTGCCACACGGCAGAAGTTTCATGAACAGATTTGCACTGCACAAAGCACAAATCTCAGGGAACTGTAGCAATATGTGCTGATTGAGAGGACTGTTGTGATCATGTGCCTGACTCCCTGTGTCATGCACATTGCAGACAGCTGTGCAATGGAAGTGAGTTGTATCTTCTCTACAACAGGAGATATTAGGATTATGGCTGTATCTTCCTTACCTACATTAAACCTCTGTACAATTACCCCTCCTGCCCTGTTCAGGCAAAACCATCCTGCAACAGATAATTAGAAGTCTTTGAATTCCCAGCAGCTGCTCAAGGCTTTTACCTCCTATGCATTTGCTTTTGGGGGGTTTCATGCACCCGTGAAGAATTGCCTGTTCCCTGGCCCCAGCTGGTGTGGCAAGAGGAGGTAATTCCGGCAGAGATGAGAACTCACAAGATTTGCAGATGTGAAAGCAAACTATCACTACTTTTTTTTTTTCTTTTTTTTTTCTTTTTTTTTTTCTTTAACTTACTCATTTGAAAACGACAGCTGAGGCTTGCTCTCCAGGCAGCATCATGACAACCCAGGTCGTGATCCTTTTTTCTTAAGCACAGTCTGGGCTGCAGATGCTGACTTTCCTGGGTGTGTGCCATGACAGCGTTTGCACTGTGTTTTCACAGAGTAGTCCAGGGTGGTGGATTTTTAAGGACCCACAAAGACAATTAAAAAAATCAAATATGGTCTTGCTATGAAAAAACACAGCTACTGTCTTCCTTCTAAAGGTAGACAGCCCTGGAAAGCAGAAGGAGACTCTCTCCCAAGAACAGGGACAGCTTCTCGGTTGTTCTCATGGACTAACAGTCCCAGCCTGCCGCTCTGATGCTGCTGTGCCCCTACTTTCATAAAGTCTGCCTCCCTAAACTGCTTCAAGAATCAAGTCAGATTAGTACTACTGCCTCTTCTATAGGCGTTTATATGGTCGGTTCTTGGTTATCCTACTGAGCCCTGTAATTCCAGTGTGATGAAAGCCCCCTGTGTTACAGCCTGCGAGACCACTCCTGCACAGCATGGTGCAGTCAAAATAGGCCACCATGGTTATCTGCTTAAAATAATAGAAACCAGCCCTAAGCCTGCAATTAGCAAGTGTTTAAAGCTGAAAAGGTCCTCTGGTGACTCCAGGGCCTGGACTTTTCTTCTGCAGTCACTGCTCCTCAAGAACCCTGTTTCAGCTGTCTCTGTTGAGGAGGGAAACTCCAGGCATGTACTGAGTCCCTTCCTCAACTGCTGCTCTCTTGGGTTTTTAAGGCACACAGGCAGCAATGCCAGCCCTGCCATCTTCCTCAGGAGGAGTAAGGTTTGAGCTAACGTTTTTTACAGAAAAGAGAGATACTGAGAGATGAGGAGTCACAACCATGGTGTGACCCAGGAGAAGTTTCTGTATCTTGAGCAGTATGATATCTTGCCCTTCTCCATTGGCTTAGAGTGCAACTTCTCTCTCCCAAAGTAGTGGAAGAAGGACTGAACTGAATGAAAAGGTTTTTTTCTTTCAGTACTGCCAGGGTCACAATTCTACAGTTCACTAACTTCTGTGAGACTCAGGTGCAGAGCATGAGGATTTTCATTAAACAGCAGAGGACCCAGAGCACAAGGCTATCCCTCCCTTGCACAGTGCCTGGCAGGCTTCTCTGACAAGTCTGAATGAGAGAAAAGAATGAACTTGGGTAAGATGAAGCACAAGGTTTAAAGTGGTACATACTTCCTGGAGAAGATGTGGGAGGAGAAATATTTAGGGCATAAGCAGCACTGAAATAGCAGTGAAAGGTTGTTGACAACTCACCAGCCTGCAAAGATGTGAAAGTGGCAAATATATTTGATGCAATGTTTGCTAAGGTATTCTAAATTTCAAGGATGTCTGCTATTTATGTTGTTTGCAGTGGTGTTACATGTACACGAAACTCCCTCTGGCCACATCAGTCTTCCTCTATTTCACGTACACACACACACAGAGGCTGTCCTCTGCAGATATAGATAACTAATCCTAAAGCCCAGGATATCTACAATTCTATGTGCAGGCTGAGAGTGCTGAAATGTTTCAGAAGTCTTCCTAGAGATGTCACAAGCTAGCTTGCTTTATCACTTATGTGTCTGCACATATAGTAAATTTTAAAAGTTCAGGAGGTGTTTATGAGCAACCTGGGTCAGTTGTTGAATGCCAGTATCTACCCAGATGATCGCATTTAATTAAATGGAAATGCACACAAGTCACTGCAAGTAGGAGAAGGAGCAGGAGGGAGACAGACCTCCTTTCCATGGGGTCTGGTGCAAAGAACGTTCTTGGAATGATCCCCCTTCCAGACAACCTGTCCCTAAACCCTGCACTAGACAGTACTGGATGTCGTTTTGAGGACAGGCAATGAAAAAAAAAAAAAGAATCACGATCATTAAGGAAAAGGTAAAAAGCTTGTGGTTTGAATAGGAATAAATCTAACTGATTTTTTCTTTCCTCAAAAAAATATAATAAATCCCATACAAAGCTTTACAGGCCAGCAGGCAATAGGTTGAACATGAGCTCTTACCGTTGAGGGTTGCAGAGAATCTATCCCAAGGTAAATCAAGCAGGCAAGCAGTAATATCCACTGAGCAGCCGCAGACACAAGATGGAGTGTGTTCCTAACTTGCCCTCTTTGCCAGCTTTTCCACTCTTCCTCTGCAGGTTCCCTTTCAGGATCCATCTGGTCTCGATTTCTTGGCTCTGCATCTATCTGTCCTTCCATCTCAACTGCACTTCCAGCAACTGCTGGGAAGGGGCCAAGAGCACAGCAGGAGCCTGGAAGGGCAGGAAGCAGATGAGTGAGGTGCTCTTGACCCAAGAGCAGAAATGAACAGAAATGAAGTGAAGACAGTGCCTTCAGGAGACTGCTTTATGCACACAGAAGCAGGCGGGGGAACTTCTTTGTGACTAATCTGAATTTCCCCTTCCTTCCTTTCTTTCTTTCTTTCTTTTCTTTTTTTTTTTTTTTTTTTTTTTTTTTTTTTTTTTTTTTTTTTTTGGTGTGTGAATGTGGGGGCTGATTTATTGCATTCCAGTTCAGTTTTGAGTAAGGGCCTTTAGAAGAAGATATGTTTATGTCTTTCATAGCTTTAGCTGTGGATGTCTTGATATGTGATGTTTCCAACAATAGCTAAGAGATGGGTGGACAGCACTTACCTTCACTCATTCCTTGTCAGTAAAAGTTCTCAACTTTCTGTTCAGCCTCAAGTTGGGACTTTACAGGACTGGCTCGATTCCTTGTTAGCAGCATATAATACTGCTGAAATCTCTTTTATTTAAAGAAGAAATGAATAGAAAGTGATGTAGGGCAGGTGAACAGCATAAAGAATTGGAGAGAAAAATACGCACTTTCCATTTCACCTTTTTCTTCTGGCTTGAAAGCCATAGGATGTTGCATGAAGCCTAAGAGGGAGAAAATAGAGAACTGCACTCGAGGAACATCCCTTTTTGCACACACTGAAACCCACAGCCCAGGGAATGCACTCGAAGGGCCACCCCAGGCCACCCCAGCTTTCCTCCTGGAAGAGGATTGCCTGTCCCTTAGGATACCAGCATCTCGCCTTCTCTTGCTCTTCTTGTGACATTTGCCTGTGATGCAGGGATCTGCTAAATGTCAGTTGTCTGCAGCAGGGACCATCTCCTGTGCTTATTTTGAGTGGCAGGCTTTTGCATCATTTTGGGAGGGCAGTCCAACACTGCTCTTCCCACCACTCCTCCAGACAGAAAATTTTCTGTTATAAATTAACATATCATGACTGAAGTCAGGCGCTGCCTCGTCCCAGTGAGGATCGAGCCCATTGGGAGCGTTACCATCTGTCTCTCTTTCAGGGATGAGCTGTCAGAAGTTTCCCTTCCCCAAAATGTGCTCTCTTAACCTGTCATAAGGCACATGTCCTGACAAACATGTACTTTGCGCGCAGAGGAAGCAAAGTTAATGTTCTTTCATGTGTTTTTCCATCTAGGGAAGAATATTTCCTATAAATATAAACCAAATGAGGGGGGGGGGAAGTACAGCAGCTGGGTAATCAACCTGCTGTGAGGACACCCCACCCCTTGCCACCTTTGTTCTTGAAAAATAACCTTGAATTGCCAGTAGCTGGTGGATTGAGTCAGGAATACACGCTGGTGTTTGCCTCAAGAGCAACCCAAAAGTTATAGAAACTTACTGAAGAAGGTTCAGCTTTCACAATTTCCATTTGTTCTTGAGTGTGTGGAAATTCTTACCCCACTTTCACTGGCAGCCTCTCACCAGGGTGCGCTGGAGGCCCTGGCTGAGCCCCAGCTCGATGAGAGGCCCTGGGAACAACCCTAACCTTCCTTATTTGTCCAGAAATATGACTGGTGCCACAGAAAAGGTTGTGCTTCCTCTGAGTGGTTGCTGTGATTCAGAGTGTGAGTTTGCAGGCAGGACTTTGACACCTAGAGGTCACACAGCGCCTGGGAGCCTGGGCTGCCCCGCACCGTCAGCTGCAACTGGGCTCAGGCTTAGCCAAGCCCTGCAGAAGAATGGGTACCGTGGGGCGCTGTGGAGGCCTGCTGAGGCTGGGGAGATGTGGAGAAGGAGAATGTTTGCTTCTGTGGATGTGCAATGTCCTTCTATGTCCAAGTGCTTCCTTAAAAGGTTCCTAGACACATATTTACCCTGATTGTGCCCTGGTATCCATCCACAAGGGGCTTGGTGGCGTGAGGGAGCCCGTGGAGATGCTGGATGTGAGGCAATCTCACATGTGGCTTCAGAGCAGCTTTCTGTGTGGGGACTAAATCCAGCTCTGTGTCCTTCCCCCATGTGCAGGGGTCTCAGCTACCTGCAGTGCAGATGGGTGCTGGTGGTGGCTGGAAAGTTGGGACCTGACTGTCCTATTCCCACAGGAAAGGTGAAACAGGCTTGAGTGGGCTGTCCAGGCTGTGCAATGCTTGAGCAAGTGCATCCTTGTGCCTAGAGGTCCCTGCTGTGGGGATGTCTCAGGGGCAGCGTCCCCCGACCCCTAGAGCTTGCAGTCCTTACCGCTGAAGCTGCAGCTGAAGCGGGCAGGCACGGAGGAGGGCTGCAGGACCAGGGCTGCCCAGTACCTGTGCTCCTACCTGTAGTGAGTGACGACAGAGGCAGCTAGCTGCAGGTCCTGCACAGCCTAACAACAGACTTGTCAGTGTTTCAGTGGGGTACCACAGAACAAGTGGGCGCAGCCGTGTTGCCGCAGCTGCCTTCCCAGAAGAGCAAGCATTGCTGTGTATCAGAGCAGCTCTGTTGAGCACAGACACTCCAGGCTGTTACACCCTGCGCTCTCCCTCACTGCTCCCTCCAGGGAAGGAAACTTGGTTTTGCTCTTTGCTACTTGGTTTCTGCAAAAATGCCAGGATGCTGAGCTAAGTTGTTCCAAATCCATGTGATCCCATTGGGTATGTGCTTTTGAACCTGACAAGAGCTCTCACACATTTCCATCTCCTCCCTCCCCGACTCTGGATCTTGCACTGGTTTTGTTTCTAATACCCCCCAAAAATGTGGGTGGAGGCTGTGCATACGTATTTCTGAAATTGCCGCCTCATATCGGTACTCCCCCAGTGCAAGTGTCGCTCAGCCTGGGTTAACAAGACTGGTAGCACTGAGGATTGAAAGCTACATGTCAAGTTACACATCTTGCATTGTGTCCGAAACAGGAAAGAGGACAGCTCATTCAGAGGCATCATAAACACCTATGTGCACACTGTCTTTTGTGGTTTTAATTGCCTTCAGTTTGTCCTTCTGCCTTGCATATGAAAACCCAAGTGCACACAGATTCGGTGGCTTTAGACGTATGCTCTCAGAGCCTCTGCTGTCCCTCCTAGAAAACTTCCTGGCCTTCAGCACCTGGGCACATTGCAGGATTGCTGCACACACCCAACAAGTGCCAAAATTTGCTGCATTGATCAAAATTATTTTCATCCCTCTTCCACAGGGATCTTGAAGCTGAAGTCTCTTGGGGATTTTCTCAGCCCTTTCCAGTCATTGTGCCATTCTAGTGGTGGGGCAAGCAGGCAGGTAGCTTTGGGGCTGTGTGAGCCTGTTGGCACTCTGCAGCAGACCCTGGTTATTTGGTCATCTCAGTAATTTTCTAAATCCATGCCTCTTGGTGGTACATGCAGCAATGTTATTTCAGCAAGGACTGGAGGAAACTGGAGTTAGTTGGCAGTATGGCTTGCTGAGTTTGGGGTTTTTTTACAACCATCTAAGACCTCTTATTAGGCTATCATTTATGGGCTTTCCCAGACCAAGGAGCTGAGTGTCTTAAAACCTTGGCTAAAGAACAAGTCAAGACTAAACCCTGCAGTATCATCGCTGTACAAGGTCTCAGATGCAGCTTGGAGCCCCAGCCATGAGGCTGCTGTGCTCCAACCAGTGGGGCAGGGCACAGAGCATCTTCACTGTAGACCACAGCTGCTGGCCTACACAGAAAACCTCACATGTGGGAGTCACAGGGCAGGGCCCCTTGCCCAAGTCCTGGCAGACCTTGCTGGCACCCTCCTCGGTTTAGTTCCCATTTCCCAAGAAATTGTTCTCGCCACCCCAAAAGGAGGAATTGGATAATTATATAGGAGAGTTTAACTTCTCAGAAAAACAGTGAAACAACCAGTAGAACTGTTTGTAAACATTGAGAAGGAAAAAGGAAATGAGCAGCAACCAGTGTGGGTTTCCAAGAAGAAAACCTAATATTGTCTTGTGGGGCAAGGAAGCCTCTTGGGCAGGGGAGCAGCTGTGGGTATTCACTGTGCATTCAGTAATAGTTTTGACTCTTTTTCTCATAATATTCATGAAGCATGATCTGTACGAAACTGCTGCTCAGTAGAAGCCGAGCTGGTTGAGTGATTATTGGTGGTTTGTTGTCAAAATGGAAGGACACACCTTGTACTCCTGAGACCTGCCCTTCTGCAATGCGCGCTTCGTTTTAGGGATCCTCTGGGAAGCCATGCAGGAATGGGCACATTCTCACAGGTGACATCTGGCCTCTTGCCTCTTAGTGGTAGTCTTTGCCTACAATCTAAAGGTTTGGCCTCCGATTGGAATAAATTACTAGGAGAACAGTGATGATGTTCTCCTTGTTGCCATCAAGGAATACAATTTACGCCTAGTGTTGGGCTGTCTTCTTGGGTGTGGTTGCTTATTTTCCACCAAGGCTATCTTTGCCTTGAAAATAGCTGGGCATGTGGTTTGATTTAGTAAAACAGTAGGAAATAGCAAACAAAGGTCTGCCATTACACAGGAGGGGGGAAAAGGAAAGTGTTATAAAATCAAGATTTTAATCCTGATCCTGTTGCTCAGCATGTGCTCCAGCTATTGCCATTTAATGTTTCTGTCTGCTCCAGAAATAAAGTATTTTCTAACCAAGGTAGATTTATTTGCCAAAGTCAAGGAATTTTGCCTAAAAAAATTGTGGACTCCAGTGTCTCTGAACCACACTAACTCTCTTACCCTTAATTTCACTTCCATGTGGCTTTTTATTGCTCCTTGTTTATTGCCACTCTTTGGCTGATGTGTGCATCAAGGATTTCTTCTGGCAAAGGCACTGAGCCAGTAGGAAGGAGCTTATGTTAGTTTACTTTTGGCAGTGTGAAATAGAGAAGGAAATTGTGAACATGCATGTAATCACAAATAAAAATATTGACATTTATATGGAATGAGGATTTTGTGGGGAGATTCCAAAAGAGGAAGCATTGGCACTTACACAGGAGGTAAATCCTGCTGTGCCTCATCCCAGAGAGCTATGCTGGAATTTTTCTGAGCAAACTGCTTTATGGCAGCAGTGGGGTGAACAGCGGATGGGTTCCCCAGGGCACACCTCCAGCAGCTGCTGGTTCCTCACGACTGTGGACAGAGTAATGTTCCCTGGCTGTCACAGTCTTTGGGTCAAGAGAAAGCTTTTTTCTAAGAGGACCCAATGTAGAGCTCTGGCTGGGGCAGCAGGCAGTCAGGATTAGAACCTGTCCCTCTGACAGTGCTGGCAGCTTTTTTTGGTGCTTGCATGCCCAGTGCCTTGGGACAGGCTGGTGGCATCTGTAAGTGGGTACAGTGACTAGGGAAGAGCTATGTTTTTAATGGCAGTATTGTTGTGTTCAACACAGCCATCAATGGGCAGCAGCACAGATCTCTGAGCAAGCCAAAGTTGGTGTTTCCTCAGCTGGCAGCCTCCACATTTCACACTGGAGTTGTTAGGTTTCTTAAGGTCTTTTTGATGTGACAGGAGATTTTCCATTGCTGGTGGTGATCTTTGCTCTGAGCATTGTCTCTTTCCAGTGAGCCCCAGTGGACTCTTCTGTTCCTCAGAGTGGACTTCATTAGCTGTGGTATCAGCTGAGTGGGTAGGGGCTAGGCGTTCACTGTGACACCTTTAAAAGGTCAAGGTGAACTTAGCCACACTAATCTCCCTTCCTTTTCTTCAGTAACTGCTTCAGACAGAAATCTGACCACACCATACCATCATACTGTAAGATATTGGGAGAGAAAAACAAATACATGTTGATAGTTATGAAAAAAATTAAATAACTCTGCAGCTGACATTCAGAAATACAGCTGGCCTTGCAGATCATCCTGACTCAGGCAGCTCCATTCCCAGTCATTCCTGCAGTTCTAGAATCCCCTAGGAGGGATGTGAAGCTGGTGATGCCCCAGTTCTGCTCTGGGTTAAAGAAGTGGTTTCTTTTGCCTGGCCAGCACTGTCATCATTGACTTGTATGCTTCCCCTCATCACCTACGTAGGAGCCTTTTGGCCAATGACAATGTTTCCAAAGTCATCCCTTCTGAAAATTATGTTTTATTGCAGTCCTTGATTCCTCCTGTGGGTCTCTAACCCATTCACTTCTTTTAGATGTGATGATAGGAATTGCAAGAAGGGTTTTGGGGAAGATTTGTAGGCAGAGGTACTACCTCTTATTAATTCCCTTAAATAGGTGGAGTGAAGCATGAGCAGATGTGTGGTGGACAAGCACATACTGCAGTAAGAAAAGGGGGAGCCCAGTGACCTTTCTAGGACAGAGGCAAGCTGGAGATTGCAGCATGGATTAATCCATTAGTTATGGAACTTCAGAGACTTACTGAGATCTGGTGTCAACAAAAGAACATGGACCAGCATGATGCTTCATAGCATCTGCCACATGGACAATATCAACTCTCCCCTTTCCTTATTTTCTGAATATTGTTTTCTTACTTTTAACAGCTGTCAGGCTGAGCTTCAGGCTAAAGTGTTTCCTTCAGTGTTTCTTAAATACTTCTTAAAGAGCTCCAACTGCCTATTCACAGTCATTTAGTTATTGTTTTTTCCACCTGGTCAGTTTCGCTAATAATTTCCCCTAATTTAAGTAACCCCTTTTGAAACATCTAGTATCTGTATTACTGTCTGGGGCTGCCCTCTCTTTGCTTGTACTGACTATAATCAGATCATGGTCACTACTCTTTCAGCCCTGACCACTTCTTCAGCAATTAAATCATCTTTACTCACTGTAAAAAACACCAAATATAGCACTTGCATCCGGCTTAACAGTTTCTATATTAGAAAGTGTCCATCCGAAACCTTTGGAAACTCTCCTGACACTCACCCTGGTCACAAATGAGCCCTGGCAGAGATTTTTCCCACAACATCACAGTTTCTTTGTCCAGACCTTGTGGGAGGGAGATTGCTGGGACCTGGTGCCAAAATCTGTTTTAACATAGCAGACAGCAACAACCTACTCTCCATTTTCTCTTTTTATTCTTTACTCCTTTTATTTGCAAAGGACTGACCTGTCTCAATGCAGCCTAAATGTATGATTGAAAAGTTCTTATTACAGCAGTTTCCCTAGATTTAAACTTGCACGCTTGGATGAGGTGAGAAAAGGTCCTTGTATCCAAAGAGCAAGCAGTCTTTGGGCTCTTCTCCCAGGGTGCCCCCAGCAGATAGTCTTTGAGGCTTTCAGACTCATCTAATGCTGATTGCACCTTCTCCATGGCATAAGTCAGTAACAGCAGGGGCAGGAAGTATTTACCAGCTGCTATATAATTTTCCTACCACTATAAAACAAGTGGCCAGGCCCCATTTCCTCAGGGCTGCGTGTCATAGGTAGCAGGAGGCCATGTGCACTTGCAGGAGCAGCCCATGGGTGCCCACAGCCATCACATGGCCTTGTATTTCGGGTGTGCACAGGGGCTCTACAGATGAGTGTGTCCAGCCTCGGTTCAGAGGGCTGCAAGGCAGTATCAAGAGCTTCAAATGACTAACTCTGGCCAGAGGTTTTCTCTGTATTACACACAGCAGCACTCGTGCTAAGGCGGGCTTTAAAGCGGGGGACAGTACAAAGGTTGTGGCTGTAGCCAGAGCCCCCAGACACTTTTCCCATGCAGCCATCGTGCTGCCAGCCCCAAGGGATGTGGGCAGAAGTACAAGGGGTGTGGCAGGACAAAACTCAGGGAGGCCAAGCAGTCAGCTCCTCACCACCAATGCATGCAGTTGACCAGTGTTTATTTTCTTCTTCACATGCCACTTTCATTAGTCCTTCAGCAAAATATGGCTTCTCCCATAGAAAACAGCTACAGGGAGTTTAATAAGCAGACAGGACATGGCACAATGATCAGGTACGGGCCATGGCCACACAGGAGTTCGAGCAATCCCTTTGTTCCCTTTTCCCATGCTGGTTCCTCCCTAAAATGCCTCCTTGATCCTTCCGTTTCCTCCTTTTGCTCCTTCCCCCAGGCATCCCACAGTAAATCTTGTAGCATCTCAGAAGGTTCTTCCCAGAATCCTGTAATGAAACTCACGTGCCTGCGAGCAATTGCCCTCTTTTCTGGGCAAACAGGGAGAGTTTCCCAGTTCCCAAATGCAATAACTCAGGGAGTGTATGACCACTTGACCCCAGCATCAACCTCTTTTCCCCAGTGCCAGCAGAGCTCACATGTTAAACAGATACTTGGAACAATTGTTGCTTTTCATTTTCTTTCAAATGACTGTAGCTGATGCTGCCCTGATGCATAATGAGCTGAGCCTGTCTCCAGTATCTGTAGCCCTTACCTGTAGGTCTAGCTCCTAATGCTCTTTCCCAGCCCATGACACGCCAAATCCAAGCCTAGCTCTCCTATGTGGGGAGTTTTTTCCTTTTTGATCCCCTTCCCTGCAAAAAAAAAGGTTTTCAGACAAAAGAAATGACTTTTTGAGAGAGGTGAGAGTGAGGGGGGAAGGTCTTTCAGTCCCAATTCTGAGCAACCTTAAGTGCAAATAATAATAATAATAATAATAATAATAATAATAATAATAATAATAATAATAAATCATCTGTATTTTTTTCCTAGGAAAGGCTTTCTGCACCACAGCCCACCTGGGGATGCAGAGAGAGCCACAGCCAGTGGCTGCCCTGGGGAAGGAGAGTTAAACATGTGTCCTGCTTCAGTGGGGCTCCCTGGGATGGGAGGATAATGGTCAGATAAGATAGTCCAAGCAATGACTTGATATGTGGATGTAGTTCCTTTGAAACTCAAGCAAGAAAAGCACTTACAAGCAGTTGAACACATGTCTGAACATGCTTAATGTGTCTGAAATGGGATTTAGCATCTAGAAAGGTGCTTACCAAGGGCCCAGATCCCTTTGCCCACTACCCAGTCTGTGCCTTCAGCTTGTGCCATGTCTCCCACAGACTGGCTGGGAGAGAGCCACCAGCAACTTCCCTTGATCTGGCCAGAGGAAGAGAAATCAGTTTTTCCTTTGGACTGCAGCATGGGGAACAAGGCCAGGCTGGCGTGACGTGGGTGTAAGCAAGAGCCAGCCCTCTCCACCAGCCTTGCCTCGTGGCACTCGCCTTTTGCCCCTGCTCCCCCCACCTACGTGGGGCAGATAGCGACCCTCAGGAGAAGCACCTTTTTCTCCCCAGGCAGCGTCAGTGCCAACCACAGCGCAGGATGTCTCTTGCTCATTGTCTCCCCGTGACTCAACTAGGTCAACCGAAGGCCGGCAGTGAACGAGCAAGGAGGCAGCCGTGGTGCAAGCAGGGGTTTCTCTTCTCTTAATGCCACAGGCTGCCATCAATTTGTGACATTTTCCAGCCCTGATTTGAAGATGGGAGTGATGAGAAATCTGTCCACACAGGCCTGCTTTTGCATGTACCCTTGGCAGCCACCTATGGGCTTTGAAACCTGTGTAAACCCTGATAGGACTGTGCCCACAGGCTTGCCTGGCTGGGGTGCTTGGCCAAGCGGACTGGGACAGAGGGGAAAGCAGGCTACTTCCTCCAAGCTGGTGCCCCATCCTGCTTTGATGCTGGAGTACGGAGGTATCTGTGAGAGACCTAGCTGTGAGGTACCATTAAATATCAAATGGTTTGTGCGGTGCTTTGCCAGGTTTCATGGCCACTTTTCCATCTTTCTGGAAAAGTGTCTTCCAATCATTTTTCTGCCTCCTTAGCTAATTTCTCTGTGGTTGTGTTACTCTTGGCAGGCTTAGCATCATAACTGAATAAACAATATGTGTCGCTACGACAGTCACACCATTACCATCTACAAAATCACTGTAGATCTGGGTAGAGACACTGGTTAGTACTGGAAAATAAAGCCTCCATGACTTTACATGGTGCCCAAGGCTAGTGCCTCACAACCTTGTCTCAAGGTTGTGAGGCACTAGCCTTGTGGACTCCCCTCTTTTGTGGTGACACTACAGTGAAGGGGGGACTTTTTAAAGCCACTGTCCCCATGGCTATTCATCAGGCCAGCGGGAGCATTTGAAAAGCTGCCTTTTGATTCACTTTGCTTCTCAGCATTCACTTTATATGGACTTGTTGCAGTTTAATTGCAAAGAAATCAGTATTTTTGCTGGAAAATACTTCTGGTATTTGATGGCTGAAGGGAAAAAAAAAAAAAAAATTCCCAGAGAGGTACAGCTGATAATGTGGTGGAGTCATCTGCATAGTGCTAGGAGTGCAGTCATGTCTCTCCACCCAGTGATATCATCAATTCTGCTATGACTTGTGCAGAATATTGGATGGAAAAAACGAAAGTGCTCAAGTCAGCTGGAAATTTTCAGGTGGAGTGCACGTCTGCAGGCAGTGCTGCTGGCTCCCGGGAGCTCACCACTACTGGCAGCCTCAGCTGTGCAATAGGCCCTGGCCAAGAGCCACACATGAGTGCAAAAACTCCCCCAGCAGCCAGAGAGCCTCACTCCCCCTCAGCATGGTGGCCCCCCAGAGGGAGAGAGTGGAGGTGGAGGGGCTGCTCATCCTTTAAAATGGAGATGGCTGGTTCTTCTTCAGCCACATGTCCTGCTGAAATGGGGGCTAGAGGGTTGTGCTTCTTTTAGACCTCTTTTCAAGCTGATGCCTTCTGGGCTGATAAAGGCTCTCAACAATCTGCTGCCCATCAGTTAATCCAGTGGATGATCAATTTAAGTAAACCTAATCACTGCTAGATACCACCACACATCACCTGTCATTGAGACACCTTATCCAAGGGAGGGCTGCATGGCTTGCAGGACTTCATGCCTGCCTTGCGTGTTTCCCTTGGCTTAAAATAAGTCCCAGTGAAATCCTCTAAATATTGGGATCCCATTCTCAGCTTAACTTGCCTTCTGGTGACTGCCTCGTCAACAAGGTGTGATTTGCTCCAAGAAGCCATGTGGGAGGAATGGAAGGAATAAAATTATTAAGTTGGTTTTCAGACTACTGGGAGTAGGAAAACTTATAGATAGGAGCTACCATTTGAGAAACCAGCTCACTTACAGCAGATATCTGCAGTAATTATTTAAGCCTCTATAAGAGCAGCTTTTCCCCACTCTCCAGTGTTTATGTGCACCTCCACTTGGCATTAGGCCACATGGCCTGGTTGGTGCTGGCTCCTGAAATAAATGAGCTTGCATTTCTCATGTTTCCTCTGGGGTTTTGCAACGTTGTTTCCTTTTATTTACTGGATCTGAATTTTTTCTGAGACTTCACTCTCATTTACAATGCACATGTTGTCCAAGAGAGGATAAATCACAGGAAACAAGCACATTCAGAGGCAGCAGTGGGATGGCAACTGCTCTGTCACACATCTTCCTGGTGAGGTCTGCTATGGACCATATTCATAGAAGTCAGGTCAGTGAAGGTGTTCTGAGTGAAGCCTGTGGTAAATACCCCTTCTTGCACACTCCCGTATTCCTGGCAGCATGTCATGTTCCCATATCAGTGGTGACAACTTGCACAGGGTGCAAAGCCCTAACCAGCAGCGAGGGGCTGGGGACTGCACTGTACTCTTGTGCTGAAATTGTGCCTCTCATCAGGATTTTACATGGGTTTCTTTATCTATCCTACTTGACAAGATCCTTCCCACCATAAGGTTCATTTTCTCATTGGAGCTGCCTTTGGGAGTCAAGAAAATGATCCACTAAGAGCCTTCATATGTTGTTTTTTTTTTAAAAAAAGGAAATAATCTTCAACCATATTAGCTGCACTGCACAGCATTTGCCTTGGAGCAGGCAGTGTTCTCAGGCTGTGAGATGAGGATACAGGCTGGAGCTGGTCTCACTGTATTCCCTCCTCCTCAGCAGTGTGCCTGAGGAGTGCCAGCCCAGGGCTCAAGCCTCCAGGCTGGGTGCAGGACACTCAGAGAAGATTCAGCTGCCCATAGCGTTCCCTTTTCAGCTGATTTCCCCTCAGGCATCTCCACTGTCATTTCCAGCTCTCTGCCCACACACAGATGCAGCAAGGTCTTGGTGAGGCGCATTTAACCTCGCGCTCCAGAGATGGACTGGAGAGTGGGTCAGGAGGAATCCCCCTGTTATCTCGTTGATATTTGCATCATGGCTTCATCACACTTTGGAGGGTGCTTCCTGCTGTGCGTGGTTGCCCGGGGACTGCGTGGGTGCTCATCAGGGACTGGCCGTGGCCTCAGTTGGGCTGCCTGGGGGCTGCAATGATGGATCTCCTCTGCTCCGTGGTTCTATGACTCACCAACATGAGTCTGAACCAATGTACTCACAAAAACACTACAGGAAGAAGCACACAAAGATCAAGATCTAGTTTACCCAGACACCACTGAGTCCTCTGGTTTTTCACAGACATATAATTCACTGGTCCCAGCCTGCAACAAGGGGGAAAGCAGCATCCTCACAGCAAGTGAGACCCTGCACCCCTCCCCAGGCAAGCTCTTCGCCAGGGGCCGGTGGAGACCAGGAGACATCAAGGACATGCACCAACCTTCATGCTCAGAAAGTGATGGGCTTCTGCCTGGTGATCTGGGGAAGGAATTAGGCTTTAGATGATGTGCTTTAAATAGAAAACTCACTTCTGAAGTGAGCAGAAAACCACAGATAAGGATGGTGAAAAGATGTGGCTAAACTGCCAAGGAATTCCCCCAGCAGAGTAAGAGGTGGCTGCCCCAATCCACCCCAGTTTCTGTGCTGTCCCTCAGCCTCAGCCTCTCCTGGCCCCATGCATCTGGGAGGAGATGTAATGTGGTGTCATCATCCAGATGGCTGCAAGAAGTCATGCTTAGCCCAATATTTTTCCCAGTTATTAAGTGAAGGCGATGGGGTGGCTGCTGCATGGCGCTCTCTCCCTCTCCCTTTGCTCCCAGCTACGGTGTGTGCCTGGCTCAGGCTGGGCTCCCTTCAGTTTCCCTGGCCCCTGCAACTCTATTTGGTAGTAATGCCAAATGAGGCTGCTACGCCCCTCACTGGACTTTTTAGGATCAGTGCATTGGCTCGGTCAGCGAGGCCTGCAGCTCTGGTGCAACAGCTGCTCCAGCGGGACAGGCTGAGCCCCATCTCCCAGCTAGGCAGTTCAGCAAAAGGGGAGTTTCAGAACCCCCCATCTGTGCCACCAAAGGACGACCACCACTATCCAGCCCCCCAGCTCCCTGTGAGGGCCCTGAGAGGCATGGAGACTGGCCACAGTCTTTTTCAGTATGGCTGCCAGTGGGTGCAGATCTTCTTGCTTGCCTGGTCCCTTCCTGCCATGCTCTAACACTGGGGCTCTCCAGAATTTAAAAAAAGCCAGGGAGCATCATGCTCCTGCCCCACTGTAGCAGGCAGGCAGCACCGTTACCCTGGCTCAAGGGAGCAAATGTGCTCAGACATGCCTCAGACATGCCCCAGACATGTCTCCACACTCAACTCTTTAAAATAGATCCTTAGTGCTTCTCTCCCTCCCCAGTTTCGGTTTGAATAGCAGCTACAGCTCCTCTTGCCTGTGACACCAATAGGAAACATAAATCCACAGCCAGGGCGTGCTCGTGCCCCAGGGCGCCAGGCTCACAGGCACTCAGTGCCCTTGCTTTGTGGCCATGGGATGAGCCTGGTCCCATGGTATCAACATCGGCCCAGCAGAGAGGGGAGCATGAGACTGAAAACATGTTTCTGCAGCAACTGGAAGTTTTATTATAAAAAGCTGTGACGGACATGTTCATTTCAGCTGATTCAGCTCAGCCTCTGGCTAGGGACTGCCTTTTCCCTGTGGTTGCCATTTTCAGAAAATATTAAGGAATAAATCATCAGAAGTCCAGAAAGCAGAAATTGTGATTTTGATCTTCCTCCAAGAATAGCAAGAGCAATAAAAAATTCAGGAATAGAAATGAAACTAGGCAGTGAGTGAGCAGTTGCTGGGAGCACCAAGCTGCTACTCCATTCACCTGGATGATCTAGTATATGTGCAGTCAAGCCCATGTTTTTATTTAGACATGGACAGTGGGATAGAGTGCACCCTCAGCAAATTTGCTGATGACACCAAGCTCGGTGGTGCAGTTGACACGCTGGAGGGAAGGGATGCCATCCAGAGGGACCTGGACAGCCTTGAGAGGTGGGCTAATGCAAATTGCATGAAGTTCAATCAAGCCAAGTGCAGGGTCCTGCACCTGGGACGTGGTAATCCCAGGCACAAATACAGGTTGGGCAGAGAATGGCTGGAGAGCAGCCCTGAGGAGAAGGACTTGGGAGTGCTCGTGGATGAGAAGCTCAACATGAACTCTATCCTGGGCTGCATCAAAAGAAGCGTGACCAGCAGGTTGCAGGAGGCGATTTTCCTCCTCTACTCTGCACTCATGAGACCTCACCTGGAGTACTGTGTCCAGCTCTGGAGTCCTCAACATAGAAAGGACATAGAACTGTTGGAATAGGTCCAGCTCAGGGCCACCAAGATGATTATAGGGATGGAGCACCTCTCCTGTGAGGACAGGCTGAGAGAGCTGGGACTGTTAAGCCTGGAGAAGAGAAGGCTCTGGGGAGAACTTTGAGCAGCCTTTCAGTATCTGAAGGGAGCCTACAGGAGAGCTGGAGAGGAACTCTTTGTCAGGAAGCCTAGTGACAGGACAAGGGGTAATGGTTTTAAATTGGAAGAGGGGAGATTTAGATTAGATATTAGGAAGGAATCTTTCCTGTGAGGGTCGTGAGGCACTGGAACAAGTTGCCCAGAGAAGTTGTGGATGCCCCATCCCTGGAAGCGTTCAAGGCCGGTTGGATGGGGCTTTGAGCAACCTGCTCTAGTGAGAGGTATCCCTGCCCGTGTCAGGGAGGTTGGAACTCGATGATCTTTAAGGTCCTTTCCAACTCTAACCATTCTATGATGTTTCACATAGTCTCTTTTACTAGCTGCAAAAGTAATAGCCATTAAGTGCTCAGGGCAGCAGAAGTGTTAGAGGCACGAGAAGGGTCCGGTGTGCCCTCACCATGATGCTAGCAAAGGTGCCCATGGGATGCCTGCTCCTCTCCTGGTTTCCAGCAATGCCTCAGGAGCATGGAGGACATACTTCCACAGTGCTGAGTCCATGCATGACTTGCCCTGATGGTGGGATCAAAGCCCTGGGGTAGCCCACGAGCACCTCCAAGCTCTTGCGAGAAGCTACAGAAAAGGGAACCGTCAGCTTATTCCCAGAGCACACCCAGAAGCACAGCTGTGGTTAAGCACCAGCTCTGAGGTATTGCTCATTTGCATCGTTCGCTTACCTCAGCCTCTTTGATGTTGCACATGAGGTTATGGTGCCCAGAGCTCCCTTTTACCCCAGGAGAACAAGTATGCCCATGCTACTCTCTGGTGAACATGACCACTGCCATCCAGGTAGCCTGATTGGCTGAAGGCTTGTCCCTGCTCCCTCCCTGTCCCCACTGTGGCCAGCTGAGCCAGCAGCAGTATAGGACCCAGAGGACCAGGACCTGGCCCCACTCACTCATCACCACCTTCCCAGGAGCCAGCAAGGGCTTGTGGGTGACCTAGGGCCAGGAGGACCTCTTCAGGTATCAGGGAGGCTGCTCCTTCCTTGGTTTATGCCTTTGTGTCATTTCTGCATGATGTTCCTGACAGCATGTCCCTGTGTGCTACCTGATCGGTGCCTCCCTCCAGCAGTCCCTGTACCATCAAAGACAGCAAGCTTGCAAAAGACACCTCTTGGCGCTCACCCAGTGCAATGGCGAGGTGGGCTTGGACTGCTCAGACTTGGCAGCACACAGGGTGAAGTAGCAGCCACCAGCCAAGGGGCTCCTTAGATGACCATAGCACATGAGGGCAAGGCAGACCCAAAGTGGGGCTTGATACCAATGATGCCGATATGTCCCTGGGGTGAAAGAGACAGAGCTGACCTCAGTGGGCCCCAAACAGCCCTCAGACTGGGTGGTTTGTCCCTTGGGGTCACTGCAGGTGCTGTTAGGTGCAAGCCAGCCCCACTGGTATTTGAAGGTGTGATCTCCAGGTGGCTGTGGTTGCTCTGTATCAATGATGCTTCTCAGCCTTTGTTTTCTTTATTTCTTTCTGTTTTGGCTGTGGGTGCAGAGGTTTAGTTTTAATGAGATCAGTTGTGTGCAGGTGCCAGCACCTCTCTTAAGCATCAAAGCGGAAGGGGACAGTTTAGATGACCCAAGACATGGACTAGTTCTCTACAATACCGAAGCTGCAAATACATCAATTGCACACCAAGTCCTCAGGAGCTGGAAATAGGTGTCTGAGGTGAGCCATAACACCCACCACACAGTAGGGAGCAGCCAGGCTGAGCAACAGCCTGGGAAAATGCAGGAACTTCAGAGCAGCAGCTCCCAGCATGATCATGGTGGGCATTCGTCACCAATAGCTGGCAACCAGCAGCAGTTGGGCTGTGTTCAGGTGGGTTTTTTTTGTGTGTGTATGTGCGTGCTACTGGATGTTTGTCTCTTGTTTTTTTCCATCTGTGGGTGTCCTGAAGACTCAAATAATGCAAATCATCCCTGGCACTGTCCATGTGGAACAAGGGGAGATGGAGCCCACAAAACCACAGGGAGCGTGTGAGGCCAGAGGGTGCATCTGCCCCACCAAGCACCAACATGGCCCTCTGGCACCCGCAGACAGAGGTCCGGCCCAAAGGATCTAATCTGAAAAAAACCTCTAAGCTCTACTTATTGTGTTTTACTGTGAAGCACCAGGAAAAAGCAGGAGAGCTCTTCCAGAGGACTGAGGAGTGAAGCCTTGACAGTGGTGATGGGCTTCCCGGCCATCCCCACACCCTTTGCCGGGGGAGCTCACAGTGCCAGGAAGCCACAGGAGCTGCCTCACAACCACACACTGCTCCCTGCACTCAGCCAGCCGAGCAAAGGCTGGCCCCAAAGCGTCTTGGGGTCTGGAGACCAGGTTCTAACATTCTTTCCCATCTGCTTCCCAAATTGTTTATTTCAACCAAAAAAAAAAAAAANAATATTCCCAACCTCCTCTTCTCTCCCCTTCTACCCTGGCTCTCAAGCTCCCCGTGTTTTTTTTTCCCTTGGGAACATGGATGCTGGAGACTACAGGGTTGCACTGGCTGTTTTGGAAACAGGATGCCTGTGCTCGGGTACAGCATGAGCTCTGCTCAACTGCGTCAGCATCGCTGGCTTTCGCAGCCGGCGGGAGTGAAACTGAGAAAGCTGAAGTGGAGGGATAATGCAGCCAGTGTACGAACAGCCTCAGGACCTACGGCTCAGCCGTGCACGGGGGCGTGGGGACAAGTGGCAGCACCCCCTCGCCATTGAAATGTGGGTCAGAGAAGGGAGCTGGAGAGATCACAGAGGGCTTCATACCCCAGCCACACTGGTGACAGCCACAGCCACAGCCACACGGGAGGCAGGGGCAGGTGGCAAGTGGCAGCTGGCAGGCACAGGCAGGACAGGAGCGTGGGGAGCACGGCCACAGGCAGCCTGCCCATGCTGCAGGGTGCCACACGGGGCTCTGCGGCTCCAGGGGCAAGGACACAGTCATTTGATTTGCTGCTAACATGACCCGCTGTATTGATGTGTATTAAATTATACTGGGCAGGAGAGTAAATACTTGGGCTTTTTTCCCTTGTTTTTTCAGCACCACCAATATAGTTTTCTGAACTGCAGCTGCTGACCCCCAGGATGGCTCCCAGGGCTGTGTGCAGCACTGCTTGTGGCAGCTCCAGAAGGGACACCAAGCCAGTTCTGCTCCTTGGCACCTCGCCTCCCTCCCCTTCAGGTGGGTGGTCCTGACAAAACAACAGCCCCCACGCTGTGGTGTCTGCTGTCTGCAATGGAGCTCCAGCCCCTACTCTTACACATCCTTTGCTCACAGGCTCCAGCAAAAGCCAGGGAGTCCAGCTGGGACATTTTGCAGGGCAAGAGGGATTTGTACAGGTGAACCACCAACATGTATGTGAGAAAGGAGAACACGTGCTAATGCCCCTGCAGTACCACTCCTCTGGTGCGAGCCGTTAGCCCACCACAAAACGGCAGGGTACACCCGCACCAAGCGCTCCCAGCAGAGCTGATAGACAGTCATGCTCATCCTCCTCCTTCTCCTATCTTTAAGGAGCCCAGGAGAGAGTGGATGAGAACAGAGGAGAAGTTGGTGGATAAGCACCATTCCAAAGCCATTTATTATGGAGTTAGTTATTAACTCTATTTATTATAGAGTTAAAAAACAGATTTGACAACTCAGAACAATCTTCCAGTTGGGGGCAGAAGCAAAAATAAAGCAGGCTGAGCTGCCTTGTGATTTTTTTCTGGTGGGAAAATAGCTTTTTAGTGAGAAATGAAAGTTTCAGAGGAAAAACATCTGAATTATTTGTTTTTCCCTAGAGCAACACAGAGTATCTGCTACCATCAGCATTTCATATAGTCTAATAACAAAGTATTAGTATCTGAAAATCAAGGCTACAATTCACAGAAGGACTTTGAATCGACATCCTACAGTACACAGACTCTGCCAATTGCCATGTGAAGCATCTGCTTCTGGACTATAAATAAAACCACCTGGGAGACTGTTCCCTGCAGTCTTTACTGTTGCAGCCCAGCCCGCACCCAGATGGAAAGATCTAAAGGAGACATTTCCATAATTACCTGTGGCAGGATGACAACTTCAAGAACTACTGGGGAAGACTTGCTCAGCTACCCACCAGGGATGCAAGACCAAGCTGCGCATGTAGAGGGAGTAAGGAAGGAAAAGAGGAACAGGACTTTGCCTGCGTGCTCTGCTGCCAGGACTTGGACAGAAACACTGGCTCCATATTCCAAAACAAGGTCTAAAAACCTTCAGAGGGTTTAAAGAGTTTATGGGCTGTTCCATGCCAAGACCAGTAGCTCTTCCTGTGAGATAAAAGTAACCCCAGCTCCTTCTCTTTCTTCTTATCAGAGTGGAGTTTCAGAAGTGGCTGTCATTGCACAGAAGCCGCTATCTGATTGTGGGAGCTTTTAAATTTAACAAAGACATAACAAAACCCACCAACGAGAAACTGGTTTCAGAAATTCAAATGGAAACAATACTTTTTAATGATAATCAACAACACACCCCCAGACAGACAGTCAATAAGCTGATGCCTGCCATCTTTCTGAAGGAGATCTCTTCAGAGATTATTCCTCTGGGGGCACCAGATCCAGATGGAGCAGAGCAAGCTGCTGAGCACCCTCCCAGCCAGGCATCCAGTCCTGCTCCTGGGCACAGCTGCCCAGCAGCTGGTACCACGGGCCAGCTGCAGCAAAGAGGCAGCTCACAGGCTGTGCAATGGCAATGGCTCTGCTAGGCACCCCTGAGCTGGCAAGGGGGCCATGAACACTCCCTGCAGTGACAGTTGCCAGTTGTTCTCCACACACTGTACCCATTGCAGGGATGTCAAGGCTCTGAGCAGAGCCCCAGAAGCACCTTGTACTGCTCAAATGCAGAAATTTTTTGTCCTCACCAAAATGGCCCACAGGCAGAACAAGAGCCCAAGTCCAGGCCTCCAATACTTCACAAGAGCATCCTCAGACAGAGCACTGTCCGCAGTCATAAAATCACCATTGGCCTGATGTTATCTGCAGACAGAAACTCATTTCCTGGCAAGAAATGAATCAAAAAAACACTACAAAAAACTTGACTTGGATGCACTTCTCGTTGATAAATTATTTCTGTGCAAGTTTCCTGTCCAGTTATAACTCAATGCTGTCCCTGCCTTTTCTGATCTAGAAAAAAACCCAACCAGCCTAATAATATAATCAGGATCTTGGACCGTAATCAAACTCAAAGCTAGAGGCTCAAAGCTCTGTTTGCCACAAGATTTGGTGAGTACTGTCCTCGGGGACACCAAGGGTGCACTTTCCTGACATCGCCTAGCTTGTGAATTTTCTCTCTCCTCCTGCCAACCAGACCTCACCACTGACCACACCAGTAACCACATGGGTGAAGAAAGGCAAGGCCACAAGAACATTATTTCCTTCTAGGCGCCTGTTGAAGTTATGCTGCTGAAGCTCTCTAGCAGCACGAGCTGTGCTTCTCACTAGGAAGAGAGCTGGCTGGCTTCACACTACTGCTACAGCACCACTGCAAACCCTTCTGCACATCACGCAGGCCAGCAAAACACATCCATCAGCACCTACAAGTTCCTGACAGGGACCAGCCACCAGCACCCCTCTCTGCACAGCTGCCTTCTCAGAACTGGGAAGCAGCCCCTCTTCTGTGGAGACATTCTTCTTTGACCACACCAGACCATAGCAATAGGTCACACCCTTCCACTCCAAGAGCACAAAAGGAGGTCTCCTTTCCTGGTATTGTTTTCACGTAGCTGGACAGCAGAGCATTTCTGCAACCCTTTTTGGGCATTCACTGTTAAGAACACAAATGCAGTGCGTGTGGTTTCTTCTTAAATGCAAGCAGTTTCATTTCCTTGTTTTCCCCTCTTTGCCAGAATTTTCCTAGAGGTCAAGTAGGAAGGAGATGATACGAAGTCACTATTTTAAATTTTTCTCTATTGAGAAACTAGAATCTGAATTTTTATGCACTGCTAGCATACAGTTTCTGGCCCTCAAACAGAGGAACCACTCTCTGCATCAAGCCAAATCCCACCTTTCTGCAACAGGGGGATTTTATGCTAGGAAGGAAAAACTGAGATGACAATCAGAAAAGTCCACTTCAGCTGCAGAAGAGAGAGTGGGAGGGGATACATGAACAGCTAACAAAAATGCAGTGCAGTGTACATTTGACAGCAAGTGCTGTGTTCCAGATTTCTGCTACGAAATCATCTTTCCTTTCTTTCAGCAACAAGAAAGATCTTTCCTGGTCACCGATCTTGAGAACAAGAGTTTGGCTGTTTGCGGTGTTGAGGAGAGCTACATTCACATCTCTAGGATTGTCCTTGGCACCCAGCTGGAAAGACTTGGTCAGACTTAAGCCAGGTCTGGCAGTTGGAATGGAAAAATAAAAAGAGATTTTTCTTTCTGCATCCTACGCTCCCAGGGGCATTATCCACATCCTGAGATGAGATGGCCATCTTCACCCAAAATCAGGCCATGAAGCCATCCCCATTAACGTCTCAAGCACATTTTTTCCCCCCCTCTTCACGTGGTAGCTAATGGTTTTCCACTGCAAATCTAGAACTGGAAACTAGATGCTCTAGAAGATCTTTAAGGTCCCTTCCAACTCCAACCATTCTATGATCCTAAGCAGCAACTTTCAGTACATTGCACAGTTCCTACTGGATTAAGAATGTAGGATGCAATTCTCACTGTGCAGGTTGTGATAGATGCTGTCTCATTCCTTCCCCTCTGTCTTCCCATACAATACACTGGGATGAATATAACAACTTCTAGGTCTAAGCTGTAGCAAAAGGCACGGGACTGTGGAAAAATTCTTTGCTGGTGGAGATCGCTAAATAACAGTTGCCTGAGATAACAATGGCAGCTTTCAGAGTTAAGTTCTTCACCTAATGTCTACCAGGAACAGTTCTGGGTAAACTCAACTTGCCATAGACCTGGCAGGTTCTTGGTAGACCTTGGGACAGAAGGCAGACCCTTCCAAACTAATTTCAGTGCCACTCTTGAGCTGTTCCTTTGAAATTCAGCAGTCTTACTCATTTTAGAGGGTTGATTACTACAGTGAAGGCCTATGTATGTCATGTCACAGTGAAAGCCACTGGCCAACGGCAGTACATATCTCTGTTCTCAAGGCAAGTCTGCTCTGCTCTCTGCTCTGCTCTTAAGGCAGGTCTTCAAGAGCAGTGGTCAGTGTTTCAGAGCCCAGCTGACTGCTGGTTACTAGCAGCAGTCAACACTGGGGCTATCTTTCCCACTGACCTGGATATTAGGTTGGAGCATACAAGCAACAAGTCTGCAGATGACATCAAATTGTGAGGAGTTAGTCATATACTGAAGGGTGGAGCTGCTATTCAGAGGGACCTAGACAGGTTGGAGAAACAGGTTGAGAGGAACCTCAAGAAGCTCAATGGCAAATGCATAGCCCTGCCATTGGGATAGAGTAACTCCCTGCAGCGAGGATGTTGGAGACAACAGGCAAGAAAGCAGCTCTGTGGGAAAGGACCTGGAAGTGCAGGTGGACAAGCATCCCAGTAGCAAGCAATGCATCCATAACATAAAAGCCAACTGCTAACAGGGGTGCAAATCAGCAGGGCAGGATCCTACATCTCTGTTCAGCACACAAGACTACCTGGAGCACTGGGTTCAGTTCGGATTCCCCAGCACAAGGACAGTGACATACTGTTCAGTGGAGAAGTTCAAGTGTTCAGCAAGTTCACTGGAGACCATCAAGTTCACCGGAGACCATCAAGATGGTTTGGGCTGGGGCACACAACATATAAGGAGAAGCTAAGAGAGCTGGGTTTGTTCAGCCAGAGAGAAGGCAAAGGGACATCTTACTAGTATCTGCTACTCTGATAGGGAACCACAGAAACACACAGGAAAAGCTAAAAGGCAACAGGCACAACGTAAGAAATTCTGATCAGATGCAAGGAAAACCTTCATCGTCAGTATGGTCGCATGCTAGAGTGGGAAATGCCACCATTTCTCTGGTCCAGTCTCTGGAGATGGACAACTTGATCTAATTTCGAACTCAGCCCTTCTTTCAGCAGGGTTTGACAAAGCATCCTTCAGACATTCCTTCTAGCTAAATTAACCCAGAAGTCTATGAAGCATCACTTCTCTCAAGACCTCACACTTTGTGGGAAAGTGCATTGAGAACATGTGCCTTTCAGCTTTCCGATCTGTGAAACGGGGCTGATGGGATTTCCTTATTCAAGCCTTTGTTGTCTAGCAGGCGTCCCGGCTAACCCACTCTTCTCAGTGTGGAATAGATGACTCAGCTCTTCAGAAGATGAGGCTCTGTCTGCAGAGCCTTCCCCCAGCCCATGCAAACAGGGAGAGAGAGGCACCTCTTGTGCCATACTTTGTATTTTGTTTCAGAACTCACTTGAGATGCTGTTGGAGGACGTGTGCTTTCTTCAGATCTGAAATCCTCAGAGCTGCCCCAAAGTTTCTAGCAAACAAACTTAACGCTTTCAGTTTACACTAGAAGCATAATGATTACCTGGGAAATCCCCCTCCCACACCCCAGAGTCCATGCTCTGGGTGACTTGATCTCACCACATACAGTCACACAGGTTCAATGCTGCTTTTAAAAACCGTCACATAAAAGCCACTGGGGTCAGCTTTAAAATAAGTCTCACTCCAAACAGCTATGTACGCTTAAATACAGGAAAAATGGTAGTTGAGCAAAAGAGACCAAAATAAATCTTCCATCACCTCTCTACCACTCCCTTCTTAGAATCAAAGCATGGTTAGAGTCGGAAGTGACCTTAAAGATCATCGAGTTCTAATCCCCCTGCCATGGGCAGGGACACCTCCCACTACACCAGGTTGCTCAAAGCCCCATCCAGCATTGTCTTGAACAGTCCCAGGGATGGTGCATCCACAACTTCTCTGGGCAACCTGTTCCAGTGCCTCACCACCCTCACAGGAAAGAATTTCTTCCTAATATCTCATCTATATCTCCCCTCTTCCAATTTAAAACCATTACCCCTTGTCCTATCACTAGACTTCCTGACAAAGAGTCCCTCTCCAGCTCTCCTGTAGGCTCCCTTCAGATACTGAAAGGCTGCTCAAAGTTCTCCCCGGAGCCTTCTCTTCTCCAGGCTGGACAGCCCCAGCTGCCTCAGCCTGTCCTCACAGGAGAGGTGCTCCATCCCTATAATCATCTTGGTGGCCCTGAGCTGGACCTATTCCAACAGTTCTATGTCCTTTCTATGTTGAGGACTCCAGAGCTGGACACAGTACTCCAGGTGGGGTCTCATGAGTGCAGAGTAGAGGATGAAAATTGCCTCCTGTGACCTGCTGGTCACGCTTCTTTTGATGCAACCCAGGATATGGTTGGCTTCCTGGGCTGCCAGCGTGCACTGCCGGCTCATGTTGAGCTTCTCATCCACGAGCACTCCCAAGTCCTTCTCCTCAGGGCTGCTCTCCAGCCATTCTCTGCCCAACCTGTATTTGTGCCTGGGATTGCTACGTCCCAGGTGCAGGACCCTGCACTCGGCTTGGTTGAACTTCATGCCATTTGCATTAGCCCACCTCTCAAGCCTGTCCAGGTCCCTCTGGATGGCATCCCTTCCCTCCAGCGTGTCAACCGCGCCACCGAGCTTGGTGTCATCGGCAAATTTGCTGAGGGTGCACTCTATCCCACTGTCCATGTCTCCAACAAAGATGTTAAATAGTACTGGTCCCAGTACTGACCCTTGTGGGACACCACTCGTCACTGGCCACCACGTGGACATTGACCCATTAACCACAACTCTTTGACTGCGGCCATCAAGCCAGTTCCTTATCCACCGAGTGATCCATTCATCGAACCCATGACTCTCCAATTTGGAGACTAGGATGTCATGCGGGACAGTGTCAAATGCTTTGCTTAAGTGCAGGTAGGTGATGTCCATTGCTCTGCCTTTGTCCATGAAGTCTGTTGCAGTATTGTAGAAGGCCATCAAGTTTGTCAGGCAGGATTTGCCCCTGGTGAAGCCATGTTGGCTGTCTCCAATCACCTCCTTATTTTCCATGTGCCTTAGCAGAGATTCCAGGAGGATCTGCTCCATGATCTTGCCAGGCACAGAGGTGAGACTGACTGGCCTATAGTTCTCTGGGTCCTCTTTTTTCCCTTTTTTGAGTATCAGGGTTATGTTCCCCTTTTTCCAATCTGCAGGAATTTCACCAGACTACCACAATTTCTCAAGTATCATGGAAAGCGGGTTAGCAACTTGGTCCATCAGCTCCTTCAGGACCCATGGATGGATTTTATCAGGTCCCATGGACTTATGCACCATCAGGTTCCTCAGGTGGTCTCAAACCTGATCTTCTCCCACTATGGGCAGTTCTCCATTCTCAGAGCCCCTGGTTTTGCCTTCTGTGACTTGGGCAGTGCAGTTAGAGCCCTCACCGGTGAAGACTAAGGCAAAGAAGTCATTCAGTACCTCAGCTTTATCCATATCCTGGGATGTGTACGTCCTCTTATCCACACACTGCCGTACCTGAAGTGACCTATGAAGTACAACCACTCTCATCCCACCAGGCTCTGCTGTAATTCTCTGTCATAATTCTCTGCCATTGCCTTTTCCAGCTTCTTCATAATCCTAAAATGGTCTTCTCATGAAGAGAGCCACTAGTACCTGCAAGGGCACTGCCAAACTCCACAGCACCATCCCACAAGGGGATGCAGGAAAGCCAGGAATACAGTGACAGCTGCATGGCCCCTTGCTACAACTCTGGCCCAACAGAAACAGTCATGGGGGTCAAGAAAGGAAGTTACAAAAAAAGGAAACTGGGAAGAAACATTGGGGACCTGCACCCTGAAGGCACAGTTGAAAAGGAATCTGCCCAGGAAAGATGACAGCTCTCCTATCTAAATACTTCCCTAACAAAGGAAAAGTAGAATGGAGGGAAACCATGAGCTTCCACTTTCATATTTCCCCACAGGAAGCTGTTTCAATTCTGCTAACTGGAGGCCCAATAAGCCAAGTCACCCTTCAGCAGGTACCTGCACAGGTGTGGTTAAAAACAAGTAGTGTAGTCCTTAACTTAAGACATTTTAATAGAATTCTCATGCTATAAGCAGCCTGTTCCCTTCAGCATCTGAGGAGCACACAGTTGACTCAAGAATATGGTAGAGTATCTGAAACACAGCAGATGAAACTTCAACTTTTACACACACTGACCTACATTGCTCTCCACGTGGAGAGGTGTGGCTGTATGTGAAGAGGTGTATATACTCAGGAGTTGCTGGCCCACCTCGAATGGTCAAGCTGCCTGCTGGGATGAAGAAATAATTAGTTGTACTGACAGGCAAAGAGGTTCAACAATTCCTAGGACATCTGATCACAATACTACAAGACAGGGGTGAGTCAAGGACTAGGCAGATACACAAAATCAGGGTTGTAAGTGATTTTTTTTTTGTTTTGGTAACAGTGTGCACCTTCATGTTTTGTGGCACAGTTCAAAAAACAAACAAACAAACAAAAAAACAGAGTTCAAAAGACAGGCTAGAAAGGACCTTTCATTTTTTGCATAGTTTTCTCAGAGCTTCTAATCAGTAGTTCCCCTGGTAGAAGAGGAACAATGTCAGCTTACAGAATTGCTCATCTTTGCTTTGTAAAAGCTGACCCTGCTTCCAGCTAAATGAATGGAAAAGAATCCCACCAACTGCAAAAGAAGTTGGACAAGGCCCCTGGAGACCGGGCTCAGAAGGGAAACTACCTCAGAGGGGAGGGCAAGGAGGCAGATTCCCCATGCTCACAAAAGAAAACAAATCCACCTTATTTAAAACCAATTTTTTTCACCCTTGCATTTATTTTTTTCCTAGAAAACAGTCTTTGCAAACAAGTCTTTTGTTTCTTCTGTCCAATTCAGTGGCATTGCTGCAAGTACTCTGTGGCACACAACGCTGGGGGAGCAGAGAAAGTGCACCACAAATCAGTCATTTCCATAGGAAAAGTTGACTCATAATTTATGTCATCCTTGACACAGGTTTGTAAGACGCATTTGAATATCAAGTCGAAGGAACAGCACTTTGGCCATCTGAGGCCTGACACAGCTGCCTAGCTCTAGCAGAGTAGAAGGCCCTCCTTTGCCACCAGGCGCTGTCGATGGATTTTATCTTGCTGTAGCTCCTCGTGGTTTGGATGCCAGAGTTTCATGACAATTCTCTCAATGTTTAGAGCGTAGACAGTGTGCGCAGGAATTACTTCTTTGTGCACCTGGAGATACACATAAAAAAAAAAAACTTCATGCTTTCATTCACACTTCCTCATATTGCCCATGGAATAACCTCCCACTACTGGAGGATGATCAGAGAGCCAGCCCAGAGAGCAGAGTGCAGGCTGTCACACACAAGTAGGGCTGCAACTTGCCAGCACTGCTGCACCAGCCAGCACAGAACAGTGCCATCTTATGAGGGAGCAGCATGGTAAGGAAATCATCATTTTGCTTTTACAATGACAAACAATTTGTCATCAAAATCTTACAAACAATGATACCAGCTGATATGAGACAAATGCCTGACTACAGCTCTTGCCCCCACAGACCTGAGCTCACAGCAGCAGAGGTCGAGGGGGAATTTCTCACAGCTAACTTTAGACATTCAAAGTAGTCTGAATGTCCCCAGAGCTGCCAGAGAGGGAGGGAACCACAGGCACACATCTCCACAGGAAAATTCATCCAGCCTATCTTTGACACCTTCCCAGGGGCTGGGGTGATCACAGCTAACCCAGAGCAGCAGCCAGCATGCCAGGACTAAGTGTTCCTCTAAGTCGCCAGCTGAAAGCAAGGGAGCAAGGGACAGGCCAGGCAAGTCATTTGGTTGCATCACTGTCAAAATTCTCAGTCCAGCTCAGTTCCAATACAGTCACTGCAGTCTTCATAGAGAAAAAGATTTCACCCTGCTTATGTAGCTATAGGAAGAGACAGGGATGTCCTCACTGAGTCTTTGACTAAGGGGAGTGGAACAGGCATTAAGCCATGAGCTGACTGTATCCACCTAACAGCGGAAACAAATCAAAGCCAAAGAACTGTAAATCTGAGAGGAAACAGACTGAAGGATGAGAAACCAAGTCTCCCTCCATGCATGTAAACTAAATCCAAGATTGGTGGCTGGCACTCAGAACAGTGCTGCCTGTGACACAACAGCGTAACACGAAGAGCTTACCTGTAATGCCTCAAAAAGGTCATACATGTTCACTGGTGGGAGGGATGCTGGTAAGGTGTCTCCAGAGCAGGCGAGGAGTAGAGCTGCCTGTTGCTCAGCATCATCAGGCGGGGGCTGGGGGGCTAGACTCTGACCCGCAGAAGGCATCGCAGAGGTTGGAGGGCTGTAGACAGAGCAGGCAATAAAACACTCCCCGTCAAGAAAGACCTTTGGAAGTCACACAGGAGGGTCTGGCCCCAGGGCTTGCTCTTCTGTATCAGTTGACTTCATCCTTACATGTATAATCTTATTTCAGATCTATTTCAGCTTAAAAAAAAATACTGCAAACCAATCCTCAGCATGCTTCAAACCTGCTTCGCAACTGAAATAGGCTTCTACCCAGCATAAAAATTAAGGCACCCACAATGTTAAATTGAGATATGTTACCTGTTAGAGTTCTTTGGAGTAGATTGCATTTCTAGTGCTTATAGTGCTATAATCAAATCTTAAAACACCCACAACCTCCTGTCAACTGCTAGAAGTTCTCAAACACAACTGCCATTTCATACACATGCTGCCAGATGCGCAGCACAAACTGTTTGACATTGAGACTCTTGAAAACAAGCTGACCTTGAAGCTCTGCCAACTGAAAAGGCCTGCCAAGGAACCATAAATACATTTGGAAGCAAGAAATGACAGGATGGCAGCATCCCATAGGTCTTCACTGACATTTCATTTCAGTGGCACAACAGTGGTTCCTCCAGGAAAGCAGGGATCTTCTGCCCAGAGGCAGTTCCCCCCAAAGCAGCAAAATTCTTGTGTTGTTCCCTACAGCTTCCAAAAAGCTTAAGTACTAAGAATATTCAGAGCGTCAGGGGTGACCTTCACAAACTGATGGACAAGCACAGGCAAGAAAGAGAACACTGTCCTGAACTCCAGGGCTGAGTAATGTCCATATTCTCCCTCCCTGTTTAGCTGTACAGTCCTCTGTACTGATACCTCCTTAGTGTGTGAAAGCTAAACACTGCTATTAACAGGTTCTACTAAGTAAAAAGAGAATCCACACCACGTAGTAACTCTGGGACTATCAAATTGCATTTGATATCAGAAGTGTGCCAAGAGCTCCTTACCTCTCAATTAGATTGTTATAAGCAACAACACTGTTCTTCAGATAGGGCTGAGGGTTAACATTGCTCCCGAAGGCATACTTGAAATGGCCATCTCTCAGTCGATAGGCTTTCCGTCTGGATATCACCGACGTCAGAATATCTTTAAGATGGTTCTGCAGTGGAAAAACATTCTTATTCCACATGCCAGTTTATTCACATTACCAAGCCACAGCTGTGAGAAGTGCCTCACCAATTGGCAAGACAAAAATAGTGCTGCTATGACCACAAGGACCCGAAGATGTAAGGGAATCAAGATCGGGATAATTTACAGTATGTTTTCACTCTCTAATAGAGTTGCACACAGAGAACAAGGCACTGTGAGAGAGAGTACTGTGTATCTGCCTCTAAACTATACTTCAATACATGATGTGTTGCTTCAAACGTCAAAGGGGTTTCTTAAATGCTAGGAAATTCCTAGCCTCTGATCCCTTTCATAAAGGGTTAAGAGACTTGGCACTAGATGTTACACTTGTACTGAAATGCTGGCCCTAAAATTACAGTGAAAAGCCACTCACTCCTCTTTTTCAAGACTGTTCAGTTGCCTGGGAAGTGCTGGAGAAAAAACTGTTTGGGGAAAAAAAATTAAAAAAAAAAAAAAAGGCAGACAACTGCTGCTTAATTTGGCCTCACTCTCAGATGGGGAATTTAGGTTGACCTTCACATCCCGACTCCAGAAAACCACCCACATATCAACATTCCAAATAATGCATGTATCATTCCTGGGATATGCCAACTAGTGCACCACTGATGGCCAAAATCAACACCAGCAGGCACTTCACTTGCAGATATTGCCCAATTCTGACACTTCACTTCCATGCCAGATGCTTGTGCCTCTAATAGATTACTTTTTATAGAACCATTTGAACTGGAGCTCCTGTTCTGTCTCTGCTTTTAAGTGTCAGGGACATCATTTTCCAAAACAGCTACTTAAGTACATCTAGAGCTCTTCATATATAAGTACTTCCAAATTAACAGTTACAGGCAGAAATCCAAGACTATACATCAATACCACAAATCTGGAAGTTTTTTTGATTCTCATCTTACTCCTCCCAAGGCAAAGGGGCTATTAAAGAAGCAGGTTTCCTCTCCCCACTAAGGGGTGCTACCTGATACTGCACACAGAGCCTTCTGCTGCTGGTACAGTGAGAACACCACTGCTGCCCAGCCCAGTCTCACCTCCACAGCATAAACAACAGCCGTCACTGCCTCCTCTGTGACATTGTCTAGCCCGTGCTCATACGCTGTTACGATCATTCTTCCTTCTAATTGGCCACGTGTAGGAAGCATCATGGTATGAGAACACAGCTTCAAATCATCATCCTCTTGAGGGTCTTTTGCCACAAATTGCTGGGCTCCAGACAATGGATTCTGAGGCTGGAACCGGTGCTGTTATGAACACAACATCAGAGCATGAGAAGATAAATACTAGGTCAGAGCCTTTGGTTCATCTAGCCAAGCAACCCTTCTCCAATCGGAAAGCAAACACTTATAAAAACGTATCACAGTAGGGTAAGCAGTGACATTCCTGCCCAGCATACTCTCCCAACCCACAATGATTTGGGACTGAAGAAATTTCTCAGCCAGTGTTAGTGCCCTTTTATTAATCAGCCCATGAACTTGTCTACCACCTAAACTTTGGGTACCCACAACATCCTGCAACAAGAAATCGTACAGTGTAATAACACATGTCAGGAGAAGTCACCCCCGCTGGTTTGCTCCGTACTTCCCACCTCCTAAATTAATTTGATTCTAGTGTAAGTCTCCCATGTGGTCAGTCACTGTCCCTTTTATCTCTGTTCACTCTACCCAGGTCAGCAATGATTTTATGGACTTTCACATGTCCCAGCCACTTCCTTCTATGCTGAAGAGTTCTTGTCTATTTAGTCATTTCTTGTACAGAAGGATGTATTTTTATTACTTAATAACTGTACAGTTTCCATCAAGATTAAAAACTGTGATCTTAAGCTTATGCGATTCTTAAGTGATTCTTACATTTCTTTAAAACTACCTTAGCTGAATTCTAGTTCTGAATTTCATACTTTAGTCTCCCCATGCACTTTCAATACTCTAAGCAGAGCTGTGTTACTGAGCACCTACTGATTCTGAGATGGACTATTGCTATTTTTCAGAACTGACCCAGTTATTTAGGAAAAATAAAAAATAAAGAATCCCAGAACAGGAATTCATACCAGAAGGTGGTAACCCCCATTTCCCAGGCCACATGTATTCCCTTGATGTGCTTGTGGTGGTTCCCATGAAATCTCAATCTTCAGGTAAAGGCAAAAAAAAGCACATGGGAATGTCTTATCCTTAGGTCCAGGCACATACTTGGCCCAGCTCTGACCCACAAAGGAACAACATGGCCTTGCCTCATCAAGTACTCCTACAATTCAGCTCTCCAAGCCAGAAATCCAGTAACTCTGGAGTAAATACTGCCACAAAGCTCTTGCTGCATCAAGACAAACACATGCTTTAAATATAGACAATGAATATACAGCAGAGTGGATTTCTCACATCTTAGTTTCAGGAGAGGAGGGGGGCAGCTTTATTCAAAGAACAGTATGGCATTTAACTCAGAGCAAAAAAAACAATCCACCCACTAATAATTTGAAAGCAGGTTTTCCTCCTTGTAATTCTGAAGACTTAGGCTTTCATTACAGGCAAACTGCATGCCTAGAAGAAAAGACCTTTAAATGTAAGCAACTCTTAACAGGAATGTGGTTTGGGAGAGCAGAAACCAACTGGAAGGAATCACAGCTGTTATTCTGACCGATGAAGGAAACATCAGGAAATATCAAGGCACTTCAAGTTCACACTACTCTTAAATCCTACTAGTGAAACACAAGCCCGTTAATGGTAACATACACTTCATACAGTACTTACTACAAAGGATCCCAGGAAAAGGTGAATAAACACATACTAGAAATGTGGTATAACACAGGAGCACCTGAGTATACCAAATTCCAAGACTTCTATTAGGTCGTGACTTGCTTCTCAACTCTCCTCTACTTGCTACTGAAAAGTTACTGTAAAGTTTTAAAACAAAAAGATAACACAGACTTCCATCAGAATTCGAGTCACAGCTGTGAACACTGCAAAATGTGTCAGCAGTTTCCAAACACAACAAGTCTTCAGCTGGATTCACATCCCTTTGAAACACTAGTTTCTGAAGTGCACACATATGGAGTTGAATTATCATAGAATGGTCAGAGTTGGAAGGGACCTTAAAGATCATCAAGTTCCAACCCCTCTGCCCTGGGCAGGGACACCTCTCCCTAGAGCAGGTTACTCCAAGCCCCATCCAACTTGGCCTTAAACACTTCCAGGGATGGGGCATCCACAACTTCCCTGGACAACCTGTTCCAGTGCCTCACCACCCTCACAGGAAAGAACTTCTTCCTAATATCTAATCTAAATCTCCCTTCTTCCAATTTAAAATCATTCCCCCTCATCCTGTCACTAGACTTCCTGACAAAGAGTCCCTCTCCAGCTCTCCTGGAGCTCCCTTCAGATCCTGGAAGGCTGCTCTCAGGTCTCCCCGCAGCCTTCTCTTCTCCAGGCTGAACAGTCCCAGCTCTCTCAGCCTGTCAAGCGCAGTATGGACTTTGGCTGAGTCAAGATAACTTCCCACAGCGTAAGAGTGGGAGGCTCCGCATGCCCACCCTTCTGCCCCATCCCCAGCCATACAACCGCCCCTTCTTCCTGTGGCATTCATCCAACCACAAGGAATGCTGATCCAGCTGAATAAACCAGCAAGAAAAACTTGAGGTTTGGGATAGCTTTCTGCTTGGTTAGTTTTCTGCCTTGTCAGAGAACTGAGCCAGATCATAATGCGCTCAGACACCTGATCAGTGACAGACACTCCCCTGAACCATCTTATCAAACTCTGCCCATGGAAGACAGTGCCCCATCCCAATCCTCCTTCACACCAGGCCACTGGTCTGGCAGCACAGAAACATGTAAAACAGGTGTGACAGTATCAGAGGGATGTACAGGCTTCACTGCAAAATAAACTATCTCATGCATTTCTCTGCCACCTACCAGAAGACAGCATTTTTGCAAAGCATTTCCCAATTCTGAAACAACTTGACCACCCAAAAATACTCCACCCAAGGAACATCTTACTTCTAACCCTTTGCATTGTAGAGTTCTACAGAACAGATCATACAATCATGGAATTCTGCCTGAATAAATAGGAAGTCATTTTTGCTTCAAGAATTCAGCAGATGTGTGAAGCGGATTCCTAGAATACAACTTCGACATTAAGGTGTACTTCCATGGATTCTCTGGCATCAAAGCCAGGTCATACTGTAGCCTCTCCCAAGAAGCTTCCACAAGATAGGCAGTAGCTACTAATCCCCAGCTTCTACCCCAAAGCAGAACTCCAAACAAATACAACCTACATCACTGCATGTGATGTGCTTTCATCATCCCTGGTAGTAATAAAAAAACTGCTTGCTGTGCAGAGCTCTTCAGCCCCAACAGAATGTCAGAGAGCCACCACCATTTGACCATGGAGACTTACATCAAACTTTTGACGAACTGAAGAAATCTTCTTCTTTCCTTTGGGTTTTCCAGGTTTAGTTGCAGAGCCAGCTGGCCATGGCAGAGATCCAGCACCTTCTACAAATTGAAGATAAAGAAAACCCCCATTCAACAGGTGTTGCTAATTTAAGGTCAATATGAAACTGTCCATACAGGAAAACCCCTAATTTTTGGCCCCTGGCTAAGGCTAAACCCAAAACCAACAGCCAGGGCCCAGAGCAAGGGCTTCTCAGGGGAAGAATGCCTTCAGTAGCCCTTACTTGTCAGCCCCTATCAGCTTGACTAACTCACGACCCATTACTTCTGTCCACACAAAAACCCACAGCAGAAGGGGAGAGATGAGTTAGAGCCTCCAAGAAAAGCCACAAAGAATGAACAAGGCATTTGTTCCACCAAGAAGACGACAGAAGCCTGTCCAGAGGACAGCTGTCCTCCCACCAACTCCTGGATCAGGGCAGATGTTAACCAGCAAGATCGAGCAATCTGACTCTTTACATCTACCTTCACAGCTCCCCAACAGCTTTAGCAACCTTAGTTGCTGTTAAACATCATGGCTGATAGTTCTTGTTACACTGAGGGGAAATGAAAGGGGGGAAGCATTGCAAAGACCACTGAGCCCAGGAGTAGGGCAATACTAACATGAGCAGTGAGCTTGTTACTGACCGGAACCAGCAAGCAGTTGAAAGAGATTACCAATAAATATATACATTTGGCCACATCACCTTGAGCAGGCTGCTCAGAAGTCCACTTGGCACACTGAGACTTAAGACAACTTCGCACCAGATGCGTGTATGCTTCCTGACAGTCACCAAGCAGAGCAACACAAAGACTGGACAGCCCTCTTGTGGTCACAGAGGCAGCCTCTGCTTTGTGTCACCAGTATCTTCTTCCCTTGGTTTTGCACAGCAAGGGAGCAGCTTTTTTCCTTTGAAGCAGAGCCTGCCCTGTGTCAGGGTCCCTGTCCGCCTCCAGGGAGCTTGGACAATTCAGCTCTGAAGGCACTTCAGTCACCTCTGAAGTGGAGGCTGGAGCTGTGCTGCCAGGAGGTGCTGACAGCACAGCAGCACCTCAGATGTTCCCCAGCTGCACCTGAACAAGCATTCGCCATTTCCTCTAGACACAGGCAAGAGGTGACAGCAGCCATCCCACCACTTGGTCAACCTCAGGCACATTCACCAAGTACTGACAAACAACCAGTTCTAGTTCTCTTCCACTACCACAGGCTGCTGTGACTCAGCACCAGCTTCGCACCAACTGGCACATTTAAAGGCCTAACAAGGGGGTGTAGGAAGGCACTGTGAACGATGATCAAGGACCACTCTTGCCCTTCATCAAGATCTCAGTACTTACATTTTAGGATCTAGCAATATAACACTGCTTCCCTCACAGGATGTTTTGCTCTTTGCAGACAATCCTTTTTTTCCTCCTTCTCCTCCCCTATCAAAACAGGTCAGACCTCTTCTATGCATGGGGGATTAAGTGTGTTAAGGACAGACACAGAAGTTACCTGGTCCATTGCAAAGCTTTCAACAAAAGCACATCTCTCTAGCTTGTCATGTCACCCCAGGCCCTTCCTCCTTGTCAGAAGTCTCATACAGCTCCGTCACAGCCTTCACTAAAGTATCCTTAGTCCAATGCACGACCGAGTGGCAGACATAAAGTGGAACAGAAAAGACAGCAAACATCCTTTCATCTGGGAAATATATTACAGATGAACAGGTTATAGCAGAGTCCGAATTGTAAAAATGTCTTTTTTTAAAAAATAACATAACTTTTAAACTAAATGGCAACTAAATTTTTGACTTTGACAGCAGACTCGGAAAGATGCACCTTAACTGACTCTCAACCTGCACATTTAACAAAAACTTAGCCAGACTTGTCTTCAAACAAGAGAAAGGTAAAACAGTATCTCCTACTCCCTATTATAATGAGCCCAGAGCAGACTTCTTTTTCACTCCTTTTCCAGGTTTTCATATTACCAAGTCTGACCTGCACTAGATGAGGAAAGCAAAATTTCCCTCTAATATTCTAAGAAAACCAGTACTTGCCTTCCTGACCACAAATGACAAAGCTGGGGTGGCTCAGGCATGAAACTTCAGAGATGTTAGCCGGTTTTATTTAATCTTGCTAGCAAAAGAATTAGATGTTAACAAGCCACAGCAATGCCTGCTGATACGCCTTCAAAGATGAGCAACAGATAAGAACACTTTTCTCAGAGCTGCCTCATCTCTGCAGTGATGGCACCAGACAGAGCGCATCAGGTTTTCCCGACACGCTGCACCAGCACCACACAGGAGGAAAGGACAGAGACAGAGAAAGTCATGACAGAGAAAAGCAGCCAGGCACAGGAAACATGCGTTTTCCCCACTCTCATTTATTTGATCTCCAGACTGTTGGTTTTTTAATCTTCCTTCAGGGGCAAGGGTTTAGTCAAATATATTCCAATTACTCTCCGTCAACAACTTGCGCTCCTATTTTCTTCATTTTCTTCCCTTACTCAACTCCCTGGAAAGAAGTGTAACACGAGCAACCTCAGCCTGCCTCACAGTTGGCAGCCCTTCAAGCAAAGCCCAGGTACAACAAAACGCTCCTGCTATTCCAGCAAGAGTTCTAATTCGCTGAACTATACCTTAGTTTGCTCCAGATTACTGGTAAATAATTTAAATCCTTATATCACTAACTCAAGTGCTTGCAATTGTCTCAGTTTTAGTGTTAACATTTAGCTAAGGAGAGAGATAAGAGTTCAAGTAAAACAAGTATTAATTCAAGAAAACTTTCTGACTTCATTGCTTGCAATCGCCCAACAAACAAGATAATCTTTGGGAGCAACTCCACGCAAGGTTAAGAAAGGTTTTAAACTGAAGCTCCTCCTGATGGAAATTTCTGGGGAAGAAAAACTCCAAAAATTCAGAAAAGCACTTCTGAAAATATTGGTAAAAAGAGAACACCAAAGAAAATAATTTTGTTGTGATAGGAAGAGTGCCACGCCACTTGGGCTTGTACAGCCAACCTAAAACCAGCGTTTTCACTCTCCAGTAACTTGGACAGTACATATCTGGGAAGTTCCTTCTCTGCAGGCACTTTCACAGCTATATTACAGCTGGTTGTCATCCCAGTATTTATGGGTGTCTTTATAAACACAGCTACCAGAGGGAATAACATCACTTATTTTTTAAAAAGGGTAGAGAAGTCAAATTTAGGATTGCTATGCCATGCCATATTGCTGCCATGCCCTCAGCGGGAGCTCAGCAGCAGTTAAAGCAACTGGCCATTCTTCATATTGGAATAGACATGAAACTTCCTCCCTCTCTCCCCACCAAATCCTGAACACCAATAATATTGATGTATCGGTATCAATATATGCCTAAATATCAACACTGTTGAACTGGGATTTGAAGTTTGCACAACCAACAGCTTAAGCAGATGAGCAGGGGAAACAGAAAGTGTTCTCAAAGGGTCACATTCACCCAGTGTTCCCTTATAAGCACAGGTGGAACCACTTCCAAAGGCAGCAAAATTTATATCAGACAGGTTTGTTCACATGGTTCAACATGTGTTACAATCACTCCTTAAAAGAAAGACTTCCTATTCCAAATGCCACAATATCAAGTACACTTTTGATATCGACCACCTCATGTTTTTTAAAGAACAAACTGGCATTTTAAAGACAGTTCTTTCCATCTTCTCTCTCTCACAGGAAGGTGGAAAGCTGTAAAGTACATGCATCAGTAACCCTTATGACGGGGTGCCAAGTGCATCAAGTACAATTCTTTAAAGTTACTTGTTTCCACGAAATGTGAAATCAACATCAAACGGCAGAGGTGGAGACAAAAGCCTGTTAGTTTTCCATTCTTACATGGAGAGGGGTGTGGGGTGCATGTCCACTGCAGTACTGTTAACCACAACGGACTAAACCATGTCTTTAACAACACATACACAATTAAACTGATCTTTTTTTCAAGCTGGCTTATGCAGATCTGTGGACAGAGACAACAAAATCCCACCCAAAAGCACAGGAGGCAACCAGCTGGTCAACACTCAATAAATGAGCTGGTCAGCTAGCACTCCATTACGTGCTGCCACCCATCCGCTGAAGCGCTGCACAGACAGATTCTTCAAGGGCTCTTAAAGAGAGTCAGTTTCAGCAGGACAAGAGGAAAATTCCTTGGCAAGTACTTGAAATTAAAAAGGTCAGGCACCTGTGGAGCACCACACTGCTTTGTGCTGGGGCTCATTCACTTAACACATTCCTAAACAACCTTGAAAAAGAGTGTACTGGGGAACTGGTAGAGTCTGCTGACAAGCCTGAGCTAGTCAAGGCATGTGAAGTCTGACCAGATGGTTGCAGAAGAGCCACATGAGACTAAGTGGCTGGATGAAATTCAATACAGTTAAGCACACAGTGGGTCACAGAAGAATGAACAACCCCAACTTTAGTCACACAGCAACAGGCCCTACCCTGACTACTGCCACTCAGAAGCAAGACTTCTGGTCTACAACCTCTAGCATAACACTCGCATCAGCCCAGCACTGAGCTCAGAGAACACAGGCACCCTCTGCCACCTCCTCCTCATTTACACTCAGCTACTTCAGGTAATACTAACAAGGGAACCACTGTTCTTGTGCTTTCTTTTTATAGTCCCGTTTTAACTACTTTAAGTAAAAAGCAAGGAGCAGTAAGACTTCAACGTAAATTTTCTGAATTACAGTCCACCTAAACATGGCAAGTCTAGGACTCAAAAGGCATTTGCAAAGAGCACACAAAGCAAGCTTGGAGATGGGGGAGGTTAGTATTTAATTAGCACAGCTGGTATAGTTAAGGCCCAACCATAACACAAAAAGCTGTGGGTAATCCGTAAGTTTTGCATCTTTCCATTCTTCTGACTACATCAGGTACTCTAATAACACATTCTCTTATCGCAAAAAATTCATCTCTCAGGGTCAGCCCCTGAGAGCTGTAACAATTTTCTCTCCCTTACTACATAGCAGTTTCATATCTTGAACCGCAGCTCAATTGTCCTTCCTATCAGATCTCTGGATTGAGAGCTATCTTAAAGGCGAAACAAAACCTGTCTTGCAATCCTGACTGCAGCCTAAATCCTTACAAAGTTAAAAGGTTAACCGCCTGCAGAAGGTTGGGTTAATTGCCTATAGCTCAATCAACACTCACTGGAAGCATTTTTCTTGGTTTCAAGATCAGTCCAGAAAATCCAGTTCCCCAAAACGATATCCCCAGCAGAGGTAAGAACAAAGACCACCACCAAGATGAGAAGAGATAAACTGGTAAACAGAGCAGCTCAAAGGCAAAGCAGCATCTCTTTGCACTTCAGCTCACAACACACACCCAATCCAGAAATCAAACCAGCTCATCACACACAGCAACCCTGCATCAGCCTCTCATCAGGCACACACAGCCTATTCATAAAAAGCAACTCTGCTGAAGTCAGCCAGATCACTACTTTGCTACTCTTTTGCCTGTGTGACACAAAGAACGCGAATATTGAAGCTTAGAAAATCTGAGTCCTTTGTATAAAACCCACCAAATACACACATGGCAAAGCTTTGCTACCCAACTGCTCTTAATGAGGCTTCTTGGGACTTACCTGGTGCAGAAACCAAGATCTGGCATCGGGTAAGAATAGCCAGGAGGAAATCGTTGTGAGAGTGGACTGTGTAAAGACAGACAGTTCATTAGCAACACGTCAGTGCCCAGAGGAACTCCCTCAAAGCAATCCTGAATGAGCTTGCTATGCGCTTCCACGGCCATGTTTTCCCCACATGCTTAGCTACACAGGAACAACTTTAAGGTTTTTTTGAGAGTTTTCTTCTATTGCACCCAGCATCTGCTATTACCACACTACCAGGATACTAGATGTGGCACAGAAACATGTTAGGTCATTCTCAGTGTGCCACACACGCAAATCCAGCTCTACAGCACACAACACGAAACAACTGATGTACTGAGCCAGTGAGAGGAAGATCAGCCTGTCCCTCCTGCCACACAGATTTCTGGTAGCAAGGCTTTGGCTTTGCTAGAAAAAGATCAGGAAGAGTCAGCCCCAGAAAGCTGAAGTTCACCCAAGTAATTCCCAGATAAAATGCAACTTCCCTCCTCGCAGGGATCACAAAGGTGGAAGTCAGGAGTCCCTGCAATGCTCTCAACAATGCCCACCAATGTTTGCAGACCCACACTGATGCAAATACAAAGGAGTCTTGCCCTTCAACACTCCAGTCTGTCACCTCCAAAGGCCAGAAAAGGGATCTCCCTGCTACATAATCGTCTAGCCCTCCCCCACTTCAGCCATGTCATGGAAAGGACTAGGCATCTCTAGTGACATAAGAGAACATCTCCTCGGTTGCTAGGACAGCATATTTTACCTGCTTACTATATTTGCAGAAGGCCAAATTCCCTGTCAGTACTAGGACCACAGAAGGACTTCCCCCTCCAAGCCTCCAAGCACCTCCCACCTTCTCAACTCCACTGCCACCCCAGCCCTGGCCATTCCTGTTTCCCTCCCGGTAATTCCCCTGTTCAGGAAACACTGCGCGGCAGGGAGGAGCCCCCTCCAGGCCTTACAGGGGCAAGGCAGCAGTAGAGCCATCAGGAAAAAAGCAAAACAAAACCATAAGACACCATTTTACCATTGTCTTGAGTGAGAAGCCTGCGTGCTTCTAGGTCAAACTCCTCCTTGCTGATTTTTTGCTTGAACCACAGCTTCAAGTTGGCCCAATACCTAAGGAAGAGCGGGGAAGGTGCAGATATCAAACAAAAAAGCTTTGATCCTAAACCTATTTTCCTCAAAACAGCACAAGGCAGCCCGGGGTCGGTTAGGCCCAGCGCTGAGACTCCCCCAGAGACGCCGGCACACGAGCCCGCAGCACCCAGGCCTGGCCAACACCGCCCTCTCAGGCCCGCCCGGGCGGGACACCTCCGCCAAGGCTCGACCTCACCCTCCTCTCCCCCCACTCCACTCACTGCTTCACGTTCTCCCCCAGCGCCTCGCTCAGGCTCTTCTTGGCCGCCTCCAGCTCGCTCACGTAGGTCGCCATCCCCACCGACACCGGGGAGAATCGAAGAAGCAACAGGCCAGATGAACCCCCCCCTCCTTCTCCCGCGCCGCGAAGCGCGACAGCAGCCACAAAGCACAGCGGCGGCCGCCCTCCCACGTGATATCCCACCGCACCCCC
>VXBW01006890.1:142842-176051 GCA_013400375.1 Thinocorus orbignyianus
GCTCCCAGGCTTCCCGGGGGGCCCGGGGGGGGCGGGGGGGGGGGGGGGGGGGGGCTCCGCCGGCGGGCCCGGCCCTCGGCACCAAGCGGGAGCGGCCTCCTTCCAGGTTTTTTGTATATCGGACTTGCCGGGTTCCAGAGGAGGCAGGATGGTGGTGGTGGGGGGGGGTCTGGAGCATCCCCCCGGCGGGGGCAGTCTGGGGGCGCTGGGGCTGTTCAGCTGGAGGAGGGGAGGCTCCGGAGAGACCTTAGGGCATCCTTCACATACCTGAAGGAAGCCGACAAGAAAGATGGGGGTAGAGTTTTCATCGGGCCTGTAGTGATAGGACACGAGGTGATGGCTTTGAACTGGAAGAGAGCAGGTTCAGGCTGGCCGTGAGGGAGAAGCGTGTTGCGGTGAGGTGGTGAGGCACCGGCACAGGGTGCCCAGGGAGGGGTAGATGCCTCATCCCTGGAAACAGTCAAGGTCGGGTTGGACAGGGCTCTGAGCAATCTGATCTAGTTGAAGATGTCCCTCCTCCCTTGTTGCAGGGGTGTTGGGCTAGCTGACCTTTAAAGGTCCCTTCCAACTCAAACTATTCCATGGTTATGTGTGCAAGCCCAATTCGACCCCAGGTAGGAGCCTCCCATGGGAATGTGACCGGTGTGAGGAGGCAGAGTCGGGCCAGTCCGTGCCTCAGGCTTCTTCCAGAAATTTTTTTTTCTATTGAACCGCAGAAGCAGCCCTCACGGGTGTGCTCTGGGGACGAGGGAAGCCACTGTGCCTGGGCTGGGCAGCTCAGCACTGCAGTTTTCCAGGGCGGCGGGGCACGTGTGGGCCCCTCTGAGTGAGCAGAGCTACCTCTTCCCATCTTCCCCCGTCCTCTCCTGCAGGCTGCACGGCAAGAGGGTGAGCCAAGCCCTCAAGGAGAGGGAGGAGCTGCTCTGAAAACAGCAGAGCCCAGGGAAGGGCAAAGCTGGCCTTGCTAGAGCTTAGTCCAGGCCAGTCCAAGAAATCAGCTCATGTGCCACCTGCGTCTCTTGCAAGTGAGTCCAGGCATGTGAAGGTGTGAAACCGAGCAGTGGCAAAGGGCTCTGGCCCTGTTTGAGCCCGAAGTGGAAAGCCACGTGCCCTCAGGTGCTGTTTCCCACAAAGCCTGTTGCTCTGTTTCTGGCACAGGCAGGAGGTGCTGGCACAGCACATCTGGGACTCGCTCCCGGCAGTACTTGGCAGCCTTGAATCGGCATCTGAGTCCGCTTCTGTCAGCCTTGTGAGCTTGGGAAATGGGGAAAAAGGAACCCTCTTAGCAAGAAAATAAGCTGTAGGTCTTCCAGCCTGATCACCCATGTGGCAGCTTTCTTGGCCAGCTTTTACTTGGTTGTTTGCTGCCTTTTTAATCAAGTAGTATACTTCTTGTATAGAGAGACTTGTAGCCCCAGTGGCCACGTAGCTGCCCCGTAACTTCATGGTGAGCCGTGGCAATCTCACGGCTCTGGCAGAGCTGCAAGGTGCTCTCTTCATCCCTCTAGCTCCATTCCCAAATCTCTAAGACAGGGTTTTCCCCGGATCTTTTGGTATGTGGCTGTACTTACTGAGTGCTGGGGGCCAGGAGAAGAGCAGTGCAGTAAGCCCTGTGAGCGTTGACCTGAGAAATGATGCAACGAGTCCCTGGCAAGGAATTTTAAGTGCCGAGGGTGCTTTGCATTAGCCTCTAGAAGCTGCTGAGAGCTGGGAGCCATTTTGCCATAAGCCTGTCTTACTACTGGGCTGCATGGCTACCTTTCTTTGTGTGCTAGTTGCCTTACCTGTAAAGTGGGGTATTTGTATTTGACTGCTGTAAAGACTGCAAAATCCGCTGATGGGATGTAGTAGGCAAAAGCAAGGTGGCAGTTTTGTTGTGACTGTAGCCATAATGTGATGGTAACATTTGGCCTCCCCCGTTAGTTGATTAATTCTTATTTTTTCATGAAGTATGTTCAGCAGCTCATGGCAGCGGCTGGGTTAAGGTTCAGTCCTATCCCATTCTTTTAAGTTGCAAGGTATCCATCCCCTGGGGATGCTGGAGGGAGAGGGGGTGCGAGGCGCAGGAGATGTCTCAGGGCATGATGAATGGGGCTCATTTTGTGAAGGCTTATAGTGATAGGGAAGAGTTCCCAGCACAGGATTTCCATTTAGTCGAGAGATGAGCTGTTCCTGCCCTAGTTTCTCTGCACTGCAATCTGTGCAGCTTTTCATCTGCAGTACAAACCGGAATGACATCTCACCCTACTGCCATCTCCTGCTCTCATTCTTTCAGATGGGGCATCCTCTTCTCCCACCCACGGGACTTCACCCCCGTCTGCACCACGGAGCTCGGCCGGGCGGCGAAGCTGGCACCTGAGTTCGCCAAGCGCAACGTGAAGATGATCGCCCTCTCCATTGACAGTGTCCAAGACCACCTCTCCTGGTGCAAGGTACGGACTATGGGGGGGTGCAAGGGGAGCTTGTGCTGCTACCTTGTTCTGAAGGCCAGAGGAAAAGCCCACACAGAACAGAGCACAAGCTTAGAACTGTATATCTGTTGAGGATAATGTTGTAAGACACTTGAAGCATATAGGATAGGAGGTGCTAAAATGCAGAGCAAGAGCAGGAAGGTCTGCTCCATCTTCATGGAGCACCCCACAAAGTCCAGAACACTGTATGCACTGGCGCTTTGAAAGAAGAGGAAAACAGTATTGCTGCTCTCCTGCCAACACCTGAAAGGGTAAAACATATGGGAATGCAGTGCCAAAAGCTCAGAGAAAGGCAGTCTATCTACAGACCCTCAAAAAGTTCTATAAATGAACTGGCAGTCTTCAAAGGGTGCAGTTCATGCCCAGGCAGGGAAAAGAAAACAGAGAACAAACAAGGGCATGTTAAACATAAAACCACAAATAGGATCATGTTAAATATAAAACCATTGTAAGGGACTATAAAAAAAAAAGATGGGAACAAAATAACTTGCTGAAAGAACATAAAAGGAGCTTCAAATGCAGCCTCAGCAATGGTGTGCCACCAGAGAGTATGACTTCAGGGCTCATAGGTAGGGGTGTAAAAAGACTATTTCAGACAGATATGGCCAAAGTATAATAATTCCTGGGTGAATTACTTGCCTCTCAAAATTGGGAATGTTCTCATGCATTTTCCAGGGGCAAGACATGCATGCAATAAGAGGTAGTAAAGGTGAGAAATTTCCACACTCAAATGTTGTTTCATGTCTGACTGGCTTTAGAAATTAGCTAATTGCCTTATTGCTTAAATTGACCTTTGTACCCAAGTGGTTCATGGCTGATGTCCTACCAAACCTCAGAAGGGCTTGGGAAAAACAGCATACAAATACCACATCAGTTAATGAAGTTTCAGTGCTGGTCAAACTGGCTGAAACTACCAGTCAAATTAGCAGATAACGTTTCCTTAAATGCAGTGGAAAGTTTGGGTTTTGTTTTTGTAAGTTAGTCTCATCTCCTGGTTGGCTAGAGCCCTTTGAAGAACTATAGGGTATTGCTGACTTTTACAAAGTTAGTGAATTTCTGAGATTTTCCAAGACATCAGCTTTGTGAAGGGCAGGCTCCTTTCTGCAGAGAGACAGGAGAAACTGATAGATTGATTCCTTGTGCCAAGGAAGGGGAGTGGTGAGCTCTCTTCAGGGTCTGCAGTTGGGGTTCAGCACACTCAGGCGATCTGGAAAAGAGATGAACCACAAGCTGACTTTGCTGATGCTGTAGAACTATTCAGCACAACCTCAGGTAAAACCAGAAAATGCAGAGCAGTTACATCAGTCTTGATACTGACTGATAGGAGGCAGGGTAGCATGTTTGGAAAACCTTCCAGAATAAACATGGAGAAAGGCAGAGGGCAGTGGTCCAAGCTACAGTGAGCTTTCTGTCAGGCTAGGAGAGGCCTCAGAGATGGTAGTTTGGAAGTGTCAGTTCAGTGCGTGTCAAAAAGGAAACCATGAAGGTCCTCTAGAGCAAGAATGAATTGGTGAGGGCAAATCCATATCAGACTGGAGTCTTCCATGCAGCCTGTGTTTGAAGTTTGCCCTCTCAGGCTACAGGGGAACAAGAAAAGGTGCAGAGAGGGAAGAAAGCTGCCTGCAGATTTGAGCAGGTTTGCTTCCGTGCAGAGCAACGGGGGCTCTTTAGCCTGGGAACAGGAGGATGTGTCAGGCTGCGACACCACCCGTGGAGCGACGAGCAGGGAGGAGCAATGAACACAGCATACATACACCATGGAGGGCATAAGAGAGGACAGGGATGCGATTGCTCTGCTCTTAGACCTTGCCCTGTACGTGTGATCCTTTTCCTTTGTCCATGACAAAGCAGGGAAGAGCTTCAGATAATGCAAAGAGCTGAACTAGGAAGGCAGGTGTTAAAGCCTGCCACAGGCTCCTGCCCAGATACGGGGAAAAAAAGAGCTTAACAGAGATACCAAGCCTTGGCAGAAGCTGCTTGTCTAGACAAAAGCACTCTGCATTAAATGCTAGATTGGCATCTAGAAACTGCAGTTTCCTTCACTAAATCTTAATTTAGAGAGAAGTCCTAAAAGTGAGCAAAACTTTGGGCAGTGAGACTCCTCTGTGCAACATACCTCTGCTTTCTCTTTGGATGAAGCTCCCAGCAATACTAAAAGGATGAAGCTGTTTTTATCTGGACTACAGCTTGTGAGGAAGCAAGCAGGCAAGAAGGGAGGCTGAAATCCTGTATAAAACAAGAAGGAAACTTCTGCTTGCTTTGCTGCTGAATTTCCATGGGCAGATGGGGCCTAGAAAGGTGGGACCAGAGTATAGCCAATAATTGTCATGTCACTTTGCTCAGCTCTGCTTTCCCAGCCAAAGATGTCACTGCTGTTCTTAGCTATCCTTAGTCAAGACCCAGAGGCTCACTCCAGGGCTCAGAACAAAGCTGTAGTTCAATCAGGGACTGATCCCACTCTCCTGCTTCCCCAGTCTGTGCACTGCTGCTCCAGGGGTTGGCTGAATGCATGAGTTCCTGAAGCAGGGTTGATTGGCACATGCTGTGCATGTCAGAGGTGGTTTCAGTGCTCTTTGGCCGGTGATTCCTTTGCTTTGGTAAGTCAGGGGTGAATAACTCACTCCAATGATGTCTGGTTTCAGCTGACACTCTGGAAAGAAAGATAGTTCGTAAGGAAGTGAGTGAGTCTTGGGCATCCTATTGCAAAATAAGGGTGGAGTTTGGGAGGCTGCTTTGAACAGAGATCCCCAGGTCATGAAATTACGTGCATTTTGGAACGAGTACAGTCCACAGGATCTGGATGTTGTTTCTCAGAAGCTCTGTTCACCCTCCATCCCCTACTCTGAAGAGAAAGGGGGATGTCTGTCTGATCTTCATCTGCAGCTTCCTGCAACTCTGTGGGGCATTCAAAAGCATTTTGCCTGGGCTGGCCTCCCTGGCTCTGCATTCCTTCCCCCCTCTGCTTTCACAAGGGAGGTCTACAGGAGAACAGAACCAATTCCTTCCTTCCAAGGCAGGCCTAACCACAACCCAGCCAAGATAAAACAGACCTTTTGCAGCACAGGGCTGGTTCAGGAAGCCCTGGGGATAAAGTAGGTGAAGAGAAAAGCTGGAAAGGAAACATCTTGCTATGTGTGCACCACTTGACCTGCTTGCAGCATCCTGAGCAGCTGGGGCAAGGTTAAAGCCACTTATGTCACCACCATCAGCCTAGGAACGCTGAGGACCGGTGCTCTTGCTGCCTCTGGTGTGCACTGAGCAGCAGTGGGCAGTGCCAAGGGGCAACATTTCCAATCCTGCCCTCTCCAAATTCCCTCTGAGCAGGATGCAGCCTGTTCCCCATCATTCAGGGCCTGGGGAAGTCAGAGAGACTTGTACGTTCAAATTACCAGCTCAGATGATAACGCACCACAGTGATATACAGGAGGCTTGTGTCAGCACTGGAGTCAGTTTTGTGCCCTTGCAGCATGAAGAGGAGGGAAGGAACAGGCAGCTCTGTTCTGGGGCAGAAACCTTGGATTAAACTTGCTTTAATGCTGGCAGCTGCTCTGCTTGTGCTGCCTTGAGCAGGCTCCTTCTAGCCCTGCTGTGGCTCAGCGTGACCTGTAAAGATAGCACCACAAGCTATAAGGGTAATTTGCTTTGGCCAAGTCCAGACCACATTCAGAGATGCTCACAATACAGGTTCCCTGCAAAGCACGTCAAGTTTGGATGAGCACAGGGGACAACCTCATAAACCATGGTGACAAGGGAGAGCCTGCACAACTGTGGAAGGGGGTGGTTTTCTCTTCTGTCCCATCCGTGGTTTGGAAAGGAGTGGGCAGTGTCCCAGCACCTGCATGCAGATTTCCACTCTGTTTTCATGAGCCTTTAGTTAAGTAAGCTTGGAGTGACTTGCTGAATGGAGCTGCTCCTTTGCACGAGACCTGTGAAGCATTTGACATTTGACCTTTATTAGCTGTAGAGTTGCTGATTTGCTCTGCCACTGGAGAAGCTATTCCTTAAGAGAACAGTCCAGGTGTGACACCAACACGTCTGCCAGTATTGCTAAATCACTTACAGGGAGAGGGTTGGAAGAGGGACTCTTCTGTTCTCAAGGAAAGGTGGGTGAATCTTCCTGTGTCACCAGCACGGGCAGGACTTCCCTGTTTCTCCATACCCACTGCCTGAGGAAAGCAGCTGGTCAGTGGCAGTTCCAGAGATAAGTGACAGGGCGTGAGCACAGACAGCCTGACAACTGATCTCCAAGAACAAGGCAGAGTCTGGCCTGGCACGCCTGTTTCCGTTTTGTCACCTGGTTTCTGGAAGCAGAGAAATTTCATGGAAGGCCATGAGCCCCTGGCTGTGCTGTTCCAGCCTGAGACCTTGGGGCCAGAGCAGCTGCTGGACATGTTTCTGCATGACCCCCCTGCAGAAGCTTGCCCCGCACACGTAAAGCCTGTGTGGAGGTCTCCCTCTCTGATCTCTGTCTCCCATGGTGGTACCTACAGCAGGGAGCATGAGCATGTGATGGTTTTGTCTCTGCAGGACATCAATGCCTACAATGGGGAACAACCCAAGGAGAAACTCCCTTTCCCAATAATTGCTGATGCGAACCGGGAACTCGCTGTCAAGCTGGGCATGCTGGACCCAGATGAGCGGGACAAGGACGGCATGCCCCTGACTGCTCGTGTGGTGAGTACCTGGCTCTGGAGCAGGCTTCTGAGCACTACGCATTGGCTGCCATCCCGCCCTCTGTCCACAGGGCTGGGCAGCTTACCTGGATGGACGTGACCATCTTCAGGAACTAGGTTGACTTCCTTGGCCTAGATCCATGGGTTGGGCTGCAGGAGGAGGCTGGTGCTGTGGTAACCTGCTGGCAACAGCTCCATCTTGCTGTCAGCTCATCCTGGTTGTGCCTGTCCTAAAACAGCGGACTAAAGTGCTTAATCTGCTGGACTTTTCTTCTCCCCACCTGTGCTTGCATCAGAAATGCACAGGTCAAGGGGAAGAAACATTGCAAGTAACAAAACAAGCTGGCATTGGAAATAGGAACTCCCAGAGCAAACATGGTATTCTTTGTGCCTGGGCATTACTTGTTGCTCTAGGAGGTCCCCATCATACCATCTCCCAGCACCTCCCAGGAAAGGGAGGAGCAGCAGGGCTGAGCAGATCCAGCAGTTCACTTGGACAAACATCTTCTCCCCAGCCCCTGACCCTGTCTCTTTGTGCTCAGGTGTTTGTTTTTGGCCCGGATAAGAAGTTGAAACTCTCCATCCTGTACCCAGCCACCACTGGGAGAAACTTTGATGAGATCCTGAGAGTGGTGGACTCCCTGCAGCTGACAGCATACAAGAAAGTCGCTACCCCAGTGGACTGGAAGGTGAGGAAGGGAGCAAAGCTCACAGCTGGGCACTGAAAACATGCACTGGAACATCAACCAGCCTCCCTTGGAGGGGGACCCACAGGGTGGGGAAAGCTGCTGAGGTCCTGGGATATAAGTTAGATCCTAGCCCAGGCCCCAGGGCTGTTGCAGTCCTGAGTCAGCCATAAGAACATCCCTTCCCTGCCCTTGGTCCCTAGTGCCAGCAAATAGTGGGCTTGGCCCTTCTGGCTATCAACTCTGGGCTAAAGCAGGTCCTGCTCTCATTTTCCGTGATAAGGAAGGACATTACCAGGTGTCAGCGTGCCAAAGTCCACTCAAAGCCAGCAAAGCAGCAAGCACAGGGCACCCCTCCTTGGGCTGGCTTGCTGCACTTCTGTGTTTGAGCCAGCAAGAGCCAGTATGGGCACAGCCCAGCTTTGCCCAGCATGTACACAGCCGAGTCCTCTCTTTGTGGAAAATTACTCGTTGAAGTTGCTTAGCTGTGGCCATACCTGTCCATTAGCGTTATTTAAAACTCCCCAAAAACCCAGTTTGGGCTGGCAAAATAATGCAAGAACAAGCAGCACAGTCTGGCTGCTTTAGCTGTGTTTCCTCAGCCCAGCAGAGCTGTTCAGCTCCTGGACCACTGGCTGTGATAGCTGTTACTGGGGAAGCCTGCCTGTCTGGAGCCAGAGGACACACTCCTGCTGTTACAGAGTGTCCTGGAGAAATCATCCTGTGTTATGAAGCAGGACAAAGCTCCTAAAGCATTGCTTCAGACACCAGCTCTGTCTAGGTAGGAAGGCCCCATAGGTACAAGCCTTGGAAGTTGAGTAACTCTGGGTATCAGTGCACCTCATTGTGCCTCTCCACCCTTCAACTCCAGCATCCACGTGCAAGCTGTGCTGCCTCCTGCGTCCCAGAGATGCACAGACTCCCCTCTTGTTACTCCCTGTTCTCACAGGAATGCTGTGGGGAAGAGCTGGTCTGTGCGATCCCATTGGCATAGCTGGCAGATGGCTGTCAAAGGGAGATGTCCCATTGACAACTCCCCCATCTCCTGGTGTAGTTCCCACTCAGTCCTCGCTGCCAGCTCCAGGCAGAGCTGCAAGGGGTATGCCTGGGGCACTGGGGCTGAATATTCACAGGGAGGCAGTGTCACCTGCCAGCAGGGATGTGTCACCTGCATCCAAGCCTGCCAGCTCCTCTGCCGCTCTCACGGTTCCTGTTTGCTCCCCAGCCTGGTGACAGCGTCATGGTTGTGCCCACCTTACCTGATGAGGAAGCCAAGAAGCTCTTTCCCAAAGGAGTCTTCACAAAGGACCTCCCGTCGGGCAAGAAGTACCTGCGTTACACCCCGCAGCCAGAGTGAGCACGTCTGCCCATCCGTCCTGCTGGGCTGCAGGTTGGTTGGCATTGGGAGCATTCCCTGTGGCCACCTCCTGCCTCCCTGACAGCACAGGATCAGCAGCCCCATACTGTCACACTGATGGTATCACAATACTAAACCAATCCTCCCCATCCCCCACATCCCCTCAGAACTAAAACCCTGGGTGATTTTTTTGTCCTGCATCAGCCCCACAAGGAGGAGGTTAGCAGACTGTTGGGGTCTCCAGAGCTTGTGCTGTGGAGTCTCCTGTTTGGCACCAGCCGAGCTTTTCCCGGAGGCATGGTGAGAAGCGTAGTGTCAGCAGCCAGGCCCTGGAGGGGTGTCCTGCTGGGCTCACATGCCTCGCATCAGGAGCCCATCCGGGGCTCCAAACTGTTGCGTGCCTTTCGGAGCAGCCGTCACTAACGCGTTACCACCTTTGTCTGGTCCCGTGTGCAGGGGAGGAGCTGCAGAGCCAAATCTCTCACTTCTTACTGCTTTCTCATCTCTTGCTGGCAGTTGATTGCTTTCAGGTTTTATGGGAGAGGGAATAGAGCAAATAAACTGATCTTCAGTACTACCTGCAGTATCCCTTGTCTGCCTCCGCCGGTGTCCATGGCACCCTGCACCACTTACCTTGTTCCCTGGGATGTGTGCCCATGCTCAGGGGTGGGTGGCAGCAGCACAGATTGCCCTTGGGTTTGCTCTGTAAATAAGGCACTCTGGAAGCACAGGCTGTCTCAGGGCACACCATTTCAGACAAGGCAGCGGGGTCCAGGGCAGCCACCACACTGCTGCTTTGCAGCAGCACCTTGGTGGTGGGAGAGGAGATGTCTGCTTGGAGAACGTGCCTCAGCCTGGCCTGCTGTTAGCTGCGGTGGGGGGAGCCCTGCCCTGCTTCCCAGGACACAAGCAGGCAGGATACAAGCTGTGGGAACTCCTCCCTGCTCTCCCACACCTACACCTCAGGGATCTGAAAAGATGAGCGATGTTTTAATATAACACTAGGAAAGAAACACGCTTAGGGAGTAGCCCACGGGCTGTCTGCCAGCATCTCACAGTGCCCAGTGCGATTAACAACACTCAAACCCAGCAGCTGNNNCAAGCGGGGACTAGAAGAGTGGTAAGCAACGCACTGGGATGCAATGAGCTCCCCTAAAGCATCCCACAGGGCTTAATCCTGGGGCAGCTCCTGCACCCACCTGGGACGTGGCCCATCAATCCTCAGACAACGTCCAGAGCCGCTGGCTTCTCCCAGCACCTATCGCTGTCCTCCTCCACCCTGGCGTGCAGGCTGGGGACATCCTTCCCACATAGGGCTGCGATTCAGAGGCCTCCCTCTTCCATTATTTAAAAAAAAAATAAAAATATATATATATTAATATCTAATTGCCTCCGGGAATCATATACTGAATATTTATATTTTTCCCCAAATGACTTTTAAATGAACCTTCATTATGAAAATCTGCATTACCCTCATGTATTATTTGTACTGTAAGAAGAAAAATCCTGGTCTGTTTTAACTCTTCCCCCTATTTCACTCTGCAGTAAGTGGGAGGGAGATCTGCAATTACAAAGGGAAAAAATCCCTTTTCTGTGTAGCTTTTTCAGCTTTATCGAGCTTGGCAGCTTCCCTACTTCCCCACAGTCTGGCTGCGTGTGCTCCTGAGTTTCTCGCTGGCCTCTCGGCACAAAGACCTGGCCTTCATCTGGTTTCCTAAGGGAAGGAAGGCTGCCTGCCCTCCCACTCTGGAGTTTTCCAGCTGACTGCCTGGTTGTCTAGAAGCTTGAGGACACGGCCTCGCGGCAAGCTTTGTGCAAACTGGCCGCTCTGACCATCCCAGGAAAGGGGCACTGCTGGGTGAGCACAACCTCTCTGGGACACCAGCCGAAGCCACCTGCAATTCGGGACAGGGGGAATGAGTCCTGTCACCAGACCAGGGCTCTTAAAGCCAGCCGAGGCAGCTGCTGATCCTACCACAGAGCCAGGCAGGAGCTGACGACCAGGAGCCCATGAATTCTTGCCTGCTCCCCCACACCACCGCGGCCCCAGAGATACAAGCTATTCAGATAGACTCAAGCAAACACAGGGTTTGGTTCCAGTACAGCTCGAGTGGTTTTCTTTTAATCCCAGAGAAGTGAAATGCAACATTTGTTCGAGTTGTTAACAACATCCAGAGACAGAAGTCCAAGCCCCCTAACTCAGTAGAGTCATTTGTGTTTAAGGCACTCTGCAAAACCAGCTTTCTTCTTCTCCTCCTGATTTTCTCCACGTGGCAGCAGAATACCTGGTTTGGTCTTTTCTCCATAGCGACACCCACACGTCCCAGCTCTTCTCACCATCTCCAGAAACTGGCAACAGCAAATCCAGCAGNATGACCCCCCGACTTCCAGCCATCAATAAATACCAATAAATAAATTAAATAAACCTTAAATAAATAACTAATAAATAAATAACCCGAGGATGGGGATGGTAGGGAAGAGGCACCCCGAGGCTCAGAGCAAGAGGGGATCGGGTGGGCAGGCATTCCCATGAACCTCCCCCCCTTCCCTGAGATAATGGGGTGCTGGTACAAAAGAAGGGCGCAGGGAAGGGCTCCCACTTGGGACACCTGTCAGTGTGGCTGTGGGCCATGGGGTATGAGCTGAACCCGGACTCTCACCTGGGAGTTCTCACCCACTGCCTCCCTCCCTCCCCTTGGGCATCACAAGCTTCCACCGGTCAGCGCTACCAGGCTCAGGGAGATGATCACCCACCACCTCCATCCCAGTACACACACTGTTTTTGAACATGCAAAATGCCTGCAAATTTTTGAAAACATTGTTTGCAGTACTTTTTGCAAACAATTTTTACAAACTTGTTTGTTTGTTTAAATGGGAAAATGCCCATGAAATAACCCATGCATCAAACCGAGTTAAGTGCATCAAATCCAGCCATCAGAGAAGGAACAAGCACAGGAGCCCACAGAGGGGAACAAGGGCACGATCCCAGGGCTCAGCCAGAGCCTGCCTGCAGGCTTGGGGAGCCTTGGGAGCGCAGGCACACGGCTGTGGCCAGGCACCGAACCCGACACCAGCACCAGACAGCATCTAGCACCTTCTGGGGGATGCTGCAGACACATACGGAGAGAAACAGCAGCCGCTGCTGTCTTGGTGTCATGCCAACGCAGCAGACGATGTGCTGAGGCTCCAGCCGGCCAGCACATCCCAAAAGATGGCAACAAATTCAACAGTATCCCTGCACCAGCATTCCTGCTCTCCCAGCCAGCTGGCACCACAGCACTGCTGCAGCGGCTCCCTGGGCTGATGGCCCCCGAGGGCAGCCCCAAAGCTTTCCCCACAGGTTTTGGGGAGCTGGCTCACATAGCATCCTCTCCTGGCTGGGAGCTACCCTTTTGTCAGGGAATCCCATCCTCTAGCATTTTAGCTCTGACACTGCCAGAGACATTTCTATCCCACTGGGTTAGAAATACAGATCTGCCTTAATTAAAACCGAAGTTCTTATCCCTCCTCCTCCCCCAGTCTTAAGGAAAACTGTACTTAAAGTTTCTAACCCACTTCCACACACACTATTTGAAAAACAAAACATAGGTGATGGCAAAAGCTGCCGCCGATCACGAACCAGGACAAAACCACTGGCAGACACAAGAGTGGGACATCTTCCCACACCAGTAAGCTCCCAGTAGTAGAAGTTTTGCTCCAGAAAACACAGCAAATCAAAGCTCAGAGCCCCCTCTCCCTGCAAACATTTCCCACCACAAGGCTGTAGCCCCCAGCAAATCCCAGACGGAGGCACAGAAAGCAGCAAGTTCCCAGCCAGCCAAGAGGCCGAGCGGGAGAAGCAGGACCGCCGGCCCCAGCAGCGGGAAGTGTGCGTTGAGGCGTCAAAGTTAAACGCTCCCAAAGGAAAAAACACATAAAGAATCGAATGAGCAGCAAACACTACTGAGAGTAATAAGTAGCATGGGGATTTCACAGGGATTTTTGGTCTAAGGTGCCTGGGGAGCCCCTTCACCGGTGGGGACCGGGCTGCAAATCCCGCTCTGGAAAAGCACAAGCCATGGCTGAAGCTTTGCAGGAGCTGGGCCGCGCTGAGGAGTGACGCCGCGGGGATGTGGCGGCACACTGTGGAGAGCAGAGCAGCACTGGGCTGGACGTCCTGACAGCCAGGCTGAGGGCAGAGAAACGAATGCCACCAGAAAGGCTTTGCATGGAAGTGCTGAACACAGCAACCCTTCCCAGGCTCTCCTGGCAGCAGGACAGACGATGGGACCCTCCCAGCGGGAATCACTCACGTCCCCAGCGCAGCGCAAACCTCCCATGGCACAAAGGCAGTGGTGGGAGCCAGAGGAGCCACAGGGCTTCTTCTGCAGCAGAGAACAGAGCAGAGAAAGCAGCGAAAGCCGTAACCATGTGCCCAGGCACGACAGGGCACCTGGGCCATTGGCAGCGTACCTGTGGCTTTTGCCTGTGTTGCATCCCATGGCAAGATGTCAGGAATTGTGGACTGCAGCCCACCCGCACCGCCCTGCAGACCAGATGATGCCAGCGATCCAGGCAGTGAGAAGAAAGGCAAATAAACCCCTCTGCTGTCCCCCAAACACCTGCAGCAGCAGTAGGCAGCACCCAAGCAGCATGCCCACCTCCTCCTTCCCAGGCAAACCCAGGTCTGCCCTGTGCAGCCTCTGTTCACATCCCTGCCACTAACCCATGGAGCAGAGACCCCCAGCCCTGCAAAGCTGAGGAGTTACTGCCAGGTATGCCATCGCCTCCACTGGCGTCTCCACCTGTAGCCACTCTGCACCACGCATGGCTGTGGAAGAGGAGGGTCTCCATGTAAGCCAGCATTTGCATGGAAAAATAAGCAAGCACCCAACTTCTCGCAACTTGGGTCTGCAGCGAGAGTGTATGAGTCCTAGGATACTTCCAAGCAGATTTGGGTACCCCGCAAGTCAGCAAGTGCCTGCTCGCCCTGTGCTGGGTGAACAGGCACCACTCCCGATTTCTCACACATCTGAGAATGGGTTTTGCTTATATAAAAGAATGGCTGGCGGGATCCGGGGCAGGTGGTGGGGAGCAGGTTAAGGAACTGCAAAGATTTAGTGCACCTTAAAAGCAAAGGACATCTAACCTGCCCTTAGATCTCACTCCAAGACGGAAAAGAGCTATGGCATCTCCTACACTCACAACTACTCCAAACACACCCAAACACATGCAAAACATCCCACTTCCCCTCGGCTGCAGGAACCCCCTCCTGGGCAGCAGCACCAGCTCGCACCAGGCTCTGGATCACTGCCCGGGCTCTGCCAGCTCCTGCTTCTCTCCTGGGCCCTCCTGCCCAGTCCCAGCGAGCAGGACAAGGGGTTGATTATCAATCCAAAATGCATAGGTATAGACACCGTGGGGACACCCGTGCTCCGGCACGAAGGGTCATCACAGGACCCTCCACGTCTGGCAGGCACAGTCTCCATTTTTGCCTCCAGTTGGGTGGAAAGCAGCATTTGCCACAGGCACGGTTCGATCATAACCATGCTCTTTGCATGGCCCTCCGAGGGCCAGTCATTTAGGTCAGACAGCCTCTTTGCCAGTCACAAGACTCCAGAAGTACTCAATTCTGCTTCCTGGGAAATCCTCCTGCTCAGCAATCTCTCTTCCTGCCCCTGCCCCGGCCAGGCTCTCTTTCTGACTAAGGAAGAACCACATTTCCAACCACCACAGCTACAAAGGCAGGAGAACCCAAGAGGTCTGCTTTGGCTCAGAAACCCCATTCGTTTGCAGCAGGCTGGCAGCACCCAGGTCCTCAAGCATGTGCCCAGGCACTGCTCTACTTGGGAGGTATCACGACTATAGGCTGGCCTCGCTTGGGCCTCCACATGAGGACTTGGGCATCGTTGGCGTTGGGTTTCACTAGTGCGTTTGGTGGGATGGGCTCCATCCTGCTGAGGATCCGGGGCTGCTCCTGCTGAGTCCTTCCCACCAGCCGTGCCCGCTGCCCCAGCAGTTGCATGGGATCAACCTCAATGTCTACTCGCATCCTCCACTTTATAGTCTGCAAGATGATCTTTTCCTTGGTGGTGGTGTTCATGGCCACCAGCCACGTGGTAAAGCTCTGGTCCCTTTTAATCCTGGTCAGCAGCGGCACGTTACTGTTGCTGACAGGGACAGCCCATGTCACACTGGGGTAGAAATTGTCGTTCATGCTCACCGAGAACCTGGAGATCTTGTTAGTGGGCCCGACCAGGGTCACAGTTTCCGTGGTGTTTCCATACCAGGGATAGCTCACGCCATCTGAATCGCTGATGGCTTTTACTCTTCCTTCTCGCAGGTCGGGCAGCTCCCAGCTTGACCTAGTGAAAGGGAAGAGAAGGCCAGGTTAGCAGGGAAAAGGCAGCCTTCAGTGAGGGGCAGGGAGGCAAACAGCATGGGGACCCCTCCCCACCTGCAGCCAAGCTCTCAAGAACCTCCTTCAAGAACACGTTCGGCTTCAGTTCCTTCACCGAGTGCCTCACAGTTAGCTGAAGCCTTTGCTCTACCAGCACAACACTATTTTAACGAACCTGCTATCAAACCAACTGGGCCAAACCTCATTGCCAAGTCTCTCTGGGGTCACCGTCTCCCTCATCAGATCTTGTGCCACAGGAGAACAGCCTTCCCCACCAACTATGTGCTGGCCATGCCCATCAGCACCCCCCTCCTGTGATGAAAGTCTGCAATTTTTGTGCCTCTACATACAGGCGCCTGCACAGAGGCACGCACAATGATTAAATATCACAATTAGGCTTGCCGCCGGTGCGATGAAATCCCTGCAATACGGCTGTGGGGGGTGCGTGTGTGTGGGAAACCCGGCCCGAATCCCGGCCACCGATCGCATCAGCCGCAGCACGGGAGAGGGTCCCCGCGGCGAGGAGCTCCGGGGACACCCTGGGCCGGGTCCCACCTCTTGGCTTCAAACCCACCCGGGCTCCGGAGCTGCCCGGGAGCAGCCGGGAACAGGCGGCCACCTCCGCCGGGCGCCAGCCTCCCCACCCCGCCGGTGCCANGCCCCGGTACCGTCAGAAACCGCGTGTGTCCCCCCTCCCCTCCCGGCGGCGGCAAAGCGGTGCTCACACGCCGAGGTCGCTGTAGGTGTTGTAGAACTCCATGTGGTTGCAGGCCTGGATCCAGCCCACCACCCAGGTGTGCCGTCGGGCGATGGGCGGCATGAGGACGCGGGCCGAGGCGCGGAAGTAGGGCGTGCGGTACCGCAGCACCACCGGCGAGCTCTCCTCGATGGCGGTGGCCGCCGGCTCGATGGTGGCCGACACGTCCGACACCACGATCTGCTCCCGACGCACCCGCGCCTTGCAGGCCACGCTCTGCAGGCACCCCATCGCCGCCGNNNGGTGGCGCTGCCTGGTATCGGGGGAGCCGCGGTGCGGGGTGTCCTTGGGGAATCCCGGGGAGAGGAGTGGGCGGTGGGGGTGTTGGACGCGGTGGGGCCCGTAGCGGGGAAGAGGGAGAAGCAGGCCCGGGCTGCGGAGAAAGGGAGGGAGGGAGGGCTGCGGGCTCCCGGGTACCGGTGGCAGAGCAGGCCCGGAGCCGGTGACCGGCCCCCATCTCCCCCAGGCCGCCTCCCGTCGCCATGCCCAGCCCGCGCAGCAGCCGAGAGCGACGCACCGGCAGCGGCCGCCTGGAGTTCCTGTCCCTCGTCAGCCAGCGCAGCCCCGGCCCCCCGGACAGCCCCTCCCGCCGCAGGGAGTCGGGCAGCTCGGCGGCTGCCCCGCTGCCCGAGGAGGACTGCATGAAGCTGAACCCCTCCTTTCTGGGCATCGCCCTCAGCTCCCTGCTCGCCATCGACCTCTGGGCCTCCAAGCGCCTGGGCGTCTGCGCTGGGGAGGGCTCGGCCTGGGGCAGCGTGCGGCCCCTCATGAAGGTCATCGAGGTTTCGGGGCACGGGATCCCCTGGCTGCTCGGCACCTTCTACGGGCTCTGCCAGAGCGACAGCTCAGCAGCCAGGGAGGTGCTGCTCAACCTGCTCTTCGGTGAGGCTGGGGGCTCACCCAAAAGGCCCCACAGGCATGGGCTGGCTAGAGCCAAGGCGGGGGGAAGGATGAGACCTGAAGGATGGGGCAGAGCTGAGTAAACCTCAGTCTGAGACAGCTCCCAGGGAGCCGGCTGATTTTGAGTAACTGGGGTGGCTGGTTCCAGAGTGAGTAACCCTGCAGCGAGAAGGCGTGGTGGCGTGGGTACGGCTCGTCTGTCACAACTCTGACCACACACTGCAACATTTCTGACAGCTAAACTGCTCCTGTAGTTGCACAGAACTTTCAGGGAGCTAAACTCTTTCAGTTCTTCAGCTTATCAGAATGATGCATTTCCAGGTGCAGCTTCCTGGTGTTGAGGCACCAGACCTTTTCCCTGAAAAGCTGCTCTGGCACACAGATGTCTGCACCCTTAAGCCCCCTGCAGGCCCTACCTTCGTGGATTGATCTGTATCAGCCAGTGAGGAAACTTGGTTTAAAGCTTGCATTTTACTTTTGTGTGGTGTAATATTCGCCCTCGGCATCCTGTCTTATTAGGTACCTGGATTCTTCATTTTGGCTCACTTAGAAACTAGTAGTTCCAGAGCAACAGACCTTTTTAAGTTCCTCGTTTTTATTCTTTTACTGAGTTGCAAATAATTGATATCTCACCAGTCATTGAAATACCATTTGAATTGAAGTTCACTTGGTGGGAAACGTATGGTTTTGTGCACCTTTCTCATCTAGTAGCACATGGTTAAATGACAGTCTCACGGCAGAGCTGTGGGAGGGGACCTGGAGGCCTCCAGCCTAATCTCTGCTCCAAGGAGGTCTATCCTAGCACCAGGGCCTTGCCCAGCCCTCAATGCTCTGGGCCAGAGCCACTGACCTTTCTGGGACCCTGTTCCAGGGTTGCAACACCCACGTAGGAAAGAAGTTTTCCCCAATGCAGTAGCTGAATCTTCAAAACTGCGTGGAAAAAAAGCAATTGACCTAGGTTAACATATGGGAGGAAAAAAAATATTTGTTCATAAATGATTAACCAAAGGCAATAAACTGAAATGACCAAAAGATTTAGTGCCCAGCCTTAGGATGAGCAGAAACCAGTCCTTCATGCAAGGCTTTCTTGGAAAAAGCTCTGGCTGTGAACACTGAGCTCAGGGATGGAGAAAGCCATGCTGCCAGAGCTCACCCTACACAAGAAGCTGCTCTTGCCCAATACTGGCTGAACGCTTCTCACAGGTGCTTTGCCTCTGACTTCTACTGCAACAGCCTTTAGCTCTCTGGGGGCAAGCCACCATTATTGAAATCATCTTTTATTCAGCTCTTGAAAACCAAAGCACGATTAACTTTCTGGCTTTCCCAGCAGCAGGGAGAAGCCAGACTGCAGGAGCCCTGGCAGCACCAAGCAAGCTGTTCAGCCCCCCTTGCCCTGAGCTGTTGTAGCTGTGGGTCGATCATTCACCCCGGTTCCGCTTGATCTCCAGCCACAGGATGTCAGGGAGGAAGTTGCTGGGAAGATTAAACCCTGGCTTGCCTTCAGATTAAGGGTCAGTTTGAGCCCTGAGTTATGGCAAGATCAGATTTTACACAGAAATAAAAGCCCTCGGGTGCAAGCTGGGCCAAGTCCTGTTGCTTGCTGTGGCGGGCAGAGGGTCCGATACTGCCCAGGGGTTGCATGCAGCAAGAGTGGAGACTGAAGAGGTGCTCACATTGGAGAAGGCCAGGCACTGGGTGAGTCCCGTGCTCTTCCTGCCCGGGCACTGTAGCCATGGGAAATACTGCCTTCTCTTTGCAGGTTTTGGTAGACAAGTGCCGCCTTCTTAGCTATTTGCTCTACTTTGATTCTTGCCTTGTTTTTATTGGAGGGAAAACCAAAAAAACCCACCCAAACCTTGCTCACTCACTGTTCCTGTTTCCTAGCGTTGCTGCTGGATCTCGTGCTAGTGGCAGTGGTGAAAGGGATCGTCAAGCGACGGCGACCCACCCACAACAAGATGGACATGTTCGTCACCATCTCGGTGGACAAGTACTCCTTTCCGTCAGGCCATGCCACCAGAGCTGCTCTGGTCTGCCGCTTCGTTCTGCACCACCTGGTACTTGCCGTGCCGCTGCGGGTCCTTGTGGTGCTCTGGGCTGTCATCGTTGGCATTTCAAGGGTGATGCTGGGCAGGCACAACGTGACAGATGTGCTCTTCGGTTTGCTGCTGGGCTACGCACTGTACAGCGTGGTGGAGTACTGCTGGCTGTCCCCAGTCAGCGCGCCTGCCCTCTTTGCACTCTGGAGCCATTGATTGTTGGTCCCCTCCTAAAGGAGGAGGCACGCACCCAGTTTTTCAAGGGAGGGGATACTGGGACTTGGACTCACATCCTAAACCCCACCTATCCAGCCAAGATTTCAACACTAGCAGTGCTGCAGGCTTCTGGGCCCACTTCTAGACATTCGGTGCTGTCTCGCCCTCGTGGTTGGCTGTAAAGCAGGGTGCACACTGGCCAAGCAGCTGCATTGACTGTTCTCACATGATAAAAACAGTTTGTGCAGAGCCCAGGCAAGGCTCAGCGCATTCATCCATCAGCTCACTGCTGATACTGTGAATCAGTGTGCCCTTGCTGGGCACCTGTTGCATTAGCCCGTGTTGTCTGTGGTAGCTATGGCTTCGCAGAGGTTTGTCTGCGATTGCTCATGTATCTGTGTGCTGTAAATATATCAATCATGTTGCTGTTGTGAGCATGCCCTGCACAGCCTGCTCCATAACATCTGTCCGGAGAGAACTCATTGATGTGCATCCTTGGGTTTATAGAGTTCTGCCTTCCTAAGGAGTGTCTCTCTTCCCTATTGCTCGTAATTTAAGCACCATGCTGAGGCCAGGGCTCAGCCAACAAGGCCATGAGCACCTGACTCCTACTGCCATGGGGAAAGGATGACATATCTGAGGCTTTAGTCCATTCATGCCATCTCCAAGAGAGCGGGCAACAAGGGAAACCAGGTCCTGAAGCCCTTGTGAGAGCTTCACAGCTCCTTTTCCCCCTCCTCAGGATTTTCAGTATCCCAGGGGATATAATGCATTCACAGGAATTCCTGTCTGTCAGCACATTACTGGTGGCACTGACACCATGCTGCAGAGCAAGCCCCTTCCCCAAAGCCCTGGACAGCTATACACCCTCACCCAGGCTGCTGGGCAGCCCCAGGAGCTCAGCCTTACTTACACCACTTGCACAAGGAGGGCCTGGCTCTGCCAACCACCACCACAGCCCCCTGTGGTCCACACAGGCTGGCTGTCCTACCCTGGCACCGTTGGTCCTGGCAGCCTTTTTTCTTAGAGGACTGCTTGTCCTTGGCAGGGGAGGACCATGATAAGCCTCTTTAATAAGGTAGACCTGAGTCTGAGCTAAACAAGCACAGAATCCACATCAAAAGGGACTACAGCCAGCTAGGGAGTGAAGGCTCTGGGCTGAGCTTAAATAATGCTCCCAGCATGTAGGTGGGGGTGATTGGGTCCAGGTGAGGCTCACCATGGCCGTTACAGTCTATTACTGCACTCAGAGCCCTGGAAAGCATGGATAAATTTGTGTTAAAACCAGGCAGTGTGTGGTATGTGCTGTTCCTCTGGGTGAAGGGTGCAGGAGCAGAGGGCCACTGGTACAAGCACTCCATCTCTGTCTTTCACGCACTGTCACTTATACAGGGGTTGAAACAAAAGTGCTTGGTGTGACAAGGTTCCCACAGAGCTGAGCCCTGACCCACTGGGGCAGTGAGCTGGTGAAGCTACCAGCTATGGGTTTGTACTCCAGTGATAAAAGACATAATTCTCTGGGTTGCATCAGTTGGCTGGCAGCCTGCCCCAGCTCTGTGGTGGCTGCAGGATCATGGGCAGGTGGCATACTCCAGTGCGGTCAGGGCTTGGGGTGGTCAGGGCTTGGGATGATCAGGGCTCGCCAAAACATCTTAGCTCTACTTTTTATTGCCAAACACAGATTGCCTTTCATCCAAGCAGTTCTTATAGCCACTGGTGTCTTCCTCTCCAGGCTATGGAGGAGTATGGCAGTACCCTGTGCATTTGTGGCTTGCATGTGCACAGGCATGTCCGTGCCAAAAGTTGCTCCTGGCTCACTTGCAGGACCCTCTGCGAGTTGCCTGGTGGCACCTACAGTGCACAGCCCCTCTGGGTCACAGGCTGCCCTGCCACCCTCTGACTGTGGCTCTGCCCCTCTCCACCTCCACAAGTGAGACCTTTGGTCTCCTCTTGTGCTTGTCACTTGTCACCGGTCCTCCAAGCATGGGAGTCAGCCCACTGATAGGAAGCAGGAGATGGACGCTTTCTGCTCACCTTGTCTCACAGCACCTCCGTCCACTGCGAAAACCCAGAGTGGATGTATTTGCATTGCCCACCATGTTGTCTGTCCTGGGTGCTCACTGAGCGCAGAGGACTGGCTTTCCTGCAGATATCAACAAGCTGGTCTTAACTGAAATGCCCTGGCTTGACCCTGGCACACTCCCACTGCTCCCGTGCCTAACGGAGAGGTTTGGCTGGGCCATGAATCCAAGCACAGTGGGGGTAAAGTCCAGGGCTGTGCAGCCTCTTGTAGCAGCCAAGGCAGAAGGGCAAATTTCAAGGCAACCTGTACAGAGGTTTCATAGCACAGTGGTGTGGTTGAGAGCTGGGATAAGTCTCCTGTACCTGTTGCCCTCGTGTAGCCCCTGAAAAGTGTGCAAAAGAGCCAGAAGCCAGCTGAGAGCAGAGAAGGGAGGCCAGCGCCGCCTCCTCGCTATCGCTGTGCAGATCCCCCTGCATGGAAAGAGATGCTTTCAGTGCTTTTTGACAGGTTGGCAGCTCGCTGCTTCTGCCCTGGGCAGAGATCAGCTCTTGCCAACAGCGAGGGACAGAAAGAGTCTTATAACTCTTACTGCAAACATACTATGAGTTTTAGAAGGTTAAAATCATTTCAGCTGCAGAGCTTGGCCCCTCTACAGCCCAGCTCAGCTCTGGGGCAAAGCTTCCTGAATACAGGAGAGCAAACTTCCCCTGCCGCCCCCAGGGGCTGCCCAGATGTGACTGCATCCAGAACCAGCACCGTGCTCTTGACCCACCTGATCTCTGTCTCCTGCTTCCAGGGAGACCCTTTTCCTAACTGATCCCACCACCCTGGCAGCACAGGGAATCTCCTCACACCAGAGTCCTGCTGGCCCTGGGCCTCCAATGGCCCAGGAGCAAGCCATGGCCATGGGGATGCTCTGCCAACATGCCCAGCCCAGAGGCATGAGGGACATGGGCAATGCGGTAGCAGGTGCCACCGGAGCAGCTGGAGCTGCATGTGCCCCCGGGTATCAGCATAAACAGGGTTGGGCTGATCCTGATAATCCCAGAGATAAAAATTCAGGGCAGTGTCTTTACCTGGCACACATGCCATGGAGATTGGCTGCCTCTGTGCCTCTCCTGCAACCCCATGTCCCCCATATGGTATCCCCATACGGGGGTTCCCGGCAGGCTGCCTGGGATGGCTCCTTACCCCACCATCCCGGGCCACAGCGAGGGCCACTGCTGGAAAAGCTGAGGCAGTGGCCAGGAGCCAGCCAGGCGCTGGCTTCCTCTCCCCGGCTCTGTGGGAGGAGTGACGGAGGGGGAGGCCCTGCTTGCTGCTGCTACACACCATAAAGCCAGGCCATCTGCGTCCTGCCCCACGGCTCTGGGGCAACCCGGCAGGGATCGCTGTGCGGCTCCCTGCTGCTGCCAGCCTTTCCTGAGCTGCCACTCCTGCAGCCACAGGTGGGTTGAGGGCGTCTCTGCGGGCTGCCAGCACCCAGCAAGTGCCAGGTCAGTGCAACAGACACCTCCAGGGGGATGGAGAGGGCCAAGGGCAGGTGGAGGGGCCGTCACCCACCTGGGAGGGAGACATCGTTACCCGAGGCTGGGCACAGCCCTCTGGCATGCCTCCACCACTGCGACTTGCCACGGGGAGGGAGATATCCAGGCACTCAGTAGCGTTGCTCCCCATGGCATCCAGAAGCAACACCACAGTGGGGCAAAATCCTAGCACTGGCCAGGTCCCTGCCAGGGGGGAACAGTGGTTGCCTCTCTGTCCCAGACAAACTTGGAGGGGGGGGCTGCCTCTCAGCTTGAGGCCTCTTTGGTACACAGGGGCAAAATTTTGCACAGCTGCCCCCTTCACCCCTCAGTCCTGCTCTCTGGCATAGTCCCCAGGCTGAGACTCAGCAGCATGGCGAAGAAGGTGGCTATCATCGGAGGGGGCAGCAGTGGGCTGTGCGCCATCAAAGCCTGTCTGCAAGAGGGACTGGAGCCTGTCTGCTTCGAGAGGACTGGGGACATCGGAGGGCTCTGGAGATTTGAGGTAATCCCTGATGGCCACATGCCCTGCCTGGGGTCAGCACCATGATAGCCATGGTGGCATGCAGCTGGCCATGTCAGGATCCTGGGAGAAAGGCTGAGGGCAGGGGCTCCACACAAAGGGCTACCAAATCAGCCCCAGCCATCTCTCCCCATCACTGCCCCTGTGCCAGCGCTGAGCTGTGCCATGTTCCTTGAGGAGTGCTCAAGGAGGGCCATGCCAGCATCTGCTGTTCTGTCATCACAAGACCCCACAACCCACTCTCCTCACTGCATGGTGGCCACCAACCCAGAGCTTCCTCTTCCCTGTTTTGTGCGGTGGGCACTCACAACTGTGGGAGGGTGCTGGGCATAGAGGCGGGTGCTACGAACACCCGTGGCTTAATCCTGCACCCACAAGCACGGAGAGGTGCCAGGCAGGCAGAGCAAGCAGGTCGCCCTGGGCTCCCTGTGCCAGTGCAGAGCCGTGCCCCTCTCCCACAGGAGAACCCCGAGGAGGGCCGTGCCAGCATCTATCGCTCCGTCATCATCAACACCTCCAAGGAGATGATGTGTTTCAGTGACTTCCCCATCCCCGAGGACTTCCCCAACTACATGCACAACTCCAAGATCATGGAGTATTTCCGCATGTACGCCCGGCGATTTGACCTGCTCCGCCACATCCGCTTCAGGGTGAGAGCTGGGGAGTCTGGGGGGGTGGCACCGGGGACGGGGGATGCAGGAAGCCTGACACCCACTCCCCCCCATCCAGACCAGCGTGTGCCACGTGGCCAAGCGCCCCGACTTTGCTACCACGGGCCAGTGGGAGGTGGTGACGGAGAGCGAGGGGAAGAAGGAGTCAGCCATCTTCGACGCTGTGCTGGTGTGCACTGGGCACCACACTGAAGCACATCTCCCGCTGAGCACCTTCCCAGGTACTGCCTTGGGGCAAGGAGAGACCCCAGAGAGCTCGTCCATGGGAATTCTTGTTCTCCCAGTGGTTCTCCCTCTCCAGCCTCAGTGTTCCCCTGCTTTGTTTAGTCTTGGGGAGCGCTCCCACTCTTCCCAGGAGGGATCTGGTGGAGCCAGGGAGGGTCCCCACTTCAGTATTTGGGGATGTGACCCTTCAGCCTGTCATTAGGAAGCCAAGCATCCCTCCTTCCCACCCACAGGCATTGAAAAGTTCAAAGGCCGCTACCTCCACAGCCGAGAGTACAAAGATCCCAGAGATTTCACTGACAAGAGGGTTGTTGTCATCGGGATTGGGAATTCGGGGTCAGACCTGTCTGTGGAGATTAGTCAAACAGCCAAGCAGGTGAGAAGTGTCCCAGTGGGCAGGGAAGCCCCCCATGGGATACTGCTGGCTCCACAAGGGCACCAGAACCAAGGTGCTGGCACAGCTGTCAGTCTGTCCCAGCACTCGCTGCATTTCACAGTGTCAGTTACCCAGCTGCCAAGCAGCAGTGGCAGCCAAGAATTGATCCCATACGGATACCCCGATTTTCATCCCAAAGCCCCATGCTGGAGCTGCCCCTGCACCTATTCCCTACCTCTCCCTGCCAGGTGCCCACCCCGGCACTCTCTCTGCCCTCCGGTTCTTTGCCCAGCACATGGGAAGCATGAAGAGGAGTGATACTGGGGCAAGGTCATGCTCCCCTTGGGGCAGCCCCCCAAAACTATCACAGCCTTCTGGAGACGATGCTTCTTTCCTTGCCCAGGTCTTTCTTAGCACCCGTCGGGGTGCATGGATCTTCAACCGTGTTGGAGATGAGGGCTACCCCATGGACACCATCTTCACCACCCGCATGAGGGATTTCCTACAGAGGATGCTGAGCCCATCCATGACAAGCAGCTTCGGAGAGAAGCAGCTGAACATGAGGTTCAACCACTCACACTACGGCCTGAAGCCAAAGCACAGGTGCCAGCAAAAGCTACCCCTGCCCAGGAGCGACCCCCCAGCTCTCCCCAAGTCCAGCTCTGCTTTGCCATCTCCATGCTCCCTGTGCCCAGGCTGGGGCTGACACACCAGCCCTGGAAACCCAGTAAATGGCTACGGTGTGCCCAGGCAATGGTCAAGGAAGCCACCATTGCCCCTTCTGGGGACCCTTGGTGGCACTAGTGCAGTAGCAGCATCCCCGAGGACCAGGCCTATTTGTGATAAGCATCCCCAGAGCTGAGCGTCCCTGGGAACAAGCATCCTCAGAGCAGGGAGCAGTGGCCGAAGCAGGACATGGAGCAGAGACACCCCATCCCAGCACCCTCATGGCTCCTTGTATCTTCCAGGATCTTTGACCAGCACCCAACTGTCAACGACGATCTGCCCAACCGCATCATTTCGGGCAGGGTGCTGGTGAAGCCAAATGTCCAGGAGTTCACAGAGACATCTGCCATCTTTGAAGATGGCACCAGAGAAGACATCGATGCCGTGGTCTTTGCCACAGGATACAGTTTCTCCTTCCCATTCCTTGAGGGCTGCGTGAAGGTGGTGGAGAACCAGATTCCGCTCTACAAATTCATGTTTCCCCCTGACCTGGAGAAGCCAACGCTGGCTTTCATCGGCCTCATCCAGCCCCTGGGTGCCATCATGCCCATCTCTGAGCTCCAGTGTCGCTGGGCCACCCGCGTCTTCAAAGGTAAGTGAGGTAAACACCCACCACAGCTGCAGACAAGCTTGCATGCCCAGAGCCAGGGCAGATGGTGACCAGCTGTGTTTGGGAGGCAGCAGCCAGTTGTGCCACCCTAGTTGTGGGTGATGACATGGCCACCTTGCAGCCACCATGGTGACCCAGGATTTTGCCTGAGCAGCACACGGATATCCATACCCTGACCATGGGCTGCTCCTTCCCATCTCAAGGAGCTTGTACATGCCTCGGATGCCAGACTGCCTGCCATGGTGGTGCTGGCAGGGGCACAGCACCCAGGCAAGGGCAGCACGGCAGCAGCCACTGTTGCTAGCAAGGTTCAGCACCCCCACACTGTGGCTCATTCTCCCTAGGGCTGAATAAGCTGCCCCCACGGCACGACATGGAAGCTGACATCAAGCAGAAGAAAGAAGCGATGGCAAAGCGGTAAGATGTCCCTGGAGAACAGGGAAGGGGACAGTTTGGGCATGGCTGCTTGCGGCACTTGCCCTGTCCTGTGGCTGCATCCCGACATATTTGGCTGTGCCAGCAGACAGCAGGAATGCACTTGGCCACTGTACCCCCACGCTGTTGATCTTTCCCGATGGTGATCCACCCAATACCACTTTGCCTGTGCATGGGGCATCTGCTGGCTCTGCCACCAGCACCCACCTGCCCTCCCTGGCCCGCAGGTACGTGAAGAGCCAGCGGCACACCATCCAGGTGGATTACATCCCCTACATGGATGAGCTTGCCTGCCAGGTGGGGGTCAAGCCCAACCTGCTCACCCTCTTCCTCACCGATCCCAAGCTGGCATTGGAAGTGGCTTTTGGGCCCTGCACACCGTACCAGTACCGCCTGCGGGGCCCAGGCGAGTGGGCAGGTGCCAGGGAGGCCATCCTCACCCAGCGACAGCGCATCATCAAGCCTCTGCAGACACGGCACGTGGAAGAGCATCCCTCAGCCCTTGCTGTGCCATTCATCTTCAAGCTGGTCGGGGCTGCGGCTGTCCTTGCCATCATTTTTGCTTACTTGTAGGTGCCCTACAAGTGCAGGAAAGGAGGCTTTGTGATGTGCTGGGGGGATCTGGCTGACCAGCTCTTGCTCTGCGGCAGCCTGTGCACCCCAGTGCTGGCAGGAGTCCTCCTCCTGCCTGGCATGGCCCCACTGCAGCCACAGCGTGAGCTCAGGATGCACAGAGCCTCCCCCAGTTGCCAAAATAACACTTCATTGCCTGCTCTGTGACTCCTGCCAAGGAGCCACCACTGGGGACAGAGGAAGAAACCTGCTCATGTGCAGGGCAAAATCCATTCCCTCTCAGCCAGCGCTTTTAACCCAGCTGGAACGCGCCAAGCTTTTCAGTCACCTATAGCCCAGTCATGCTGCCACTGGCACCCTCACACACGAGCTGAGAAGCACAGCAGAATTTCTAACTCAATAAATGTGTTCAACAGTGCCAGGCGTCCGTCTCGTTACTGACGCCACAAAGTGCCGGTGGGAGGCACATGGGTTTGCTGTTGGTCTCATGCTAGCAGCGCAGCTCCAGCTCCATGGCAGCTGGGCACGCACACACATGCACATGAATACACACACGTGTACCCACAGCAAAACCACCGCACCCAAGGTGTGCATCACCGGGGCAGGTTAGGGTGATCACAGTGTCATGGCTCAGCGCCACTCTCGTCATCTCCACACAGCCCCTCTGGAGAATGGCGAGTGGGTTGGGGACCCAAAGCAATGACAGGGCGTCCTGGCCACCACACAGACCACAAATGTCTTGAGCATCCCCTGGGTTTGTTTTCCTCATTACAACCTATCAAAATCTGGAGTGTGGCCACATCTCAGCACCCGCACCCCGGAAGTCCTGTGGCAGCATCAGCATCGTTAAGCGCTTACAGAACTTAATGAGCTCCTTGTGGAGGGCGTGTGCAGGCAAGAGGTGTGGCTCGGCAGCGGTGGGAACCTGTAGATCATGTCTGGAAGAAACACACTTTGTGACACCCCAGCTGAACTGTCACCCACGGGAAGCAAAGCGACAGCCATCCCCAACCGAGAGGCACCACACGTCCAGCTGGTGTGACCTGCCAGACTCCGTGCCCCCTCCCTTGAGTGTGTTTCACCGCTGGCTGAGGCTTCTCCAGCATCCCTGCCTCCACCGCACCAGAGGACATGGCTGCCAAGCAAGTAGCCATCATTGGGGCTGGTGCCTCTGGCCTGTGTGCCCTGAAATGCTGCCTGGATGAGGGTCTGGTACCCACCTGCTTCGAGAGGAGTGGGGACATCGGGGGGCTCTGGCGCTTCGAGGTAAGCCCTGCTCCGTGCCAGAGAGGTAAGCCCTGCTCCATGCCAGCCTGCCCTGCGGCGGCAGCACAGACTTGGATCGGTCGTCGACAGCTAATGAAGCACCACTCCCCCACTTTGTATGCATCCAAGGAACACCACAGGACAGAAAAACTGCTGTATCCGTGGGTGGTCCTCGTGGTGCCAGCCACATGGGACCCATCTTCCTACCAGAAGCAGGACGGAGCCTCCCCAAGGACTTCACCCCAGGGCTCTCTCCCACACCTCAGCCTCTCCCCATTCCTCCCTTCTCCTTCTCACCCATCCCTTCCCTTGCTGCTTTGATCCTGGTCTCCTCTAGCCCTTTCCTACCCATCCTGGTCCCATCTGACCCCGCTGGCTGTCTCAGACCCCATCCTGCCCAGCTCTTCCCTGGAAGTCCCAGTTGCTTCTCTCCCTGCTTCTGTGCTGCTCGCCCACAGAGAGGCATCAAGTGCTGCCTCATCTGTCCCTTGACTCCCCCTGCCTTGAGGGAAGCCCCAGAGCTCGTTTCTGCCACAACCTAATGAGGCTGCTGACTTTTCTACCAGGGACCACCAAGAAGACAAGCCTTCCTATCATGCCTTGACATGGGGGTGGGAGAGCCATGGGGGAGGCACCACATCATGCCAGCACAGGGTTTGGGGTAGCTCAGTTATAGTCTGCTGGTGTTGCCCATGGTGGGTCAGAAACAGGGCTGGTGGAGCAGAGCCAGGGCAGCAGTACCTGGCTGCCAGGGCAGAGACCCAGTGAGCAGAAGCAGCCACTCAGCTGGAAGCACCAAAGCAGGCTCAGCAGCTGGTAAGATCTGACATGGCAACCGGGGCAATGTCATCACAGGCAGCTTTGGGAACGTGCTGCCTTACTGGGGCTAAGGGTGGGAGCAGGGAAACTGAGGCACAAGACCCCACAACCCACTCTCCTCACTGCATGGTGGCCACCAACCCAGAGCTTCCTCTTCCCTGTTTTGTGCGGTGGGCACTCACAACTGTGGGAGGGTGCTGGGCATAGAGGCGGGTGCTACGAACACCCGTGGCTTAATCCTGCACCCACAAGCACGGAGAGGTGCCAGGCAGGCAGAGCAAGCAGGTCGCCCTGGGCTCCCTGTGCCAGTGCAGAGCCGTGCCCCTCTCCCACAGGAGAACCCCGAGGAGGGCCGTGCCAGCATCTATCGCTCCGTCATCATCAACACCTCCAAGGAGATGATGTGTTTCAGTGACTTCCCCATCCCCGAGGACTTCCCCAACTACATGCACAACTCCAAGATCATGGAGTATTTCCGCATGTACGCCCGGCGATTTGACCTGCTCCGCCACATCCGCTTCAGGGTGAGAGCTGGGGAGTCTGGGGGGGTGGCACCGGGGACGGGGGATGCAGGAAGCCTGACACCCACTCCCCCCCATCCAGACCAGCGTGTGCCACGTGGCCAAGCGCCCCGACTTTGCTACCACGGGCCAGTGGGAGGTGGTGACGGAGAGCGAGGGGAAGAAGGAGTCAGCCATCTTCGACGCTGTGCTGGTGTGCACCGGGCACCACACTGAGGCACATCTCCCGCTGAGCACCTTCCCAGGTACTGCTCCACAAGCTGCTCACTTAGTCCCTGACACTCCTGGGACCACCTTCCTCTCCAACTTAGCCCCCACCCCACTCTGGCTGTTGCCAAAAATGCCTCCACAGGTTAATGTACCAGGTGGGATTACACAAGCATGCTGCTATCCCACCCACCTTGGTGGTCTATCCTTGATGGTTCTTGTCATGCTGTTGGCACCTGACCAAGGTGCCCTGCTGGCAGCTGCCACCACTGCCAGTTCCCCAACCTGCTGGCCACACACCCACTGGGCTCTCTGGCTTCCTAGCAAAGCCTGAGAGCTTGACGCTGGTTGTAGCCTTCTCTGTGCAAAACCGCCTGGAGGGCTTTCAGCTGTGGAGACCTTCTTTGGCTGGGAAACAGGTTGGAATACGTGGTCACTGGGGTCTGATGGGATAGTACAGTCCCCAGCTGCTCCTCTGCCTCCAACGCCTGGCACTAGGCAGGAACTGAAGGAGGATTTTGGGATGGGGGCATGGAGATCTACAGGCCAAGCCCTGCACCAAGTCAGGCCAGACACAAAGCCAGAGCGGGATGCTCAGGGCCACACTTAGCATCTCCAGGCTGGAGATACTACTGCCTCTCTCAGCACCATTCCAGGGCAGCATTACTCCCATTTGTCACGGTGGTCACAGCATGTTCACAAAACATACCACCAGTTTGAGCAGGGGGATAGCCACCCCCCCACCCCATCTTCCTATCCATCATGGCTTCCCTCTCTCTTCCAGGGCTGGAAAAGTTTGAGGGCTGGTACCTGCATAGCCGGGACTACAAGAGCCCACAGTCCTTTTTGGGCAAGCGGGTGGTTGTGGTCGGCACTGGAAATTCAGGCATTGACATCGCGGTGGAGCTGAGCCACGTAGCCAAGCAGGTGCGCTGGGAGAGCCCCCAGGGCTGGGGTGCTTATTTTTCATACCCTGGAGGACACCAAGCACCCCCCTGCCATCCCATGGGCTCCTCTCCTTCCAGCACCCAGCCACCAACTCCTCTTGATGGGGGTAGCTGTTGTGGCCCAGCACCTGTGCCAGCATCCCTGTCCCAGGAGCAAGATGGGGGCTCAGCCCAGTCAGGATGCTGCTGCCACACCACCATATCCCCCCTCCTTCCTCCCAGGTCTTCCTCAGCACCAAGCGTGGGAGCTGGGTGATGCACCGGGTGGCGGATGGTGGGTACCCCTTTGACTTCACCTACATCAGCCGCTTCAAACAGCTTCTCCTGACCCTGCTGCCTCACAACACCAGCAGCTTTTACATGGAGAGGAAGCTGAACGCCCGCTTTGACCATGTGCTTTACGGCCTCCAGCCCCAGCACCGGTGAGCACCCTGGCAGCACCCTGGGGACCTGCCCCAGCACTGCTGGGCCCACTGCCTGGGCCCCCACAAGGTCTATCTGTGTCTTCCAGGCTATTTGACCAGCACCCAACTATCAACGATGATCTGCCCAACCGTATCATATCAGGCAGGGTGAGGGTGAAGCCGAACGTCCAGGAGTTCACAGAGACATCTGCCATCTTTGAAGATGGTACCAGAGAAGACATCGATGCCGTGGTCTTTGCCACAGGATACAGTTTCTCCTTCCCATTCCTTGAGGGCTGCGTGAAGGTGGTGGAGAACCAGATTCCGCTCTACAAATTCATGTTTCCCCCTGACCTGGAGAAGCCAACGCTGGCTTTCATCGGCCTCATCCAGCCCCTGGGTGCCATCATGCCCATCTCTGAGCTCCAGTGTCGCTGGGCCACCCGCGTCTTCAAGGGTAAGTGAGGCGGAGGGGAGCCAGGCTCCCTTGGCCAGGGCACGGCTGAGTCATTCAACCAGCAGGATCCCCTCACACACTGCCTCCCTCCATCCACCTTTGCTGAGCTCCTATTGCTTATTCATAGAAACAAACTTCATAATTTCATTTTGCAATGAACCTTGAGCTCATCTTCTTTTGCAGGGGCTGCTAATAGGTCCCATTGCCTGCAAACCCCCTTCTCCCTCTCCTTTCCTGTCACTACTTTCTTTGCCTGTGCTTCCTGCTTTGCTCCTGCCATGGTAGCATGTCCTAAAAGCCCCAAAAGCTTTTGCCAGTTAGACCATAGTGGGAGCACAGCCTTTCCTCCAGCCATGCTCTCCTCTTCCCCAGGGCTGCAGGACCTGCCACCATCTGCCGACATGCTGGCTGACATTGCAGAAACCAAGGAGAAAATGGCCAAGCGGTAAGGACACTGCACAGGCATTCCCCTGCTACTGTTACCCTGATGGCCCATGTGCCAAGCTCTCGTCGCCTGCAGGTACGTGAAGAGCCAGCGGCACACCATCCAGGTGGATTACATCCCCTACATGGATGAGCTTGCCTGCCAGGTGGGGGTCAAGCCCAACCTGCTCACCCTCTTCCTCACCGATCCCAAGCTGGCATTGGAAGTGGCTTTTGGGCCCTGCACACCGTACCAGTACCGCCTGCGGGGCCCAGGCAAGTGGGCAGGTGCCAGGGAGGCCATCCTCACCCAGCGGCAGCGTGTCATCAGGGCCCTGCAAACCAGAGCCAGGGACCATCCCACCTGTGCCAGCAGCGTGCCCCACATCTTCAAGGTCTTCTTCAGCATTGGTTTGATTGTGGCCACCCTCGTCTACATCTCGCTCTCTCCTTAACCCAAAGTGAAGGTTTGCCAGCAGCTCCTGCTGGCGATCTTCTTCCTTTCCTTTGGGCACGGGTATTTCTGTAGCGTCCTGCTAGGTCTGCTGCTGAGCCAGGAGGCACGACGGGAGCCTTGAAGACTCATCCTTGTCTGTCTCATCTTCCCGCTGTGCGGGGGCCACACCAGGTCTTGTTGGGAGCTGCCTTGAGGACAGGGATCACCACTCTCTTCCCTAAATCCCATCCCGGGAGCTCCACATGCTCTACCCACGGGTTAGTCTGGCACAGAGGCAATGTGGAAACCGCCAACTCGCTCAGCCAGGGCAACTCAGGAGAAGCTCAATAAAGCTCGCCCCCCCGCCGCGGGGTCAAGGGACTGCGTGGGCTGTCTCACCCTTCGGCTGCGGCCTCTGTCCCGCCCACGCAGGGCCTGCCCAGCCCACGGGCAGCGCCCTGGCCACTCGCACCCTCCAGCCGGTCTGCTCCCCGGCTCGCCAGCCAGCGGCCCGGCACCCTAGCCCCAGAGCCGCTCCCGACCCCCTTCCGCAGCACCCGAGC
>VXBW01006898.1:11698-55595 GCA_013400375.1 Thinocorus orbignyianus
AGGCTGAGTAACTCAGCTCTGTCTTCATAGGAGAGATGTTCTAGCCCTCTCATTCTCTTTGTGACTTCCTCTGGACTTGCTCCAACATGTCTGTCTCCTTCTGACACTGGGGCAGAGCTGGACACTGTTCTCCAGATGGAGTCTCACAAGGGCAATGTAGAGGGATACAATCACCTCCCTTGACCTGCTGGACACGATTCATTTGATGCAGCCCAAAATGCAGTTACCTTTCTGGTTTGCAAGTGCACATTACCAGCTCATGTTGAGCTTCTCATCCACTAGCACCCCCAGTTCTACTCTTCAGGACTGTTCTCAATCTATGTTTTGCCCAGCTGATATTTGTGCTTGCGATTGCCTCAACACTTGTTGAGCTTCATGAGGTTTGTACAGCCCCACTTGTGAAGCTTTGTCTAGGTCCCTCTGCACAGCATCCCTTCTCTCCTGTGTGTTGACTGCACCACACAGCTAGTTGCTGCTGCTGGCAAACTTGCTGAGGGTGCACTCAATCCAGCTGCCCACATCACCAACAGGGATGTTAAACAGCACTGGTCCCAGTACCAAACCCTGATGAATGCCACTCATCACTGGTCACCACTTGGACACCAAGTCATTGACTACAACTCTTTTGAGTGTGACCATCCAGCCCGTTCCTTATCCACTGAGTAGTCCATCCATCAAATCCACGTCTCTCCAATTTAGAGACAAGGATGTTGCACAGAACAGTGTCAAATGCCTTGGACAAGTACAGGTAGACGATGTCAGCTGCTCTTCCTTTATCCGCAAATGCTGTAAGCCCATCGTGGGCAGCCACCAAATTTGTCAGACAGAATTTGCCTTTACTGAAGCCACATTGGCTGATGTGCTAATAACATACTACCGTACCACACTGACAGGTTCTGTGCATTAAATAGGTTGCACTATTATTAGCGTTCTTATTTATAATAACGATACAGTATCATATACAAATACACTCACTTTTAATGTGTGCAGTTGGTATGATCAGGTGATAACTGCAAGTAACATGGCAGTGCACACATCTATACACAGTCTGATTTTCAATGTACTAAAACCAGTTCGTCTTGCAATATATTTAGATTAGAAAACAGGAGAAAGGGGGTTTGGAACTGTTCTCCAAACAGAGCAGCAGGACAGGAAAATGAATTGTTTTAAGCTGAAACTTGAGGAACTTGTGTGAAGGACAGTGGAAGTCTGTATCACATTTTTATTGCATGATTTGCATGCTGCTTTATGTCTGCTGGTTTTGCACAGGGAAACTTGTTGGCACTATGAACAAGTACCTTTTTCCTTTTTGATGCATAGTTTACCATCTATTGTTACAACTGTTACAATTGCAAATAGGATCTAAAGGAAGATAAACAGGTACAAATTAGCATTACTAACATTTCTGAGGTACCTAATTGGCATCTACTCTCATGCTTAAGAGTCAAACCAATTGCTAATTCTGGGGACAGCAGGGACTCTTTTCCTCCCAACAGGCTGGCAACATCATTGGGGCTTTTGTACACTCCATGTGTTTATATAGAGCAGCTTTAGTTATTGCAGACACCAATGCTGCACAGGTCTCATTGTCCTCTTACCTAGGGACATGTTAAAGGTTCTGCTTTGAAAGTTTTACTACAGATTTGAGACTGCCAGAGACAGTTGTGCCTCTCCTGTGTGCAGAGTTGGAACTCTCTAGGCATCACTAGCCTTTTCCAGGACACTGTCAGGTTCAATAATGAATATAATAATTTTCCATCCTGTGTTCCTGTATAATGCAATTATGTTTGTGTCATTGTTGAAACTAATATTTATATTCTTTTGTCCTTTTTTTTTTTTTTTAAAAAAAAGACATTTGAAATAGAACTCCTTATCCTCATTAGCAAATTTCATCTTTAAAGCATCCTTCTTCCCAACAAGAACAAGTCCTGAGAAAAGGACAAAACACACAGCTATACTCAGAAAAGTACTTGGAAGTATTAATGTGTAAGAGACGCAATTTTCCTGTGAGCCTACAGCAATCTCTCTAATGCATATGTTGCTTAGCATGTGAACAGTTGTAATACATCTTAAATCAAGAGAATAACACTTCCTTTCCCTCAGGGAATCTCAAAGGTTAGCATTGCTTCAAACACTTGCAAAGCAAGCTCACAGTCACTTGGTTCAGAGCTGAACAAAAAGTGTCACTTAGATGTATTTTACTGAGAAAGGGACCATTTCTTTCTGGCATCATTAAGCCACAAATGCAAACAATTAGCAGAACTACAACTGCTGGAATCATGCTGTCTTACCATTTACATCAATACACCCCAATGCCATGACACAGTTACAGCCTCCACTCGTGCTCCTGGATAATAATTTTTTTTTTATTTTATTTCAATACCTTTCCCACACTGCTTTCTTTGGTATACATTTTAAGAGAGCCTATGACTTCAGAAAAAACTTAACTAAACAATTTAATATGTCAATTTGAAACTTGAGCTGGTTTACTTTATGAAGACATTTAAAAACAAGCTGTACTATTTACTGCTTTTAAAGATCCTTCCTTTCAACTGTTTTCTGATTGCTCAAAATACTGTGATAAAATTAAATCTTACTACTCTGCTTTTTAAGAAGAGAGAAATGGGCAAAGGCATTAAGTGAGCCTCTCAAGGTGCTGTCAATGATAAAGAAGGAATAAGAATTAAAACTAATTAATACCTTGGAGGCTTTTTTTTTTTAAAGGAAAACTTTTTTTTTTTTTACAAAAGTATTTGCTTCCATTTAATCTTTCTTAGAAGACTGAAAACAAGAGTTTTTTTCAGAAAGCATTATCCTTGGTTTTCAGACGAAGTATTTCTTTTTTTAATTAGGTCGTGCAATTTCCTGCTGTGTAATGAATAGGGAGATATTTTCTGTTCAGCTATGTTTAGATTTGCAGTTCAATACTTCAGCTTCACATTCACAAGGTTTGAATCAGAGATGCTCCAGTAAAATGCACAAACACACCTAATACCTGAAGATCTTCTCTTTCAAATACTGACTGGTGCTGTATTTTCACCCATTTCCATGCATGAATGAAAACACTGTTTCTAAAGCTCAGAAAATGTGACAGGTGAATGAAAAAGCCTGCTGAACCCAATCCAAGACTGCCAGGCTTGACGTGCACCCTATGGGAATCTCCTGTATCCTCTTGGAAATCACAGGCCAGAGATTGAACCTATATGAAATCAAAGAAAGGCAGACATCTTCCCTTGATATAAAACAAATAAAACAAACAAACAAAAATGTGTATGTGAGTTTGGATTCTAACAGCCCAATCTGAAGAACTGTGGAGAACTAGGCGATCAAATGTCATTTCTTCTTTTGACTCCTTAGATTGTACAGCTTTTCAATGGTTCTACAATGTATAGAACTGTTCTAGTCCCATATCAGACTCAAATCAGATATCTTTTGTGCAGATACAGCAGAGATTATTTCTCATATGTATTTTCACTGAGTGTATTAGGATTATTGTGAAGCAAGATGTTATGCACTGTAAATAAAGATATCATAACCTAAAATATTATAAACTTAATGAAGAATTACTCATTCCATTCTTTCTTAAGTAGTGTGTGTTCACAAACAACAAGAGCTAGCACAGATCCGTACGATTTGCACAAACAGTTCAAAGCATCTCAAAAACAGAAGAAACCCAGAAGTAGAACTACTGTATTAAGTCTAATCTTTGATCCTAAATAAAGGTGAATTTTCAAAGTCACTTATGTGCTTCAAGGTTTATCTTTTCCTTTCATTTCCCCCTTAGTATGTATTTTGTTGTTCATGAATTATAACAGAAATACAGCTTCCAGATCACTTAATTTATTTTGTAACCTCTCCTGAAGGCTAGATTTTCAAAGAAGTCTGGTGATCTATGCACCCAAATCTAATTGAAATAAATATAAAATGCACCAAACTTCCATGGCTTCCTTCAAAAAATCCTGACAGAAAATGGAAACAGTAAGAGCCAGCTGACAACTTACAAGATTTCATGTTTTCTAATGCATTTCAGTGAGATGTAATAATGAATCCCCCTCAAGACGGGAGTAGTAGTAGATCTCACTCTCACTTGGAAAAACAGAAATCAAGTCAATTGCTATTTGCAGCAAGAGACCAGGTTAATCATCAGGGGGAAATAAATAAATAAATATATGTTTCTTCCAGTACACTTACTTAGTATGGTCTCAACTGAGAATATTTGTTATTCTAAATGCATCTAACTTTAGAAGGAAATAAGGACATACTGTGTAACTTAGATGGTAACTGGTAACTTACCTTAGAAATACATCAATATTTGCCTCTCAGGTAAGTGGCCTTTAATATCTCCAACACATACTTTAGCAGTATCTGGAATTTTAATTGTGTATTGCCTCTTTAAAAAGATATCCTACATATTTTCCAATAGTTTAAGTTAACTTGAGGAACTCAAAAAATAATTAAGGTCACTCAATCCATCCAGGGGACACACTTCACCTCCACTCTGAACTATACATATAGGACTGAGATGAGCCACTTTTGTCTTAAAACATGGCTAGAATTCAGTGATTTTAGTAGGAGATGATTTAGGTCAATGCTGAACAAATCTGGACATCTGACCTCAATTGTTCATCATCAAACTCAGTAGAAATTGTAACAGAAAGGAAAAAAACAAGATAAAGAATTTCTCCCTGACTCAAAAAAAAAAAACAACAACAAAAAAAACTTCCTAATTAATAAATATTCACTACTCTAAATACTGTGTCTTGGTCAAAGCTAGAAGTTGCCAGCCTTCAAAGTCTGCCCTTCAGCGCAGCTTAAATTACTTTGTTCACTGTTATTCCAAGGTGCTAACTATCACAAGCACATAAATCACTAAAATTAAAATTAGCAACTATCAGAAGACAATCAAGTCTTTTTGGATTTTCTGTTGTCTTACGTGTATTGTTCATGGACAGATCAACACGTCACATGAGTCTTTTCTTCACTATACTTTCTATTGCTGCAGAAGTTGGCCACAGTAAATAACAGATCTGAGAGAGGTAGTTAGGAAAGAGTGCTTACTAAATAATGTCCTATGCTTCATCGGGTCCAGTAGAAATAACAGCATTTCTGAGGTGAATGATACAAAACAGCAAGTTCCAAAATTAGTATCATTACTCTAACACTGTTCCTATGGTCAGCATGGATTACCAAGTCACAGTTAACAGCTTCATTCCAAACTAAACTCACTATAGCAGCAGGTGCAAATAGCCTCAAATATTTGAAAGTGTGTATTAGCTAACAAACCAGTATTTCTGTGCCCATTGCAATGCTTTCTCTTTGGTCCTCATATCAGATTTCCATGGGATTTTATTGTTCATAAATAAGAAAAGGCATCAACTGAGCCAGTAAAGCATCTCTTACTGAATCTGCAGCAAATTTTCAAGCACTCATCAGAATTCTATTAAATCAGGAGATTGCCTTTAAATTTGTACAGTTCCCCAGGGGAAGACAGATACAATAAATTTTAGGCTTATTCAAGGACTTACTGTAACAAGTGAGCAGCTTGTGAGTGGGATGGGGGGTATGAATCTGATAAATTAATGAGAAATCTTTTTCTCACAGAGTACAGGAATCACAATGGACTCATTTATTTATGTGTTGCTTTATACTAAACAGCTCCTTCTAGTATAAAGATTCTGAAAAGCATGTATTGGCATGCAAACACTAGTGGTAGGCAGTTTGTCAGGGGTAGATGCTACCAGGGAACTGACCAATACACCAAAGATCAAATCTGTATACCTGACCGGTGTGGAGTGAGTTCCTTCACACCAGCTAATGAAACCTGTAAGGATTTGGCTGAACAGCAGCAGATATCAAACCCAAATAAGAGTTCTGCATTCCAGAGTAGGAACTGGGTATCGAATCTTAGGCTTTTATTGAGTCTGAATACAATCCTTGCAACTCTCTTTGACTGCATGAAAGCTATCAAAGGAAATAAGGCTAGAGCCACCTGAATGGCTACTTGCTGGTGCCAGAGGCTTCTCCTGTAATTAAGAGAATCAACCAATTCTGAAGATCTATGAAAAAGTAATTTAAATAGTTCTACTTCTATTCAAAATGGTAAGCCTTAAAAAAAATAGTATGTACTGGCTACTGTCTTCACCATATATCTGAAAAACTCTTTCAGATTCTTAAGTAAGGAAGAAGACATATTCAGCATCCATTTGCATACGGAAAATTGCTCATTGCTGTCAATGGTGAACATGCCACACCTCTCCTCACTACTAGCAAACAAGACACCTGTGTGTGCTTCTGTGAGCAGTGTAGAAGCTGTGACATCGCTCTTGGTACTCTGCGGAAGTGTGCTCACCGTTACAGGGATGCTATATTGCTATGTTACCAAAAAAAGGGTCTCCTCCAGTAGCAATGTTTCGTTATGAGCACAAGTGTGGCTGTCTAGAACCACAGAAATGGGTAGCAGAGGCAAGAGCTAATGCATATCAGAAAAGCCAGACTAGTTAAAACAAAAAATCACATGACTGAAAGTTACTCTTATAAATGTATGCAAAGTTTTACAGAGAAAAAAAAAATTAGATGAGGCTAAAAACATGAACACAAATGGAATTCATGCATTCATTGAAGAGAATCACTTCTAACTCGCCACACCCATGTGTTTCCCACTGATCCATACACAGAATAGATATTAATATCAATGACAACATAAATCCTGAGAAGCAAGATCATCATGATAACGTTTTCCAAAAAGCTAGTCTTATTTGGAGGATAACAATTTTAAACAACTCTTTGAACAGATATTACACTACGTTTCCACTGATATCATTAAATGAAAAAAAAAAAAAAANATCAATCACACAAAAAACAATAGTAGCAGCCAGTGCAAAAACCTTATGATATTTTTTTTTACTGTATGAATTTATTTCCTTTCATTTCTTCTACCACTAGAGGAATAAAGAATGACAGTAAATTAACTATTTATAGTTATAAAAATAGTGACTTCCATCTGCTAGAACTCGGAACTGCTGTCCCAACAACTTGCATGATTGATGAGATATGAAAAGCAGAACGTAATTAAGTAACGTGAGTGATGTATAAAGTCAATTTTCACTAAAATACTTATTAAAAAAAAGCATCCTAATATGCCAGCCCAACAGTATGTCCTAGGTATGCTAGGTATACCCAGATTTTTGGAAAAAAATTTGGAACATTAACTGTAACGTTCTTTCCACTTTGGAGAGCTCTAGAGGACTATTATCTCAGCATTACTATCCACAAATGAGTATGTTACTAAGACAAGGAGCAAGAAACCTTTAATAATAGATACTATTTAGACAACGATACTATGAGTCTAGAAAAAAAAAAAAAATACAAAAGGAGAGTGCAGCTTTTCCTATTTTTATCCTAAAGTATCCGAGCAAAAATAAAAATTTTTAGAAGTGCTTGTGTGACACCTCATATCTCCATGTGCCTATTTTTTATGAAACCATGATTTTTTTAATTTAAGTATCAATTCAATTATCCAGTGGAAAATAAAGTAGAGATGCTGTTGTCAAATGAAAGTCTCACTGAAACAACATCTGGCAAACTGAACTATTCAATCATTTTCAGAAATATTAAATACACTTTATTCCTAAATACGCATACGTAAACTTTGTGAACTAATACACTAAATAGATAAGCTTCATACTTTATCTTCCCTTCCTGAGTCTTTCCATTTAGGAAATATCTCTTCGGGCATATTAGGAGAAGTTGCACCGGTATTATTTAAATTTTAACTACTATGCTTTAGAAAAGAATTTTCCTACCAACTTTTGTCAGTAATATTTTTTCATGCACACGAGGAGGAACAAAGATTTATATTTAAATATACCTTAGGTCTACCAAATAATTTAGCAGCCTAGGCCTTGTAATAGCACTCAGAAAAAAAGAAAACTCACAAACCTGCAGGCATTTTGGGCAACCCTTCTGTAGTCAGAGGTTTTTTTGTTTTATTTAGGGAGGTCAAATCCCTTTGGTTTCATCACAAGAAAAAAACATGATCTTAAGATATACTTCAGTACTTTATTATCTTTTCTCTCTAATGTTAATTGAGTATTACAATTTCTTTTTCATAGACAAACAGTACTTTTGAAAGGGATATTTTCTCCCCTGAACAACTCCGACTGTAAATTTTTGTCTGACAAGTTGATGACCGAGTAAAAGGAAAAATTTTAGTATAAATCTCAACAGATTTTCAGCTTCAGAAGAGTCCACTGAAATAAAATTAATTCAAGGAAGCCCACAGGAAGTAAATTTTAAAATAATCTCTTTCAGTATGGGAGTACCGTTCTCTTTTATTCAACCATCGCAAGCCATCACTCCAAATAAACACTCACTAATTAAGGCAAGGTTAGTTAGCATGATGATAAACACCTTTTATTATTTAGTGAGGACAGCAAACCTTTCCATTTACAACTATTTCAAAATGGTTTCAGTTAATCCTATCATTCACCGTTCTACAAGAACTAAACTTGGGTTCAGAATGGAATCTAGATCCCTAAATCGCACTGACTGCAAGTGTATTCAGGTTACCAAATGCTTCTGGCATCCAAGGCAAAAATCTCTGCCTTGTAGTGTAAGGCTAGATATGTCTATCTCAACCATACTGAGGAATTAACCACCTTTCATGTTACGGTTACTAAAAAAGTCCTCACTTTTCTAATGTGGACAACTTCTCTGTACAGACAGATAAAAACCATCTTTTTCCCTTGCTTACCCTTAAGCACATAATTAGCTTTTAGTGAACTAAATGTGAATTAACAAGTTGCAGAAACTGTTGACGATTAAACACATGTAAGTCTGTTAACAGTTTCTTAAAATTGAAAAGTTAGAGCCACATGCAGATGATCTACCTGCCTGCAATTATCCATGCAGAAATTAAGCCTCCTAAATATGGAACTCTGTGATTCCATTTCTCATCATAATATATCTTTTATTTAGGAACCCACACAGTGACATTGCTCATGACCTTTAAAGATAGTGCCCTCAGTGGTCTGCAACTTCATTATATTTTTGAACTCTCACCCACACGTTGGTGGATGTATTTGTAACACAACAGGGTTTGCCTGGTGAAAAAAATGCAGACTCCTTTTAACAATCCATTTTAATTTAGGAGGGATGGGAAGGGCTTATTACAAGCACACGAGGCTTGATATAACAATTTGTACAGACATTTTCTTTCTTTCAGTTATTTATTTTTGCTTGTATATATCTTAGGAAAGGCCAAGCATGAAATTGGAGCTGTAAAGCAAGTCAGAATTTATTGATATGAGTCTGCTCTGAGAGCTCAATAGGTGTGCGGCAAAGCAAGAAGGGTAAAGGGGCTGAATTATTCATCGAACCTTTAAGCATCAACAAATAACACTTACCATGAAGAATGCCTGCTTTGCAACAGTAGGTATGAGATGTACGCATAAAAGAAAACAGATGTTTCAAAACCATCTTATAAGACCATCACAGAATTTTTTTTCTTATTAGTAATTCTGAGGAAAAAGAACACTAGCAAGTTATTTACAGGAGGTGAATTGCACAAATGGGGTTTTTATTTTACTTTGCATAACATCTTGAACACTGCACCTACTGTATCGGCTCAAAGGGAAAAGAAAAACTGCTGAAAATTTGATAAAAGGAAAATCCTGTATTTTCAAGCAATTACCGTACTGGAACAAAGCAGCTCTTACTAGCATAAACTTAGTATAGAAAGGAAAATATGCAAACCACATCTCACAAACTATATAAGTGAGAAATATATATGAAGAAGATATTATAGCACAAGTAAGTAGTTGCTTTAAGTTTCAGCTTCTATTCCTAATTCCAATTCTGCGATAACTTTGCAAGGACAAATCCTTTCGGTCAGGAATTATCAGAAATTATTTTCTTATTCATCATCTACTCAAAATCCAAAAACATACATTTTTTCTGTATGCCTACATCTATAACCAGATTCATTTTATGGTGAGAGACATTCAAATAATTGGTAAATCTGAGACACCCTGTTGGTAAAATCAAGTGGCTGCAAGATTCTCTAACAGAATAAAAAAGGAAACATGGAAAGCTGGCATTACACAAGATGCACTGTTGCTTTCAGACTGAATTTACCTTTGTTAAAAGGCATTTATGTTACAGTTTAGAAATATGCATTTTTACCACATACTATTTTTTGACATATCCAGAAACAGCAATATTTCTCATGTTCAACTCATTTTCAGTGTTTATAGTTCTGGTACTTTGATTTGGTTTGATTTCACCTGCTGCAGGCCTGCTCCCAACATTTTATCACCAACCTATTGCTACGTCTTTGGAATGACTGCCTACAGTATCATATGAGAAAAAGAAAAAATAAATAAAAATGGTACAATCGCTTGTGTTTTCATTTGGTACCTCAGTCAATTTAAATCTTTTCGTTTCTGTTGTAGTTTGCTTCCATCACACAGACCTTCCAAGCTTCCTGACTGCTGCTTATGAACAAGAGAACACAGAAGGAAATATGCAAAAGTGTGGCAACCCAGCATCCAGCCTTTAGCTGTGGTCAAGATTGAACCCCTAAGAAAGGGTATCAATCCCTAACGGGGCTATCATACAGGTTTATTTTCCATATATGCTCCACCACCCTCAACACTTTTAGAAACAGACTATGTAGATTTCTACCTCTGCTTTTCTCTGTGATCCTTCAAGAATATTATATGCAAATGAGCTAGTAACTTCTCTTCTTGACAAGCACAAAAGAGCAAGGCGTAGGAATTTCAACCCCTGCAGACAGCATCAAAATATACCATAGAAAGTATCGAAAAAAATGCCTCCCCAAGTACACTGGCCCTTCTTGCTGCTGTCAAAAAGGACTGCACCTCCAGCAGAGGCAGCAGGACCTAATGCACATCCTGGGCTCAGTGTCTGCAGCTCACAATCAGAACACAAAAATGACTGCTGGAGGGGGAATGGCAGTCTAGACATGCATTTCTATCCACTGCTCCTGCTGTGTCTTTACTAACCCTTCCACAGAGGGTGGGTAACAAGCACCAGCAATCTCTTAAAACTGAAGCAATTGCAGCCAAAGAAATATAATGTTGAAATCTGACATCGCAGTAAGACTATTGCATCACTGAAGACCAGAAGCAGCTCCAAGCCCTATTCTGGTACAGGCAGATAGATCCAGCCAGACTGAAACTCAAAGGCAATACGCCTCTGAGTGCCACAAAGTGACATTTCTCATATCTCACGTTAGATGTGTTGAAAAGACATTTAAGACACGTATTGTTTCTGTTTTCAACAACAAAAAAAACCAACCAACCAACCAAACAAAAACATTTCCAAAACCATCACTGTGTTTCAGCATGGTACAGCCTCCCTCATGTGACAAAACTAATTTCCTTACCAAGTCACAATCTGTAAATACCCACTTGCTCTTTGCCTATGCCAGACCCACATAACACCAAAAAGAGCAAGAGTTTATAGTCTGAAGCTGTCAAAGAGGAAAACAAGGTTGTGATGAATCCTCCTCTCATTTACTAATAACTTATGTATATAAATGAAATTATCTCTCTTGTTTTGAAGTTTGTACAAAATAAATAGCGTTTCCAGAGAATTAAATAATCCAATTATACTTCTACTTTTAATTAACTGCAGCAATTACTTATTATTTCGCTGTATCACAAAGGATAAGAACTATGTATAAAATGAAAACCAGGTAAAATAAATTCTTATTTTTAATTCAGTGTTGTTCCTTCAGCACAAATTTTGTAAATTCCTTGATACTGTTGTGAAAATATACAGCTGGCATTTACAGAAAGATTCTGTAAATGAAAGCAGTACATACGCATCTCAAGCAAGATCAGAGTCCTATTGTTGGAGGACTCGTATGATGGCAAAGAACCTTCCAGTTTGCTGACCAAGATGATACAGAGATACGAAAGCATAAAGCGAAGTCACAAAGCAAATCAGGGACAAAATAATCACAGACAACATTGCATCCACTGAAATGGTCTACCTTCCTGCTTCCAGCCCTGACCAATAAGCCCAGGATGCCTTTAAAAGGACCAGCTCTTCCTAGACTTTGTTGTTGTAATAAACTTTCTTTAGGCAGTACCGTTCTGAAAGATCCACTTGAACAGCAGGCTCAAGTCTAGAAAGTTCAGTCTAAGAGCTCTGGAGCAGAAACTCTAAGGGTGCCAATTCTACTATTGCAGAAAGGTGTGAATGACCTGCCACTAGCCACACAGTAAGGTAGCCACGACATGGACACTGTTGTGCCCCAGGAGCCTTTTCAAAATAAACTGAGCTGGAACTAAAGTGTAGGGAAAGGTCATGTGAAATTACTTCATAAAGAAGTGTCAGGCTTTTCCTCTTACTTTTCTATAATATCTTTGCTCTCTGTGTAACACTTCAAACATAGGTCTGGTTTGCCAGGAAGAAGTCAATCCATGAACAAACTGTATTAGATATTATTTTAAGCCAGCAGTTAGACTCACAAGAACGCAGCCTCGATACTTTGCTCTCTAGCACAGGGATTTTACAATTGCATCTACTCACCTCCAGCTTGACATTCTGCTCAGTATTTATTAACTTCTGCCTAGTGAGTGCACATTCCCCTTTTATGTCCTTTATCCCATGTTATTGTTATTCTGTATTTCTCTAGACGGAACTGGAAAACCATCTATCCAACTAGAAGCCAAGTCTGCCTAAATCACTCCCAAGTTCATTGCTTTGGCAGTTCCAGCTCAACAGAGGATTTCATCACATTTCAAGTTCTTTCCCTTAAGTTTTTAAACACATACCAAACAAAATTTTTCTTAATAGCTTCCTATCCAGAACACAATCAATTCACATCCCTTGCATCAAACTGTGTCTACTCATGTGTTTTCTGGCTGCTAGTCTCCAACATGATCCTCAGTCCTCTGCCACAATTTCTAACTTTGAACTTCAGTTATTTAAGGTTGAATCTTAAACAATTAATCAAATAACTTCCCCCACTGTCAACCCAGAGAGAAAACAAATCTTTTAATGTCTCTCCACAAAGTTTACTGTATAAAATCCTCCAAAAATGCAGGGGGAAGGGGAAAGGGGGAAAAAAAAGAAGAAAAATTACATGCAGCAAATCATTCACTGCCAGAGACATCTATCAAAGGGATCACTCTCTAAGCTCCAGATGGCAGGTCTCCTACAGGAAGCAGCTGGTCCTTTGGCAGCATGTCCTTAAAAAGTGCCAACGGCTAAGTCCGTCTGTGGTAATTGAAGGCCACCACAGGAATTTTATGCTGAAATTATTTCAGCTGTACAAGCTAAGCCTTCACTCAGCAGACCAGAGACAGTAGCCAGACCCACTGCTGTATCACATACCACCCACCACACAGAGATGTTCTCTTCTCTGTGAGGGGGCACATGGGTGTACCATGTGCTTTGAACTGCTTTTAGCGTAACCACAAAACTTTGTAAACTTGATTTATTAGCTGGGTCACTGTCTGCAATTTCTTCAAGCAGTGACATATATATTACTGCATATGTAAAATAGCTAGCAAACCTATAGTACTAAGGTGTGTAAGAAAAAGAATAATACATCATCTTTTAAGTACAGTGGATGATACCCTGAATTCTTACTCAATTTTATTCAACCCACAAGCAGAAGAATTCTTACATTTTAAGTCCAATATTATTTGTTTTATTACCATATCTAAACTAAATATATTACATACCTAATAAGCTAACCCTATACTGATTTTGTTTTGTTTTGTTTTTTTTTTTATTTATTTACTTATTTATTTATTTATCTACTTTCTATTCAGCAGATTTGGTGCCTAAATTCAGCTTATTTCCTCCTTTCTTTCACTCTTCCAGTCCTCTAGAATCTTCTTAGGTCAGGAGACAGGTAACTTGCTTCCAATCACACTTTTAAAGCCAGATAACATGTAGCTCCTCTCCCTTCTATATAAAACTCTCCTCAACATTTTTAGGATACTGACCACCTAACTTCTCCAAACAGCAATTAAACTCAGTGGGATTTCAGCAGATGTGCTCTGTGCTAATGTGCAATATACTCACCAGTCATAGTGTTGATCTTCCTACACCAGCTATATCACTCAACAGAGAACGCAATTGTCCCAAAATCAGAACACCTTCTACCTTATGTAAGTACAGTAATAAGTTAGGAAGCAGCCAATGACACACAATGTCAAGATTCCCAGTCAGACTGCAAAGCTCTGCTCCCTCCACACATCAGTGGCACCAGCTGTAGCCCAATTAAACTCAATAGTGCACAGGTGTTTCCAGAAATGAGTAACAAAAGCAAACTTCCCTTTAGGGTTCTGAAAAAAATTAGAGTTCTTTAACTTCAGGTCTCCAAACATCAAACAGATTGAGGAAACAGGAATGAGAGAGAAAACAACACACACAGAGATAACAATAAACTGAATTATAACTTAATTAAATTTAACATATATTTGTACTAGAAAATACATATGCTCATGGTTTACCTGTACAAACCAAGACTCATTAATCATTTTAGGACTTTGACATAAAAGTCCAGTTCTGTTTTAGCTCTATGTTAAAGGAGTTCTTCTAACCTGAGAAAATAGCATGTATAATGCTAAAGATGAAATGTACTATTTCTAAATAATATTCTGAGCTTCACCTCTTACTGATAACATCTATCTGCAGTGAAAACAATTTGGGTGTTCTTATGCCACACTAGCTGTCTACAATTTTGGAATTTTTGGAATTTCAGTATGTCTGTGAACAGAGGGGAACCAACTCACATAAGATACCGAATAGAAAATACAACCACCTAATTTTAAAAGCTTGAAAAAGCTTACAACTGCAATATTCCAAAGAGCTAATTGAAAGCTGAAAACAAGGAAGATAATTATATGGAAATGCGTTAAGGCAAAAAAACCCCCACATTAAATTCACCTTAGAATAACCTGTTTGATAAAAGAAATCCACTTCATTTTCACGCTAAGGAATTAAGCAAGCTGAAGATTTAGAGAGTTTAATTCATCAGTAAAACATTATTTCATTATACCAATAAACTTGCTCTGGCAAAATGAGCAAATGTATGCTTATTAATTAAACTACTAGAGAGCCAAGATACTACAGTACAGTTGTCAGTATGTAAGATTTCTAGATTAACATTCTCTTATTAAAAATAAGAGCACTTATGCTGAATAATTGATCTTATTTTCTTAATAGAAGCTCTGAGAGAAACTGTGAGGCTGTACAGAGAGCACAAACAGCAAAAGTTTAATTACACTATGAATGACAGCCATTTCAACTGGAAGCAAAATATGCTGTAATTGATACGGCTAGCCAATATCATAGAATATCACTGGCAGATGGTCAATTGTCTCATAAATTATTCTAATATACTAACTGGCAACACAGCAGATTTTCAGCTCATAAAAAGATATTAATTAGTAATACTATTAATGCTTACTCACCGAACAGAGAGTTTGTTGGTAATTTCATAAGGTAACAGTGGTCCTACCAAATGGACAGCTCAATAAAGAAGAAGTGGGTGTTCAAAAACTCAAGACACTCAAAATAATTGAAGTTCGTGATGCAGCTGCATTTGGTAGACCATGGGAAAACATTAGCTCCTAAAATATTCATTAAAACTGCAACATGACAATAAGGAATACCATTTTCAACAGTTTTTCTTATTTGACATGCCATCAGTTGAGAAAGGTAAAGAATACAAAATCACATTGCTCTTTAATTAATTAATGTAGGAGTGGGAGAAGGGAGCTGGCCCAAAAAGAGATTGTACAAGCCCTCAGAAGGAGTTTGGAAAAGTTGTTATTCCAGTTAATAGATCTGATGTAATCAGCCAGACTCTGGGATATTTTACAAGTTTATTTTAAATTGAAATTTAAGAATGAAGCAAGCAAACTGAAGCTGAAAATGGACCACTGAACCTCTGGGACCAAAAACCTGAATCTTTTCAGGTTTTGTTATGCCTGTACTTTTTTTTTTTGTTCTTATGCCACTCTGTATGACTGTTTACTGTCCCATGCCTACTGCATCAAATCAAAGCACTTCCAAAGAGACAAAAAGAAACACAAAGTTCCACATACACCCTGAAAAATCTATTTATATAAATTCTTTTTATTTACTTTGGAGAGAAAGGCTTGGAAGACTGAAGCTTTCTGTGCTGAGCTCAGATCATAGCCCTCCTTTGTAAACAACTGATTCAAATCTCGATAGTTATATAGAAAAGTTTTTAAAAGCAATAGCCATTCATATTCTTTTTCAAACTGCATGTAAAAATTATGATCCCTACCTCTAATTATTAATAGGATTGTAGATGCTACCTGATGAAAATTGCACTTGTGAACAATTATTATTTTTTTTAAATTAGGATTGCATAGGAATAGAAATGTGAATGCAAAAATCTGCAAAGTTTGTCTGCAGCTTTTCCAAGACTTCATCCATTATATTGCTGATACAGTGTGAAGGTGGGTTAAAAACTATGGGAAAAACAGTGCTGTAGATGCAGTAGACACCTCAGAACTTCTGTGTAAGTCCAGTTTGAAAAAGAAACTTATTTTTTGAGAGTAAAATTTCTGCCTTTCCAGGACTACTGTACTTTCACTAAGATTCAAAATGGTCAAAGGCATAGTAAATCAATCACAAAGGTGAAAGCCAACAGATGGTTCCAAACGCCACAACAATTATCATAAGTAGTGATGGTTTCACTATTCATAGTTTGGAAAGAATGGTACAGTGTTAAAGAGGTATAACGTTTTAAATTTGCTTTCTGAAGCCACTCTGAATTAACAGTTGTGGAACAGCTCTTTTCTTAAAACATGGTTAATATTGGGGAATAACTGGGTGAAAAGCGACCAAGAAAATAAATTTTTTTCCAACATTTGAACTCATTAACTTTTTTCTTCATATCCTGTAAAACTGATTAATGCATAGACCTCACATTTTCAGAGAAGAAAATGCAAAGACTTTGTTTCCCCTCTTTGACTTTGATATAATGGTTGTAATCAAGCCTAGACTGGGTGGGCCTCAGATTACAGAACTCTGGGTGCAGATACTTTCTTTGATGCTTTCACTTAAAATATTTTTCAATAACACTAGTGAAAATTGTGAAGGGATATACATTAGGGTGAGAAAGTATTTTCCAAAACGTTACAAACTCCATGAAAATACACAAAGAAAAGCTACAGGTAGCCTTAAGCATGTCACACTTTTCTGAAAAGTACTATACTTGCTGCATTATAAGCATACAACTTCTATATAAGTTGCATTATACTTTAATAATATAACTTACTGCAGCAACTGTCACGTAAACACCAATTGTTTTATGGTTGTTGGTTTTTCATCCTAATCTTTGAGCAAGTGAATGAGGGGAGTCAGGAAAACATGGCTCAAAACAGTTTAGTCATGATCCTCCCAGGCACAAGAGATAAAGTGATTATTATTAGCCTTACTGTGCTACTAAACTTCTCAATAAGAGAGGAAACAGAAGCATGTTCCACCATTAAATGTAAATTTCAGGGAACAGGGGAGCCTTAGCAGACTCTTAGTTCCTTGTAGGGACACATAGTTGCATGACAATTTGGTCCTTAATTTCAAGAACAACCTACTGGTTTGTCCTAGTTTCATTCAGCTGGTCTGGAGGGCTTTTCAACAAAGGTTGGATATGAGAAAGAAATAAAATAAAAAATATAAAAATCATTCTGACTGCAAGTATAACCAAGGGACAACTCAATTTCAGAAAGCCTTGAAAGGCATTAAAATGTTATAATGAGATTTTACCCTCCCTCCTTATACAACAGTGGATAATCCTCTGAATTACAAGTCTCTTTTTACACATAGTCATAAATTACGTTGTTAAAATATTGATAGAGTCAGACCCAGTTAATTCAAGCCAGTTTTGCTTCTCATTAAGATTTAACAGAGGCTGAAGCATTTTTTGTATAATGTCATGCAGACTTTGGGACACAGGGAATACAGAAAGCATGAACTAGGTGGGAATACAAGCAACTGAATTGCATTAGAAATAATGGAGAATATCTGCTGCAGAGAAAACAATTTTCTCTTGGGCTAATGGTAAAGGATAGAGACATGACCGGCCAACTTCCCCACAGAGTTTAGATCTGAATAAGCCTTTGGTGGCCTCTTCTAATCAGCCACATTCTTTGCCCTATGGGTGCCACTAGAACACCTCCCTGCATGTCACATATGCCTTGTGGGGCAAATACGACCCTCAGGGCTGCCCATTTCAACTGCATCCATCCATCACGGCTTGGACTCTAGGATGCTCAAACGGACAATGTGGTAAATCTAAATGTACTTTTAAATCTATTGTGAAATAAAGGAGTAGTTCAATGTAACTGCATTAAAAAGCACTTTACAAAGTCATCACTTTGCAGACTGGCAGTACACGCACTGTAGCTTTAGATCAATATAAGATCCAACTTCATTTAATCCAGGAGAAACACCAGCATGCAGTAATTGTGACAATGATAACAAATGTGTTCTTGAGAAGCACTGAAAAGAAATTATTGTTTCCAGGCAATTGTTAAGTTGCCTGTACTATCAGAGACTGCAGACTAGTCATCAGCAGCAAAATATCTTTTGAGAAAGAAGTTCAATGAGGAAAAACAAGCAAAAACATTCAAGAGCTCAGATGTAGTCCCAAGCTATTCAGCTGAAGCATTACTATGATGATGGCTGTTATTTACTATCAGAAGATTGCCTAGCATGAGACTAAGTGACAAAATATACACTTAGGCAAAAAAAAAATAAAGTTTTTCTTTCTTATAGAATCCAAGTTCCTAATGATGAATAAAGATGTTCACAAGGAAAATCTTTGTTTCAAAATATCCGGGTTGGAAAATCCTAACAATTGTAGGAAAAAACCCCAACCTCTGGACACCAAAAAACCCCAAGTATTAAAAACATTGCATAAGAGAACCTTCTGGTCTACTTTGCGAAACCATGCATTATTACACTAAAGTAGTTGCAAAAGCACAGGAACATCAAGAGGGGGAAGAGAAACATTGTCATTAACATTATGATTAAAGTAAAATAACAATTAAATTCCAGAGGGAAATGACAAATGCTCTCTTTGCCAACAGGCAAGTAGAAACTAGAGAAATGTTTATTTGGAATTAACTCATTGAATTTATTTAAAAACAAAATTAGGTAGAAAAAAATTTCTTAATATTTCTGAGTTCTTCAGAAAGACACTTCCTTCTGGGTGCCAGCAACAGGAGTCAAATGTGCAGGAAGCCTTACACAATATTTTAAAATTAGAAAATCTGTGATTGTGCCCAAGTTTGCCTATTATGGCCAGTTACAGATCTGCAGCAGAGAGAACATAGGTACAGTGGGAGTCTCAGGCAGTTGCTTAAATGAAATGACAGAGCTCCAGGAAGACAGAGGTTTTCTCACCAGCAGAAAAATCTGCTCCCTTTCTGAAATCACAAAATCAGAATTTCCTTGATCATACACTTATCCTTCAACTATCCTGTTGCCTTTATACCAGCAGAGAAGATGAACATATCCTCCCATAACACACCACCCATCTGACTAATAACTAAAGAGCAGAGAAATATTTCCCTTTTTACTGTACATCAGAACCAGAGTTCTTAAAAAAGTAAAAATCAGATATAACTCATATTGAACATACTAAGTCCAATTACATTTAATGGCATTTCTAGGCCTTCAATCTATTTCACAGAAGGGGCTTGATAATATATCTCCATCATTTCTGAGTGTGCCTACACTGCACAGCTCTACAGAGGTTAAGAGAACAAGAGACTAAAATTTTGCAAACCCTCCTTAAGCAAAAAGCTACACTGCTCCTACGGTTTAAGTGTGATGAGACAAGGAAAATTTTATGGTGACACAGGACTTTCCACTTGTGCTCTTCCTTTTGACAAACACAGAGTGTATAAACAGTAAAGAAATCACAGGTCTCCATTATTTATCATGTAGCAACCTGGAATTTCCTTCTCTGATGTCAACAGAAAAGCAACCAAAATATTCACAAGTGTCCAAGTTTACAATTTTCACAACTGTAGTGTATAACTACAACTGCAACTGAGCTCCACTGGTCTTGTATAGCAGGGGCAAGCCTTGGTTTGAGGTATCCTAATGGATGGTTCCCTCAGAGAAGAGCAAGGCAAAAATCAGAGGAAGGCTGTTTTCCATGAAGGCACTACCGCCCAGCTGTTTGGCAGTTCCTCTGGTTTCACTGGGTAGTATTATACTGCCATGGGGCTTAAGCTTTCTGCATACTCTCCATTTGGTATTTTGTACATTGAAACACACCAGAGCTATTTCACTACCATTACAACTTACATTTCTATGAAAATGCAAATGGTAACTTATTTGGAAGCAGAGGTCTGGCCTCATCAAGAAATGTGCAAACATATGCTAAGCAGTATGTATGCATGTGCCCAGGAAAGGAAGAGCTGTCTAAACCTTAATTAGAATACATTCCTTACTTGTGTCTAAAACTGTGGCTATGTGATGGGATAGAAAGTCCAGTGGAGATTCTGAAGTAGCTAAAGGTCTGTGTTTAAATAAAATATTCTCCAAAGTTAAGGCATTATACAAAATTAGGTTTTCCTATTAAGTGAATGATTTGTATCCCTTGTTTGAGAAGAAGGCACAAGAGACAGTATCAACTGTTTCCTACTTTTTTGCAAACGAGAAAACTAACAACCCTCCCCTTCACAAGTGTGTAAGTGAGAGAGGAGAAAGGCGGAAAAATGCTAAATGGCAAAAAGACTCTCGTACTGAAATACAAAGTAAATATAGAAGCTCAAAGACAATTGAAAAGCATCCCTTTGGGAAATTCAATATGAAGGCTACAAATGTGGCCTCAAGAAAAACAGTGAAAAGGTCTACAAAAGGCTACCAGATACACTAGAGAAATTAATGAGCAAAAATGATATTATCACGGTCAAAATAGACTGCTACTACTTAGCTGTAATTAAGTGAGAAATTCAGACAACAAATTGTTCAGATTTATGGGAAAGACTCATTAAAAAGTTGTGAACAATGTGCCAAATTAGATGACAAAAATTACGATAAAATACTGAAAATATAATGTTTGTCGGTTTTTGAAAAAATAAACTATCACTGAGGTAATATTCAGAACTGCAGGTTCCTTTAACAGCTTCGTTGCCTGGAGGTTCAGGCTGCTAACTGCTAAATGGGAGGACAGATCCTCCCTCCAACTATTATTATTCTTAGTAGTAGTAGTAGTAGTACATAAAACCTTGCCTTTACAAATTATCCAACGGTAGCAAAAGAGGCAAACTCTTAGACGAAACAATGAAAGAAAGACATAGGTTTGTAGCTGAAGAGCAATGGGGTAGATCTTAAGAAAAGATAAGCAAGCGCTAAAATCCCAGAGTCATCTGTAGGACGTTGTAGGTACTAGAAGTCTCATAAAGCAAAGCAGATGATATTATGGGACTCCTGCTGAATCAGATGGGGAAATCAGGTCTCTTTCATACTGAATCTGGTTAGAACTGAGACACTCAAAAAGCAAAGGAACAAATTAAAGTTTGAATTTTTTGCCTATCCTACTAAATGAAAATGACAAAATGCTACTGACAAAGAAAGAGCATAACTTATTTTGAAAAAAGCGAAGATTTTAAAAATGTATCATGAGATGTCACTTATTCTGCTTCAGTCTCTTTATAAGAAGCTTGGTCTTTTACCTTGGTTACCCACATCTAGCAAAATGCACAGTCTAAGCTTGGTACTGTCTGCAAGTTTCATTCTTAAGCCTCCCCTTTTGGTCGCTGGAGAAACTGACTGTAGCCATGTAACTGATCTTAACAACCATGATGACATGCAGACCACCTAGTAATGCAAATTTGGTAAACATCTGACATGAGTCCAAGACCACATTCTAGAGTGAATGCGCAACACAGAAGAAAAGGTAGTTTTAACATCTTTATATGCCAGCTAAAGTCAGGCCACAAAAGGCTTCCCATATAAAATAAATCTGTCGAGATTATTTGAGTCAAACAGTGAGTTTATACTGGATGAGAACTTTACCTGATATAACTAAAACATTTCTGAATTGTATACTAAGAGGTCCATACACAGTGCCACAGCTTTTCTATCTACAAGTCCACAGCTTGGGATCTGCTTGGGCAGTGACATTTAGCTCCAAGTGTCATCCACTTTAAATAAGGAATTTTCCTTCACTGGTCACTACCAGCCCCAAAACACTCAATTTTCTGTCTTCCAGAGACAAGGAACTGCAAATGAATAATGATTCACCATTCAGTTGCCCACAAAGGATTTAGTGTGATGAGACAAGTAGGGGCACTAATAGACTGTGAAAGACGTGGGCTAAACTAATTGAGTAGTATTGATCCCCTAGTGCCAGGGAGATTATCAGGCAAGTTTACTTGCCTAGCCACAAAGTCTTTACAACATGGAAGATTTCAGATGAAGTCACTGAATCAGGGAAAAAATTCAACCCTCCAATGACTCTCAATTGTGCATTTAGCAGCCCTGTTGCAGTAATACTTCACACTCACATACCCCTGATACAGCCTGATTTTTCTTCAGAGCTTCATAAATATTAGCTAATTAATCTTTCACCATTGTAGTTTAACTCCACAGAACATCTTAATTTTTTTTTATAATTGAAGCCAAAGATTCTAGCTGGCACAAAACTATTTCTAAGAAAGCTCCATGATCTCATCCTACTTAATTTGCATCATACAACAACTAAAAACTTAACAAAAATGGATAGAGGAAATATGCATATTTATAGAATGAACTACAATCACTTTTCTGATTACTATTTAAAATTAAATGCATGTTGACAGTCATAACAGCCAGTAATCCCGTTTTACTGGAAGTTTAATGAGGGATTTGTGGTTGAAGTTGGTACTTCTGCATTGTAGCTGGTTGAAGTGCTAAAATGTCAAGCACTGACTGATTGCCGTCTAATTACAGACCAATAAACAACTTTATATGGCTACAAAATTACTCCCCTAGGTCTTCACAGTGTTGCCACCAATACTAATTTCAAGAGAGGTGCTTAACTTGTGCACTGTATTTGACATAAAATCTTCTTGCTGGAAATTTTGGCATTAGCATTGGTTAAAATCCGGATAAAGCTTTCCCAGCTATCTTTTTAGAAAAAGCTTTGTCTCTTGCCTCTAAAAATTTATTTCTGTTTCTATTCCTTACCTTCTATCGAAGCTGAAAATTTTATCAGAGATACGGTGGTTTTGTGAACATGTAAATGTTAGCTCAAGACAAGAAAGAAATCATCAATTCACAGAACCACAGAACTGTCAGAGTTGGAAGGGACCTCTAGAGGTCATCTACTCCAACTCCCCTGCTAAAGCAGGATGGCCTAGAGCATATTACTCAGGACTGCATCTCACCCCGACTAAGTTGCAAAAGGTTAGAAAGATTAGTATGTGTGCTTAGTGTGTCACCTCACCTCTCATGCAAAGCATTCAAAAAAACCCACAACCCAGACAGTGCATAAATACTTACTAACATATTTATCCTTGAAAATCTGCGAAACCCTCTGAGCCTTTTTGAAATCATACACAATGTCTATCTCTTTTGTAATACAGCAAGTGGGCAAGACAAAGTTTGAACTGTTTAAAATCATGACTCTTGCCTCTTGTAGAAGCTGATGTAAAAGAGGGAAGAAATAAGTAGAATGAGCCAAGAGTGAGAAAAAGGCATGGGGAAATTGTCTTTTTTTAAGGAGGAGAGGAGAAAGGTAGATGTTTGTTCCCAACGGCTTGATTTTGGAACTGTCTTATGAAATCTTTGCCTATGGCTTTAGATGATCCGACTTCCTGAAATACTTAATGAACACAGACAAGCACTAGTTCATTTGGACCAAAATTAATAGAGGATCAGTGTGTCACCAAGCTCTGCAAACCTAAATTGCACCCAAGAACACAAAATGCAGATTTTAGTAATAAAATATTCTCTTATTACCCACACCTATTTTAATAATATTGAATGTCATTAATACAATCGGTATGACTTCTAATTTCTTACCACTGTTCTTAAACCAGAATATGAATCTAAGTGAAAAATGACATGCTGTAGTGCATGTCTATCTGTCTTTAATGACATTTCCTTACCTGTTTTAGACTACATACGCTGAATCATTCTTTATTAACACTTTGATATTTATTTCTTAATGCATTATTAAACAACCTATCTCATAACCTAATTACATCAAACAGATTTTAGCACCGCCACACTGTGAGGTCAATTAGATTCTGTTAAAACAATACGAGAATAAAGTATGGGTTTTCCTTGGTGTATACTTTAAAGACCAGTCTCAGGTTTGTTTCATTATTTTGTGTTTTGTGCAAATAAGCCAATAAACTCCTAAGGAAAATTTTACATTTGCCAAAACACTTTCAAATAATTTTTCTAATCTGAAAGTGTAAACTTAATTTGAGAAGCGTATGGTTTCAGTACCACTGCTGTGTATAATGTATTCCCTTCGTATTAAAAATTATTCTCTCTCATTTTTCTAATAAATAACCTATTGTATTTATTGTATATTACATTCTTGTTTGCTTCTCATCATATTCTGCTTCACATAATAATAACATTTTCACTGCCTTTTTAAGAGCTCAGTAGATTTTCTTAAGAACTTAGTTGACTGAACAGTGTAAAAGAATGCTGGTTATTTGAAACAACTACCCATTTGAATTGCATTCTGCACTGCTGAGTGTTCTGTAAATCTACTGCTTTCATTGTAAATTTACACAGTTCAGTAAATATATAAAATTATAGTGTTACGTTTGCCTCTCTTTTCTGCTCCCCCCTAAAGACTGCATTAAAACTCTGATAAGAAAACACAACCGGTCTTGACTACTAAGCTCACTAAGTCTGTCCCTTGACTACTTGCTCCTCTCTTCACAAATGTCAAAATTTCTCCCTATCTGAGTTGTACCATTATAATGTATGGCACAGCTACTTTGTAAACCAAATCCTTGATTTGCTATTGATAGAAAATAAACTTGAAATTTATTTAAAAATTAACCCATTGAATTTGCACTGCTTCTACGAAATCGAAAAAAAGGTATGAAAAATGATCGCAATAAAGCATTGTATGGACAGCTTTAACAGCGTGACAACATCTTTTTTATATCAAAATGAATAAGCCTCTGATTACCATTTTCTAGTACGGACAATGATAAATGCATAATTCTATCATTTATCCTTACTTATATCTTTTTTTGAAAGGTTACATACAAATAACACTTCATATTTAAAATTTCCTCCTTGGTCAGAAAATGTAGAGAAGCATTTCTGCCAATAATAAGACATTCAACAAAGGGGCTTTTTAAGATAATTTGCAGAATTATTTAAATGCCATAGTTCTCCTTTTCTCTGAAGACTTGAAACATGAACTCACTGATTTTGTTCAACCTCCACTAGAAATATATAAAACCAACCTGAAAGCATACCATTATCATAGATGCTACTGTTATCACAGGTTGAGGTTACAGCCTGAATTTTACTTATTTATTTGAACACTTTAATTCACCCTGACTATGATTTATGGGCCTCCAACATTTGGAAGCAAATATCCACTTGTGAGCTCCAGTTCTTTCTTTCTCTCCTCTACTGCCTCACCTTCTTCACACCTTTTCCAGTTTTTCCTGCCTGCTTAGAGGGATTTTCTCAAAGACTAAGTCCCTTAAATATGCTGGTGCAGTTTCCATAAAGATGTATCTTCATAAATTAGTACACACACACACTATCTTTATGCTTTGCATATCTGCTTTTGAAATTCAAAGAAACAGTGTGGTAAAATCCTCTGAGAAGTACTGCAATGCCCCAGTCTCCCAAATACTGCCATCATAAGTACCCAGCACCGATTTGTTGCTGAGTTCTCTACCATAGTATAATGCAGTAATTTTTGTTGGGAAAAAAAAGTTCTTCATTCTAAGCACTACAAAATCAATTTTTACTCACTAACATTTGTTTACATTCACCTGTCTCAGAATTTTTTCCACTCCCAACCTTTCCTTCTCTGTCTGTTTTGCCTCCTGTAATCCTTTTTGCACCTGACTGCAAGCTAGACTAAGATTTAGACGAGTCAACAATGGATAAAGTAGCAACTCATTTTCAAATGCCCAGCTCTGGAGAAAATCCATAATCCTGAATTAGGTACCTGTATTCCTTATTTAATTCTTAAAAGTGCTTTTCATAAGCTGCCTGCTGAAGGGGGAGATGCCAACTCAGCACTAAAACGTTTGCACCAATGGGGTACCTCAGGTCACTGCATCCTCCCTGGCAAGGAAGAAACCCCCATCAGCTCTTGGAGAGCAAGGCAGAGACCTCTCACTCTTGGTGCAAAACAGGAAGGAAAGGGGAAGTTAGACACCTAGGAGGTATTTTTTTAAACAAAAAGTTTAAAAGGTTTCACACCTGCCTCAGCTGTATGACTCACAGAATCACAGAATCACAGTCACTCAAGTCACTTATCTCCAAGTTCCTCTTATGAGGCCTCTCTGGTACTGGCAGAGAGTCAGGGAGAGCAGAGCACTTGCTGCTCACCCTGACGACGCTGTGCTGCTGTGAAAGGAGAGATTTATTGTCTCAGAAAGAACACAAGTGATACAGAGCATAATTTAGGACATTTGAGGTGAGGGCACTCAGTATACATTAGTCCTAAACTGGTGTTATAAATACCACCAATTGACTAAACCAAGAAATCATGTTTGAAGTGAGGCTGGCCACACTAGAGCTAGGTGCAACCGAAGAGAAGAGAAGATAACTGAAAGTGGCAAGAGAATAAAAGTTTCAAAAACAGGATGAGTGTTGTGATCTTGATTCTACCTAAAATCCTCCTTAAAATACCTATAGCCATGATTCAATGACAAGTTTCATTTTGCTTCTCATGCTTACAGTCTCTTTATGTCCTATGTAGGTCATATGGATTACCAAATAACAACTATTTCTCCACCATGGTTGCTCTCTGTCATGTTCTGCAGTTAGTTTCCATATTTTTCCCAATTACTGGCAAACACATTTGACTACATTTAACTGTTACATCTCTTGTCATTTTCTCACTAGTTTGTTATTTGTTTGAAGCAAGTGCTATACCTCTGAGCAGACATATGCTTCCCTTATATTATCTCTATATGTGGGGTTATTTTCTGGTTTATGGATGGACTCAATGATCTTAAGAGTCTTTTTCAACCCAAATCATTCTATGATAAAGCACACGTTAAAATACTTGAGGAAAATGCAAAGGCTTGATTAGGCAAGCTGCTAGAAGCACACGTTTTCCTAGATTAAATATCTGGTAAAAAATAAAAATAACATTTAAGAGAATAAAGAAAAGAAAACAAAATAAACCTGAATCGCTGTATTAGAGAGCCCTAAACCACAGCCTATTTCAAAAGTCCATCAGCATTCTGTAAATATTGTGAAAGGTGATCATGTGAGAAGGCAGTATATTTTCTTGGAATAAAGTTTTATTCAAATTCATCCTGCCTAAAATCGCTCACTTCCTCCTTCAGGGAATCACCTGAAATTACAAGCCATAAACACCCATGGCACTATTCTTATCTTAATATGTAAATTATTACCAAAATTCATAATGTCCCACTAAGGAGTAGGAGCCCTGGGGCCTTCGACACAGATGTCCTTGCCCATACTTTAAGATGTCCTGCAGTGTCATGCACATGGATTCATTCTCCTCCAGTGGGAAAAAAATCTTGATGGCAAATTAGCATAAATAACTTCTGTGAGAGAGACATATTCTGGAACTAGTAATTGGCACACTCTCTATCTTTGATTTGCAGTTATATTGCATGACAGTCACATGTCTGGAAAGAAGAAAACATTCACTGCCACAGCCTACTGCAGTATTTTCTTAAATAGCTCAAATGAGTGGAAATGGAAATAAAGTGATTATTCCAACTATCAAAGGCTCACAGGAGTACATCGAGCTATGAGAAATTTACCCTTATTTAATAACCTGCTTGAAATTAAAACTAACAAACAGCAAGAGAGTCAAGAAGTTCAGTCAACCCAACCGCAGCAGTATGTACCAAGCACACAGGAATATATTCTTCTTCCCAGTCTGTGTTGACAAACACCAATCCAGATCTCTAAAAGGCTCCAACTAGACTTGAAAACAAAAGCTCCATTTGAATTTACTTCAAATATCATTTATCTATTGTTTAGATTTACTGAAACAAGCTTCCCTTTGCTTCTGTTCTCTGGCATTTGTCCATTACAGTGGTGTGCCAAAAGAGAATTGTTTCATTAAAATCTGAAACAGAAGAGATCAACACTCTGCATTATAAAAATTAATCTTTTTAAAAAATACAACTTGTTAATAGAGAACATCTGATCACCATGATTAAGTGTCTGCACTTAATTCCATTAAGCATTCATATTCCCAGGGTACCTAAAATTCACCCACAAGCACATTTTTAGAGAAATTTGAGTAGCGTTTTCCTTAAAAAATATAATTACAGATAAATTTAATTTCTTGGTTTTCCTCAAAATTATGGATGTGTAGAGTTTCAGTTCCTTCATGAGCAGTACTACAGGTATGTCCTTTAACTGAAGTCTTTGGTGGTGGTTTTTTTCGAATTTAATATATTCTGCATAAATCCAAAACAGCTTCATAAGAAAATCCTGTGTCAGATTTTTAATGAAGTGAAAAAATACTTAGAAATCTCACAATGTCATGAGAGAATAACATCTGTATATTACCCGAATACCAACAATAATTATTTTAGTATTAAGTAGATGGCACTCCATTCTCAAAAAAACCCCATGCTTATGTCTTAAAAGAAAAAAAACAAAAACAAACAAACAAACAAACAAACATACAAAACAAATAAAAGAAGAGCTGACACAAATATAAAGTATTTTAATGCCAACAGTCATACAATTTTAATGAGGTAACTCAAATTGCCAAGATGTGACCAAAGAAATAGGCTTTACAATTGAAAATATACAGAACAAAAAAGTTCAGTAGCAAAAGCCAGATACAAATAGTACCCCTTGCATAGGGTATTAGTATTTAGTAATGATTACATCTAAAAAGTGCTAGTCTATTCTAAGTAATCATTTAAGGGCTATTTGTGATAATATTAAAATAACTAATGTAATCAGAGAAGAGTTAGATTGTCAGGATTAGAATTTAAATAACAGTAGCTAAATACACCTTTTCTTTTTCTCAACTTACCACAAATTCATGATCAATACAGTGTAATACTACTTTTGTGTGAATTGCTGTACTCTCTTGCTAGCAACTTATAATGCAAAAATAGACAGAATTATTTTGCAGATTTTACTAGTGCTGGTGTAAGCAGTGCTACAAGATGAGGCATTGCTGTCTGTTCTCATACTGTTCCCAGAAGCAAAATATAGACCTGCGTATTTTATTCCGATCTTGTGCTCCTCCACCATTATCATATATCTTCACTTTCCTAACGATTTTCAATGCCTATAATTTACTGAACTTTGACCAGCAGACTAAAGGTTATGCCAAAAATATAATCAAATAGCTGCTGGAATTGTATGGTCCTCATAAATCAAAAAAGGAGCCATTTGAATCTCAGGACTGATTCTGAGATGGCAAAACCCTAGTCAAACTAGAATGTGTAAATTTGCAAACAGACTTAAATCTTTTAAGTATATGACAGGTAAACTGTGTACCTTTGTGACCTAAATACTGCATGTATTATGGAATTGTCTCTAACTAAATTGAATCCAAGAATGCTGCAAAACCACCAAACCTACCAGTGGGATTAAGATGACAGTCATACAACTATTGACCGATGCATTAAATATATCTCCTAGTTATCTCAGTGTTTCCAGTTCTTCCTTTTCTAGGAACCTCACTGTTCAGAACAAATCAATTTTTAATTATTTTAAATCAAATTACACTTGTGCTTTTCCAAAAAGCAGGTAGCATAACAAAGCTATTACCTCATGATTACCATAACTGAACCATGACCCTTACCCCATTGGCTTAATTGAGGCAATTAATAGTTTATTTTCTATCTCGTGTCTTTTACCTTATTAATAAGTAGGGAAAATCCATTAAGGTAATGTAATTATACAGGTTGGAACATAACAAGGAAGCAATAGTAGTTCATTTAAGTTTGACCTTGCAACAATGTACCTTGCAGCTTGCATGCTACAAACCTGCAGCTTGCAGCTATTTAGAACAAAGTCTCATTTATGACAATATACATCCGGAATACCATTAATGTAAGCTCATGAATGAGGTACTGAAATGAACCTTAGCAGCTCTTAGCAGCTGTTACCATTCCATAGAAGAAAAAGTTGTACACGTGAATCCCGTTATTTCAGAGTATTACTTTAAAAAGAAGTACATGCCATTTCCTTTTTTGGATTTTCTAATATTTATTAGCACTTTAGAGTCTGAAGTTGAGGGGGAAGACAAAACAGCTCCTGTTGTTCTAGGAAGAAAAGTAACTTACACAGCAAGTTAATTATGTTTACTTGGGAAAATGATTATGCTGTTAAAAAGTTGTTGCAGAAACACTGGAGGAAAGAATGGAAAAATATGAGAAATGACTAAAGAGCCTAGAAATGATCATGCTTTAATATTCAAGGGTTTGTTTTTTTTTCTCATTCAGAAAAAGTTATACCTCTTGGTACACTGCAGCTTGGAGGATCATAAGGACAGTAAGTTGTTCCAATACAAACATTAAATAGAAAAAGACTGGTTATTTCGAATGATGTATGAGAAATGTCACAATCAGAAGCACCTGGGTTATATCCATTTCCACCAGCTGTGGATTTGATTACTTGCATTTAGATAGAACTCTTTTTCTTGTAAGAATGCTTAGAAACATATCATTCATGTTTAACATGCCTTTGTATAATAATTGTGTATGACTTCATGAACTCACATAAATTAACTACATTAGTTTTTTATTCCTGAAAAACAGGTTGTAAGACACAGTTTTCCACTATCACCAACAACAGTTTACTTGCAACAGCTCTTTAATCAAATTTTCTTCTGTCAAAGTGCAAAAGTAATCAAGCTACAAGCCAGTAATGTTCAGAAATATCATTAGAAAGCCATAAAAATTTGCATGTAAATGAGCATCTTCAGGATCTCCCCAAAAAATAATAAACAGTTAACCACGTAGCAATCTGCACATAACGCGTTTCTGAAAGGTACATAATAAACTCTGATGGACGACAGTTTAGATACACAGAACTAAAACAATACGGAATGACAAAAATACCAACTTATTCATCAGTGTTTACCATTGCAGAGGTGAAAACTACTGCTGAATATCAAACATTTAATATAAAACATTCACAATAAAAACTAACTGAACAACGCAGCTTTGGGATTTTTCAAAAATGGAACTTCATAGCAAATGTTAATCCACTAAAAAAATTACAGGGCCCAGGACAATCATAAACCTATATTGTTGTGCTTTCTAGCCCATAAGACAGACAATACTTCTTTGTTCCGGAGCATTATAGTAAATTAAAATAATAATAATAATAATTTAAAAAATCACTTTCCTGCAGAAATGTTAGTTTGTATCCAATGGGAAAGAATGAGAGGCAGAAAAGAGGTTAACATAAAAGAAATTTACCATGACGATGCACAACACTGAACAGGTTTGAAAACACAGACACATTTCCAGAGACATATGACACCATACCTGGTGATGTGGGAAATTGCCTTCACACGGTGGTAACGATTACACAGACTGTAATCAAGAATGCAATATTTGACAATGGATGGATGGATGGAAGGAAAAAGAAAAAAGAAAGAAAAAAAAAAGAGAGAGAGAGAAGGAATGAGAATGATATTAAAACACATTTAGCAAAGATGAACAAGTAGAAAACTTCATGGACATACCGAAGAATTAAATGCCCCCTCCTACTCACTTCTGAGATCTTTCAATTCAACTGATCACCTTTACAGATCACACGCTGGTATTTGGTTATTTTGCACTTGTAACTGCAGTAAAGACTGGTCTTCTGTGGATACAACATTCCAGTTGATATTACCCTCCATTATTAGAGTATTATGGAATCAAGTAGGTCCCACCACTGTCACTAGAGTGCAACTGGGTTTCTGCTGTTGAGTATCTTGACCTTACACATTACATTTGGTTATAAACACATGGAGTGAGACATTTAACATTTTTGCAGTCACCGGGGAAAAATCTTGGTTAAATCAACACAAGAAGAACCATTTAAAATTTATCTTAAAATTCAAAAGGATAAATGGCATATATATATATATATATGTATACACATACACACACATATATTTATATATTAAAAACACCTCCACTAAAACTTCAACTCGTGACTGTATCTTCTATTTTACAGTATAAGACCCACTAATTTGTGAGGATGAAACAAATGGAGAGTGAAGGAAAGCACAGCAAGCTCTGACTCTCAGGTCCAGCATGATACCCAAGGGGGACTAAACAAGGGTGGTGTGACACATCTGCTCTCAGAAAGCCTTCTTCAGTCAAAACACTGCTTTGGAAGTTCCTGTTGTTTCTCGGTTTTCCTCCACTGAAGTGGGGATAGAAGGCAGAAAAGGGAGGGGACCTCTTTAATCACTCTAGGCAACGAAGTAAGGGGAATGTTAAGCAGTAGCAAGACTGTTCACAACTCCCATATTCGGCCTTTCAAGTGATACACAGCTAGAAAAATAAAACTGCAGTAAACCACTGATATGAATCTGCCATTTATATATAGTGTTTTAATTACCTCTGTTACACTAAAATCAGATTTACAAATTTTCTGATACTTTGCTCCACTTAAGGAGTAGACTCAATTGCCAAGATGTAATCACTGATGAAAGTCATTTAAAGAAAGATATATAAATATAAGTTACACTATATGGACCTGCTGGTTTTATTTAACATCTATCTGTCTGTCTGTCTTCTTTCTTTTTTTTCCTTCTTGTAAAATAGCCAGATTACTGACCATGGCAGGAGGAAAGGACTGCAGGTTTAAATGCAGTGCTCTCTTGTGTATAGGCAGCGTTCAGTACGAAAGCAGCTGTGGGACTGGGCTCCTATTTTTCTGATTTTTAAAGTTAGAGTACAGGTTCATGACAAATTAAAGATGTTAATATTAGTTGGATTTGAATCTATTGAATAATCTTCTCTCATTCTGACCATACCAGTTTCTTAGAGAGTAAAATACTTGCCTAGACATAATAAAAAAAAAAAATTGTTAGTACCTGTCTAAAAAATGAAAATCTGTTGAATTTGTACTCCTTTGTTTACCAAGGTTATCTGCATGTCATCTGTTAATATCATGTTATTTTATGTATATACTATATGCATTTTATATATAATATATTTTGAGGGTATATATTGTGTATTTTGTGTATACACATATTATTTTCATTTTATGACTACCTAATCATGACAATTTGGGAATAAATGTAAAATATAGGCCATGGGTCCTTCAAGCTGACAAGCAAAGAAACATTAAATTTATTATAAACAATTATACAGTTCTATTTACTAAAAACTGAGTTTGTATCGATCTTCTGCGTTTTACTTTTTTTTTTAAGGAAACTATAATTTAAATGTTATGCAGGGGGGTTGGTTTATATGTTATACTAGTGTAATTTGAAAAGCATAACAAATGAATAAAACTAAGAAACAAAATACAATTAAAGTAACCATATAATAATGAAAAATAACATCAATTTCTCCTGCTATTCACCTGATTTATCTGAAAAATCACTAATACTATTTTCATATTAATTTAAATTACTTTCTAAATCAGCAATAATTAGATTATAGACTGAAATCCCATATATCATGGTTCAAAAAAGTGAAGTGTTGGAATCACTGCAAGTGATTCTCTTATGCTACCGTTCATCATCACAGCTTTCAATTACCAAGAAAATATGTCTAAAAATACAGACATAGAACTAAAACCTAGGTTCATTCAAAAACATATGTTCTAAAGTCACATGTAAGTGAAAGCAACTGTAATAACATACAAAGTTCAAGGGATCAAGTGAAACAGCAGTTGACTCTACTGATGCAGGCAACAAAGTTACCACATTATCCCACTGCTTTCTAATATTTTCATTAAAACTGGTAAGCTCGGCAGTAGTTTCAAATAGAGATTCTGCTGAAATTTTGATGGTTGGTCACTAAAACCACCATTAACTGATAGAAGTTACATGTCTTCTATTACTTATTGGATACCACTAAGGACTGAAGGAAAATCTTACAATGGAAAACTAAACATTGTTTTCAAAAAAGCCTGCTGCTAGACCGGTATCAAGGGCAATCCCATACCATACATAAAAAATAATCCTAAATGCAAATCAACATAAGAATCAAGATTTAAATTCAGTAAACTGCCGAGTACAAGTGAGTCTGCTGAAGCCACACAAAGCTCTGTCAGAGTTCACTAAGTTTACTGTACAATCGGGCTTCATCAGTGCAACCACAGGCAAACCTACTATGATTTAAATACACATCACATTCCTAGGCTTCTGTTTCCACCTTACATTTTCTTACTATTTCAATAAAAAGATGAGACCAGGGAATAATTTAGAGAACTGTCCATGAAAATCCTGTACTCCTCCATGCTTTGCGTGGGGACCTATCTCATATTCCTACATGGATATTACAATACAACTTTCTGTCTGCTATTGAAATTCACTCACAAAGAACTTGTGCCACTTAATCACTGGTTTTGGTAGTCTGGGGGAAGACCTGGAAGGTATTTTTTCCTCTTTCCCTGCAGTCCTACACAGCCTTGGGACAAACTGTTTGGACTGCTGATGTTGGCATAGTTAGCAGCTTTAAGATTTAAAAGGCAAACACTGATATGAAAAGGTACAAAACCTAAGGATGGAAAAGAAGAACTTTAAAAAATGTGCAGAGGATCAAAGGAAAGCCACTCAGTAGCAGGATCAGTTGCTCCAGGGAGCAACTGAGAGGGACCTTTCCACAACCGATAGGTCAAAAGCGACTGAAAATATCATGAGACTGATTTCTCTGAGGGTCTTTTATTGTGTGTGTGGCACCCTTTCAACTCCATCAGTCAGTAATGCTCTCTGTTCAGTGCATCAAGGGGCAACTTCTGCTGGGTGAACTCTCTTCTTTCACATGTCACTTCCCATTCCTGTGCATTGATTCCCATTTATTTGCCTATGAATTAATTCAGAAATGTTGTTACTACTGCCCTAGACTGTTAACTACTTTTCCCAGATGAAATCACAAAAAGTGCTTATCTCAAAAAGTTATGTCTTGTTTCCTTTTTTAGGCAGATAATTTGTTCTTTTATTTATTTTTCCATGTAATTTCTTTCACGAATATCACCAGCACTACATTTCTTGGTATGTCTTAATTTGAACACTTTGCAATTGTCTTGGTTATGTCTGTGTTGGAAGAATTGTTGCAAAAGGAACATTTATAAATACTTCCTTGATATAAATAGATTTTCTAACACTTGATGACAAACCTCCAAATTAAAGATACAGCCCTAAATAAATATCTAATGTTTGGTAAAACAATTCATATTATCTCTCCAGTGGAGCATGTATAATAATTCTTTTGGCATGAAAGGGAACAGTTATAATTAATTGCTTCTATGATAGTTAACCAGCATGCAAATACTGTGTATTTAGTATTTTGTCAATGACTTTTATATGGCGCTGCGGGAGAGAGAGAGTCATAGGAAGACTAGGAAAAGACTCACGTTAGTAAACTTTCATAGGGGTTAACTCTGCATGTAGTGACAACACTGAAGAAGGAGGTTAAAGGAAGGGATTTGTGAAGTTGGCCTTGCTGAAAGTTCTGAATGCTTGAGGAAAGTGACAGAACACAATTTAATAAGGGCAGGCTTGTGAGAATTTGTATTCAACCTTGAGACTGAGAATGAGACTTTTATATTTAATTCTCAAAGCAAGGGATCAAAGAGTCCAGCATAACAATTCCTTATATATATCATGCTCAGGTGTCTTACTCCATGAGCAGACATACTGATTTTAATTAATCAAACCATTTATTTCCAGTCATTCTGCTGACTAGAAAAATCCTTTCTAAACTCATGAAGTTCCTTCTTTAATTTTTTTTTTTTTTTTACATACAGGTAGGAGTAGAGAATTGTGCACAAGATACCCTTTAGCTATGCGCAGTCATGTCCTCAACAAAACACAGCAGCAATCCAACTGTCCTGTAAAGCAAGAGCTGGGTGCCATATACTTTCAACAACTGTCAAAAAAAGCAGACAAATGTCCTTTAGACTCCATTTCAGCAAACACACATATCTGGCATCTTCTACAAGGCCCTGTCGGAAGTCACAGAGTCTGCTGATTTTGCTGCATTAAAACCATACCTGAAATTTAAAGTTTGCTTAGCTGCTGTATCAGGATAATGATTAACATTACTCTGAAGTTGTTCTGGGAAAAGAACAAACTTCCCTTCATTTACTCTTGAAACCTCAAGGCTGCTACCTAAATTCACTGGTACAGTACAGCAGCTATACAGTAGGATGAATTAGTTTTACACAGACTTTTATAGGGATTTCATTTCATCAGAATTATCCCCTGGACCCACTTAACACTAGTAAATGCTTTCCTATTGAAATATTGTACTGCTTCACACCATATAAAACCTAAACTGGACAGCAGCATAATTGCAAAATGGTATCTAATATTTCCTCTTCCACCAACCCAGAGGATAAATGTGTAGAATCATATCTATCACTGATTCAGGCCACACTGTTACTGCTATAATTTAAAAGAAACAAAGAAGTTATGCCATCAACAATAAGACTGATTTAAAAAGAAAGGGCCAGGAAAATTGCTAGTAAGATTCTGTATGGAGCCCATTATACACCAAGTTCTCCTTGCATTTTTTTTTTGCAGAAGCTCAGGTTTTTTCAGTGTGGCTAGTGTTAAAACCAGCAAATTCTTTGAAACCACTTCAAAATTTTCACAATAAAAGTCTGTGAAAAGCATGGAAGATGCAGTTAGGTAGTCTGTTTACCCTAAACTAGAATAGCAGTCAGGAGCTATTGCAGGCTGCTACAGTTTATAACATGTTTGTGGCTCCTACTAAGCTACCAAGGGGAAAAAAAGAAAGCTGCAGGAGAACTGCCCTTTTTGAGCTTCCACACTGGTGTGGACCTACCACAGACCTCCTTATGAGACACAAGAATGTTTTTATGGATTCCAAAAGCCCATCGGAGCTTGTTCCCCACTATGGACTATGTGTAAATGTATGAAAAGAAACCAACTCTGTGTCACTGAAAAATGACCTTGTGTAATACAAAAACATTAAAAAAAAAAAAAAAGTGTGGTGGTGATAAGAATAATAAGGAAAACTATCAAAATGTCCCAATAATTATCATGGGTATAGGCCCCAGGACATCAGCCTGAACAAATATGTGGACTTCTGAGAGATGACTTCAGCTGAAGAAATGGTTATTCACCATCTCAATAATTCACCATCTCAATATGCTTAACATCTTGAAGAATTGGTCCTTGAGGGATTTTTGTTTGTTTGTTCTACAGAAAATTCCTAATTGGGAGTGAATGACAAATTGGGGGCACAAGGGATTCTAATGGGTGAATTTTCTACATTTAACTTGTACAATGCATCTAAACATTCAGCTCGCAGCAATTATTTCATCAGCTCTAGTACCAGATCTTGGTTTTTTACTGTGCAAATGAGTCAAGCAGATGTAAATAGAAAGATATTGCTCAGAAAATAATGTCTCACATTTCTCTCAGAGGACACCAATCAGATAATAAATAAATAAATTTATGTAACTTACATAATTCTTTCTCAAAAACTTTCCCCTTCCCAGATTTTTTCATCCTTGCTATAGCAGAAAATTCTAGTTATGATTTTTAAATTATGAAAATTTGTTAGGGTTTTTCAATATTGCAGCGGTCATCGATCTTGCATTAATCATATGTAATAAGGACAGTTATAGACCAGTTTTAGCTCTACGTTCTTTAACTGTGAAAAAACCCAACCAATAATACAGCAAAGAAAAACAAAACAAAACAAAAAAAAACCCAACCAACAAAAAAGAGCCTTATTGGCAAAACTGAAAAGATTTCTTTCTGTAGATGTCTTCCAAAAGATCGTACAACAGCATAACATTCATAACATTGAAAACTGCAACACAGAAGTATCATGCATATATATTTTAAATAATGACATGATTGTTATGACATTTCATGTGTACATTCCATGTCCTTCCATGGAGGAGGTCAGAACATGACAATTAGTTAAATCTGTCGAACTGCATAGTTTTATGTACAACAGTATGCACTCTTAGTAGCTCAGTGATTTTCTGACCTAGAAGGCTACAGTGGGCACACCTGTTTTTGAGAGTGAGATATATATATACACACATACACTGGGAATTCATCTTCCAAGTCTGGGCTTGGGAAAAAGCAATCTGTGCTTGCAAAGTCTTTTGAAGGCTAACTAGGATTTCTTTATGTCCTAGTTTGAGGAAACCAATTTTCTGTTTTACAATTTTAGTTTTTTAGCTGAGTCTCTTCTAACTGAACTCTGAAATTAACAGCACATTGTTCAGAAAACCATTCACTCTCACAGTGATAAGGCCTGATTATACCAAGGAATGGTATGCAGAGAGGCCCTTGCTTATACTTATTGCTATAACAACCAAGGTCAGATAATTTCGCTATTTGCCCCATTGAGGGGTTGGAAGTGGAAAAGTTTAGAGGGGTCACACCTGCAGGGAAGAACAGACAGGGCAGGTGACCCCAAACTGACCACCCCATCCGCATCATGCTTAGTATAAAAGCTGAGGGATCAAAGGGTCAATTCGCTTTCTTCAGTGGCTGACGTCCAAGGAGGACCCTGTCTGTTTGCCTGCCTTTGGCCCTGATCCGAGCATTCCTGACTCCAGATCTGGAATCCAGCTCCTGTCAATCACCGTGTCCAGTCTGGGACTTTTCCCAATTCCTGCTGGTGATGCAGTCGTCAATATGGTTTTGTATATACTGTATCTATTTCATTATTTTCTTCTTGCTTTAATTTTAGTATTAATACTTCATTAAAGTACTTTAGATCATTCTAAACTCATAAATCTCTTATCCCTTCCTCTCCTTTCTTTCTGGGGGGGAGGAAGGGCCATCTGTCAATCTGGTTTTGGTAAATTTGGCTGAAACCACAACACCTTACAATAAAATAATCAAGGTCGCTTATTGAATAATAGGTGGCAGAGATTTGCAAAAATGCAGGTGCAAACTCTTTGAAAAGTATCTGATTTTACCTCTTGATGTTCTACTGAAAATCATCTGAGGACTATTGCAATATATATACTGTGATTTATGCCATCTTGCTAATTCTTCTGTTCAGCCTCACAGCTATGCAGAAGAGTTTTCAACATGAAAAGTTTCAGAAATTGGCAACGTCGAAGAGTTTGACATAAATGTCATTTCCATCCTTGATGACGCTGTCAGTTTTATGAGCTGTGGCACACACACAATATATTGCACACTTCAAGCACGCTCACCAGTGTTATTTTAAAACCATGACAGATGTACAGCCCCAGCAGGATCTCACATTACAGAAGCCACAACAACACTGCCATACATTGATCCCCTTGTCCAAGGAGGTGGAGAATCACCCAGGAAAGCCAACTGCCCAAATCCATGCAATTCTTCCACTTATTAAGTTCCACTGAATTTCAGCTCAATTTTACATTTCATTCTGCAAATTGTAAGGTCTGTATGAGACTGACTCAATTACTGGAAATGGTTTTCATTTATGGAGTGCTCATCTGTAACACAAGGCATGAAACCACAGAGAGTAACACCATTCTTAACACAGAAGATTGGTCATTTGATTTGGTAGAGCAGGACTAATTTGCCGAAAACATCTGAAGGCCTCCAAAGTTCATCACCTTCAGAGCAACTTGTAAATCCACTTATTTCTTCAAGTCCTCCCGCAATACAGCCAACAAAAAAAGATAGCGAGTGGGAATCCACTCTACATATTTCCAATGAAAATTTGATGTAATCAAGTGCCAAGGATGGTGAATGCACAAAAGATGAACTGCTATAATTGAGAGAAAATTATGGTAGGATTTTTAGTTAGTCTCTCCCATACAATTTCTTTTTTTTTTTTCACTCATATGCCATCTTTAAAACAAGTTTTTAATATATTCAATTATATATCAAACAATAATCTTTCTGTCTCCTGGTGAGAAAAATGAAATTGTGCATCTATATCAAGCAAAATCTCATACCAGAAGCAATCTAACCTTCCCAAACGACAGTTCTGTCATGACAAAGTATTTATTTAACGAGAAAGTATAATTTTTTTTTTTGAGCATTTTTCTAGTTTTTCTAACCCAAGCAAACTTTCTCTCCTGAACTGGCTTTTCAGTTGTAGGGAAAAAATATCAACTGTCTTTGCAATGTCAGGAGGCAATTTTTTTTTACTATGTCTCTTTTTATTTTTTTTTTTTTTCTGCTTTCTTTTTCTTTTCCTCCCATTGCTTACATATAATATACCAGATATCCCTAGGGATGTCTGCTCACAGTATGAAAACTTCACTTGTGAAAGCAAGAAGCTTTGAATTTTGTATGGAGACATCAAGACTGGATAGGTATTTAAAGCTGTTATAGGTAGAAAGGTAAAATGTGCTTCTCCTCACGTCACTCTTTCATGAGAGGGACACAAATATTCCTTATTCCACCTGAGAGCCAACACAGCTATGAGCTTGCTGACTTATCAAGAGTGTCAATGCTTAATGAGAAAATCCATAGAATAGTAGTAGTTGTAGCTTCTTTTCCTGGAAAGGGTACGGATTCTGGGACATAATGTTCAGTAGCCCACAGCCATTTTAACCCTCCTGCAAAGCTGTTACATTAAGGAAGTAGCAAGTTAGACCAAGAATTATTCTGGGGAGAAAATTAGTCTAGAGCTACTTGAGCACAGAATACAGACAATCCTAACAGAACACATCTGAAGATACAAACTTCCACCAGTAGCAAAACAATTGAATTTGTGTTATAATTCTCAGAGACAAAATAATCCCGCTAGTCCATCTCATATTATTCTAAAACCTAGAGTCACAAAAAGGCCAGATACTACAAGCTTTAGTGTTTACTCATATTTTAAGGCTTTTTTTTAGGGTTTTCAATGGTCAATTTTTATGAAGTGAAACTACAGCTGCTGCCATTAACTCCTATTTTACTTCATATTTGCACATTGCACATGTAAATTACAACATATGTGCAAGGGAGGGGTATGCAGTGAAAGGATGAGGGTAATGGCTTCAAACTGGAATAGAGTAGATTTAGATCAGGTATCAGGAAGAAATTTTTTACTCTGGGAGTGGTGAGGTACTGGAACAGGTTGCTCAGAGAAACAGTTGAGGATTCACTCTAGGAAGTGTTCAAATCCAGGCTGGATGGGGCTTCAAGTAACCTGGCCTAGTGGGAGGTGTCCCTGCCCATAGCAGGGTCTTTAAGGTCCATTCCAACCTAAACCATTCTACGATTCCATACTTGCATTAAAAAAAACCAAACAAACAAACAAACAAACAAAAAAAAAACAACACAAAAAACCCCAAACAAACAAAAAAACCCCCAAAAACTAGAGAAAATTGAGATTTACTCAGAACTGGAGAGGGGTTCAAAGCATAGAGCTCTAAGTCTAATAGGAATGTCTTCAAACAACAAAAGACACAGGGACAGGACTGGATTCAGTTTTGACTCAGATGTATGTATAGATATAAGTTAAGAAAATCTCCTCCAAATTTGAAAAACCTTCAAATATTTTTTAAAGTTCTGTCTTTTAGCCAGAATCACCTAATTTAAATCCAGGAAGCTTCAGTCAAAATCCTAACACCACCTGTCACCACCTGAAATATAGCCAAGGTATAACATTGTATAATTTCAGGTGTACGTGGCTTGTCTTCATTGGAAAGTAGGTCATTAGTGTGCCTCTCAACCTTGCTGAACTACATTTCAGGCGAGCTTTGTGGACTTGTGGATTTCCTTTGGAATTACATGTCCAGCTCTGTTCAGAAATTTTAATGATAACTGGATGTTCTCCCTCCTTCCACAGCAACCCTCAGCCAGTCATATCTACCATTTTATGACTGGCTTCTACTGAATAACAAAGAGATTTAGTGGACTTGAAAATTTTCTTGATTGATTTCTGGACAGGGCTAGGATAGGGAGATAGCATTATAATGGCAAGGCCTTAACCAAGCTCTCTGAAAGGAGAAGGTTAAACAAAAGCATTTATTGATTCAAGGAATTTTAACAACGTAAACTTATTCACATTTCAAAAGGAGACAGTATTTCCAAATTAAATTACAGGGAAAACAGAAAGAAGGGATTTGCTCCACTCTAAAGACAGAATTGGAAATGTAAATCAAAGGAAGGAACTGCAGAAGAAAGTATTTTTAAAATTATTTTTTCCCAATACTACGTTAAAACAGAAGTTAGAGCAATAGTAAGTAGTGCAACCCTTGCTAATATCTGGTCTAACAATTACTCAAAAAACATTCACCAGCATATAATGCCTCTCTAGCTTATAGGTTACTTTGAGAAGAGTACTTTCCTGATGCTCTGTCATGGTTTAGGTTGATTTGGCCTATGACAGTGACAGATGCTTTCCCCCCACTTTCTCACTCAGGAAAAAGGAGGAGATATAAAGAGATTTATGAGTTTAGAATGAAAAAAATAATGAAATATAAGTATTAAAATTCAAAAGGACATAATGAAATAGATACAATATATACAAAACCGTACCAAGCTCCCAGGATGATATCACCGGCAGGCACTGGGGAAGTCCCAGACTGTACTCAGCAACAGATGGGAACTGAATTCCAGAATACATGGGCTGGGATCAAAGAGCCAGAGAGTGTCCTCTTTGCACACTGGCCATTGAAGAAAGAGAGCTGACCCATTGATCCCTCAGTTTTTATACTAAGCATGGGACAGATGGGATGGAATACCTCTGCTGGTCAGGTCTGGGTCACCTGTTCTGTCCATTCTTCTCTAAAGGTAGGTCCCCTCTACAATTTTCCATTTCTAACTCTCCAATGCGCCTTGTAATGGGAGTTTGAATCTAAATCTTTTGGATAAACTGATCAACTGCCATGGAAGTTTGAATCTAGCAGAAATTTTCAGTTTTGCAAAAACTGTCAGAAACACCTAAAATGTTTAAAAAAATTTCTTTTTTCCTTCGGTCTTAAAATAGTAAAACTCTTCTCCCTCTGACTCAAGGCAATATCATCAAAAAGAACGACACCCAAGATCAGATATTTTCATGTTTATGATTGTCTTCTATCCTTAACAAAACAACCCAAATAAAGCAAATGGCTTGACATTGCATTTTCGCTGTGAAAACATTGTTCAGATTGTTTTACTTAACACCAACAAAAATCTGAATACACCATTTTCATACATGCAGAAGGGGGCAAAAAATGAGAGGCAATTTCTGCCTAGGGATCCTAAAGTACCTCAGGGATGAAATAGTTAAATTACTATTTTTAGGATTTAATCTTGTGCTTAAAGCAGCGTTGACATCTAAGGACTGAAGAATGATGAATGCAGTTTCAACGGGGGAAAAAAATGTGACAGATCCAGGGACCCAAATGCTGATGATAATACTGTGGAAGTGACTAAAAATAGCAGAAAGTCTAGAATTGATAGTACATCAGAATAAATGCTTTTTGCTTGAGAAGAGTAGACTGGCTGGTAGTCTGCCAATGGTACTGTGTTATTCAGGATGCAAAGGGCAGACTGATTGTTAAGAACTGCGGGACATTATAAGACTGAATGAATGAACATGAAGTGGACAGAGTGAGATAACCTATGGATTATGATCTACGGCTCTATAGAACA
>VXBW01006898.1:55689-85838 GCA_013400375.1 Thinocorus orbignyianus
CGGGGCGAGGTGCGGTGCAGGGAGGAGAACAGAAAAAGAAAGGTCCTGACTTCACAATACCAAGGAATAGCACTAAGATCAAAGAAACAACTTGAGGTCACAAATTCTTTTGCTAAGATACCTAAAATCTGATCAAAGCTCAACTTTAGCTATGCTTATGAGTAGTATATATAAAGTTAATTTAACACAATAGTTGTTAGCATGCTGAAGTTGTAAATTAAGTCACAACTTCAGCTACTGATAACATACAGAGTCCCACTGTGCTGGAAGCATTATGGCAAGCTATATTCGTCATCTGCCCTCACTGTAGGGATTACTTTGCATACAGCCTTTGAAAAACAACAAGATCTATCTGGATAAACTATTTTATTGAGGGTTACAACATAGTCAGGAGCATATATCAATTGGTGCTGAAAAGACCTGGGCTGTGGGAAAGCATAGGGGAAGGCAATATAAGGACTTAGCACTACTGGAAACAACAGAGGACAAGCTTACGTTCATGTCATAGAACCACAGAATGGTTAGAATTGGAAGGGACCTTAAAGATCATCAAGTTCCAATGCCCCCACCATGGGCAGGGACGCCTTCCACTAGACCAGGTTGCTCAAAGCCCCATCCAGCCTGGCCTTAAGCACATCCAGGGATGGAGCATCCATAATTTCTCTGGGCAACCTGTTCCAGTGTCTCATCCTCACAGCAAAGAATTTCTTCCTGAGATTTAATCTAAATCTCCCCTCTTTCAGTTTAAAACCATTACCCCTCGTCTTATCACTACACTCCTTCATAATGAGTCCCTCCCCATCCTTCCTGTAGGCCCCCTTTAAGTATTGAAAGGCTGCAATAAGGTGTCCCCAGAGCCTTCTTTTNAGAATACATGGGCTGGGATCAAAGAGCCAGAGAGTGTCCTCTTTGCACACTGGCCATTGAAGAAAGAGAGCTGACCCATTGATCCCTCAGTTTTTATACTAAGCATGGGACAGATGGGATGGAATACCTCTGCTGGTCAGGTCTGGGTCACCTGTTCTGTCCACTCTTCTCTAAAGGTAGGTCCCCTCTACAATTTTCCATTTCTAACTCTCCAATGCGCCTTGTAATGGGAGTTTGAATCTAAATCTTTTGGATAAACTGATCAACTGCCATGGAAGTTTGAATCTAGCAGAAATTTTCAGTTTTGCAAAAACTGTCAGAAACACTTAAAATGTTTAAAAAAATTTCTTTTTTCCTTCGGTCTTAAAATAGTAAAACTCTTCTCCCTCTGACTCAAGGCAATATCATCAAAAAGAACGACACCCAAGATCAGATATTTTCATGTTTATGATTGTCTTCTATCCTTAACAAAACAACCCAAATAAAGCAAATGGCTTGACATTGCATTTTCGCTGTGAAAACATTGTTCAGATTGTTTTACTTAACACCAACAAAAATCTGAATACACCATTTTCATACATGCAGAAGGGGGCAAAAAATGAGAGGCAATTTCTGCCTAGGGATCCTAAAGTACCTCAGGGATGAAATAGTTAAATTACTATTTTTAGGATTTAATCTTGTGCTTAAAGCAGCGTTGACATCTAAGGACTGAAGAATGATGAATGCAGTTTCAACGGGGGAAAAAAACGTGACAGATCCGGGGACCCAAATGCTGATGATAATACTGTGGAAGTGACTAAAAATAGCAGAAAGTCTAGAATTGATAGTACATCAGAATAAATGCTTTTTGCTTGAGAAGAGTAGACTGGCTGGTAGTCTGCCAATGGTACTGTGTTATTCAGGATGCAAAGGGCAGACTGATTGTTAAGAACTGCGGGACATTATAAGACTGAATGAATGAACATGAAGTGGACAGAGTGAGATAACCTATGGATTATGATCTACGGCTCTATAGAACATCAGTTCAACACTCAGCAGCACTCAAGAAAACAAAAGGTACACAGGAAATTTTAAGAAATTGAGATAATCCAGAGAAGGGTAACAAGAACTACCTAAATACAGGAAAGTTCACAGTGCAAGGAAAAACTGAATAAAAAAGGCACTTCATCTCGAACAAGAAATTATGATAAGATACGGAAAAAGTTGTTAGGAATGAACTATTCAGGATACTCAAATGAACAAACAAAAGGAAATGGTTCGTCATACAGCACATTGCAAGTCACAGATATTCCCTACACAACCAGTGGGAGGCCTCAAGACCACCCAAATAGTTGGTAGGCAGGGGACTCAGGAAAGCTGATCTTCTTAGTTTAAACCAGCACAAACCCAGCCAGATCAAGGCAGCCTGAAAAGCTACAGTAAGAAGGATAAAATGAGACATGAATGTTGTCTATTTGTGGATGATGTGATGAAACCTCTGACTGAAAGGCTATTTTTGCACAGCCCTTAGGTGTCTGTAAAAAGTGATGGGTGCGTGTATGGAAACAAAATGGGGGGGNTATCAATTGGTGCTGAAAAGACCTGGGCTGTGGGAAAGCATAGGGGAAGGCAATATAAGGACTTAGCACTACTGGAAACAACAGAGGACAAGCTTACGTTCATGTCATAGAATCACAGAATGGTTAGAATTGGAAGGGACCTTAAAGATCATCAAGTTCCAATGCCCCCACCATGGGCAGGGACGCCTTCCACTAGACCAGGTTGCTCAAAGCCCCATCCAGCCTGGCCTTAAGCACATCCAGGGATGGAGCATCCATAATTTCTCTGGGCAACCTGTTCCAGTGTCTCATCCTCACAGCAAAGAATTTCTTCCTGAGATTTAATCTAAATCTCCCCTCTTTCAGTTTAAAACCATTACCCCTCGTCTTATCACTACACTCCTTCATAATGAGTCCCTCCCCATCCTTCCTGTAGGCCCCCTTTAAGTATTGAAAGGCTGCAATAAGGTGTCCCCAGAGCCTTCTTTTCTCCACGCTGAACAATCCCAGCTCTCTCAGCCTGTCTTCCCACGAGAGGTGCTCCAGCTCTCTCATCCTCTTTGTGGCCCTCGTCTGGACCCACTCCAATAGCTCCAAGAAGCTTACATTGCGGGCTCCAGAGCCAAACCCAGCACTCCAACACTCACCAAATTTGTCAGACACAATTTGCTTTTAGTAAAGTCATGCTGTTTTGAAGCTGGCATATGCTCTTATTTAGAAAAATCACTGCAGAAAACAGCTCAGAACTGGAGAAATTAGGTCCTGAGATCCCTTTTAATCACCAGGCTGAGCTGCATTTAGGGGGCTAAACTGAGGAACATTCACTCCTCAGTCAATCCATGACTTCAAATAACATCGGTCTTTCACACCAACACTGTAATCTGGATTATCAATGCAACAAATTTCCTGTATGTGCATTTCAGCCAGAGAATTGAAAGCTCTTTTATGCAACTTGGGCAAACTCTTCATTCAGTTCTATTCTTCAACATAATTAGGTTCTATTGTTGGGTGCATGTGCAAAAATACTCCGTCCTCTTCCTAAACACAACTAAACATACACATACAAAAGATGTAGTTGATTCTAGTGCAACTAGTTGTTCCTGTGAAAGAATTCAAGTTTCTCTTGTACTTTCTCTTGTACATAGAAGAGTTGGATTTTAATCAAGAGAAAATAATTCCAAACAATTACTTTCTGAAGGAAAAAAAAAAGAAAAAGATTAATATCCCATTAAGCAATTGATTCATAAAGTTGTGACTAATGAATAAACATCTCAATTTTCCAAGATAAAACTAATGAATCATTTTACCATCCCCAGTATTCTAGGCTATTAATATTTAATTGTGATTTCAACTTGTTTTTCTTGTCTGGGACTGAAAGAGAAACAGAATAGTGCCAAGTACTAAGGATCTACAGACACATTATTCCTAGCAGAGAATTAAAGTAGCAGAGGAAAAAAGATCTGTTAATTGTCTCATGTATTAACCATATGGAATGCTGCCAATGCAACTAAGCAACATTCAGTAGAAAAAAAGGGTGAGACCATGAGTCTGATTCAAGATATCACACTACAAGGCTGTGCCACATACTTTGATCTCTCTTTTTCTGTGGAATGCTAACAAGCCTGAAAGCATCCTTGACCAACAAAATATTTCTGTCTTGGTCTTTTATCTGCCTCGTGAAGTTGATGAAAAAAAAAAAAGCAGGACAGAGGATTACCTGAATAAAATGATGCACAATATATCTAAAGCATCATTAACTTCTGTGGGTTGCTTTTGGTGCTTCATTGCTATAACACATCTTTGCATTTTAGAAGAAGGTCAAGCAGCATAATCCAATCCAACAAATATCAGAATTAATGTGATAGCGCATCCCAGTAAGCTCAGTTTCAAGTATGGTTTGAATACAGTTTTTCCTCATAAAATGAACACTCTTTTCTAAATGTAAAGTAGAGCAAAAGCAGCAATAATTCATGTACATATCTAAAAAGGCTCATTTTACTTTTTTCAAATGCTATATTGTCTAGACTCCCTCTGTTTTAATATAAACCATTAGGAAACAGAATAAATTCCTCCTAGAACCACTAGGGCCAGTCAACAGCTTGCTGGAAAAACTTTCACTTTCCTCCCCAAGACACAGAAAATTAGCATATACAAAATATTGGTGAGTAAAGGCATCACTTCATTTTACCTTGATCTACAGAACATCTGAAATACCTTCTGCTCCAAAATGGTTATGCCTCATAATACAGTAAAGGAGCTGGCAGGAATGAAAGAAGCAATCAGGTGGATTATGAGGACTTAAGGAGTACCGGATCGTTCGTGCAACTGGGGCATCAATAAAATAAAATCAGATTTCAGCCCATCAAGCTGCTGTGAATATCTTTACAGTAAGAGCAATGACCCACCAAGAAAACTGGTGGGTAACCTTTTGCCATATCTCTGAAGTTGCCCTAACCACTCGGCAGTGGCAGTTTCCATTTTAAACAAAGCATTGATCCTTTTGGTGGTGTTGCTCTTCTCACCAGAACTCACTGATATATAGCTGCCTCTCTATTTAAAACATTGACAAAATGAACCGTACAAAGTAAATATTTATGTTCAAGATGCTTATTAGCTGTCAAATTCTTATGGAGGCCAAATTGTATTAGCAAAATAGAACTGAACTTCTGGAATCAAAACTAAAAGCTAAATATACCTGAGCAATGTTTCTTTTAAGTGCCTTTAAGTATTAAGCCTTTAGCCATATTTCTTTAAGCATCTTCCATTGTTAGCAAAAACAGAGATAGAAATACTAAAACATGAAATAACTGCCATATTTTACAACTTGTATGAAGAAGAGTAAACTTCAGGAATGATATTTTCTACCTGTTTCTGTACTTCACTTACACGATAGGTGTTCAGAAACATATTTTCCTATCCTCAGGCCTATTTGAAATACCAAATTGCTCTGTGGCACTGGAGAGATGAAAGAAGAAAAATGCCTGCTTCTACATTTCAGGGAGCTATACAAGATATGGGTTAGCTTTTTTGCTGACCCATAATTAGGCAGCCACACGTTGATAATATGTACAGGAGCAGCATAGTATAACTATGACCAGCTCTCCTTCTCTGTCCTCTGGTCACCCTAGTTTGTTTTAAAAAGTGATAGGGGAAAATTAAGACGTCTATTGAACAGGTGTACTTATAAAAAGCATTCCATTGTGTGTCTGAGATAATACAACTCTGTCAGACTTTTCAGCAGGGAGTTTGTTCAAATTCGGACAGAGTGCAGTGCAGCACTGTCTACTTTATGTTCTTCCACCGCGTTGTTCAAGACAGACATCTACTCTCAAAAGCCAGCACAGTCGTAGGAGCAGCAGTACAATAAAGACATTGAGAAAGATCAATTATAAGTTCAATATCTGCAATTTTTAGTGCAAAGATTTGCTGACTACAAGGAGCTAACTGGTGTGATCTACCTCTACGAGAAATGCAATGTGCTTGTGGTTGATGCAGATGCCTGCTTGTGCTGGAGCATGTGCTGGCATAGTGGTCTATCTACGCAAGCAGGGAAAGAAAATGTTATTCTGGAAATTTGATACGCTGGGGGTGATGTAGATATTTTCAGTTGATTCTTATTAGGGAGCCTACAATATTTTTGCAGAAGAGCAGGAATTAAAAAAAAAAAAAAAAAAAGTGTAATAAAACTACAGAGATCCACAAAACAAAAGATCATTAAATCCCTCACAGCAAGTAGTCAAGGCATGAAAAAATATGAAATATCTAAATAGAATGCTTTCACAGTCTGGACTTTTCCATAATTCTCTTTTAAGACGACTATATAATCAAAAAAGTTATCTTTGTGAGCTTTTTTCACCCTGATATGGAAGGATTATTTATATTTCAAGTTTCAAAACTCATTACAGTAACTACTTCAATGTAATCTGATAAATTTTTTAGTAATTGATGACCATAACTAATTAGTACTTTCAATATTTTATAAGAAATTTATTATACCCATCCTGAAAATAATGGATTTTTTAACAGATCAAAGAAATGTTGTCACTGAAAATTATTGGTTTGCAAATATATTCATTACTTTATCACATTACCTGCTGCATTTATGATGAAGCCATTATATTGTTTTTAAATCAAACTCTTACATAAGAAGTTCTTATCTTCCAGGCAAAAAGCGATGTTGTTAGTAGTTCTGCAAGGCTTCAGAGCACCCATATATCAACAAGCAATCACAGTTGGACTCTGAAGTATTTGTTAGATTTGATATTGCAACTTCAACAAATATGACTTTGCATGTGAAACTTGTCTGCATACCATGTGCTACCGTTTCACAGCTTCAATATTCAGTTTGAAAAATTGGAATATATACTGCAATATATTAGAGAATATTTGCATTCAGAATTTGATTTGAGTGCTGGCAATGTCCTTTTTTAATGGAAAGATAATCAGTACACTAACGTTTGGTATTTCCAAACCCATACTCTTTAAATAAATAAATGAATGGATTTATGGAGAGCTGCTTCCATTGAGATCATCAGGACCAAAAATCATGAAACCACCACCAGGGACCAATTAATCACAGAACAAATAACCAGAGGTAAGAATCTCTCAAGTACGAGGTTGAGAGGAGGTCGGTATGAGGAAGAAAAGCACTGTATTCAGAGATGGGTTTTTTTCAAGTCTTAAAAATACCAGGAGATTCCAGACACATTGTCTCACGTGTGGGGAAAACATTAAAAAAGGTAAGACCATGTTCACGTGGTCAATGCTTACTTAAGTTCTTGGTGAACTCAGTGTTTGAAGACTATGAAGTAAAAGAAATGGCAGCATTTCTAATCTCCCCAGAGGGAGCAGTGAGGGCAGCACCTCCACCCTGAAATCTCCTCATGTCAGAAAACAGAGGCACAAGGCTTGGTTTCCATCTCCTAGAGCACTGTGTGTTGTGAGGACCAGAAACTAGTTCACACACCTCTCTTGGCATCAGGCAGGTAGTCAGCTTACATTCCCGACCTTTCCTCTGTCTCAATTGAGTCTCAGGACTGACCAGCAAAAGAAAATGTTTCTTTTTATTATTTTTTGTGTGTGTGTGTCCACAGGGTCTGAGAAACTTGTTTCTAGATCTCTCTAATTAATGTGAAAATACAAGAAGCTTCTAATCTTTATAAAAATATCACAGTATTATCTTTCTTTTGTTTGAGAAGTTACAGCAATTTAATTTAAAAGACAGGTTGGAAGCTTTTTGGTTTTTTTTCATTGTTTATTATAATGCAATATCTCATCCCCAAATTTTTTGTTTCACTTCGTAGTGAAATGTTTTTCATCTCTTAACACTACCACCACCTATAGTAAATTTTTTTAAATGTAACAAAAAGCTTCATCCAAAAGGCTACAACATTATGAAAGTCAGATACTACAAAATTATCGTTGCTTTACAATTTTAGAGGGCCGAACTCTCACTCCTTTGTTAGTCAGACACAGTCCCCCACGTGCATGAAGGCAGCAGCAACATCAAAGAGAAACAGCTCACCCCTGGGCTCTGACTATGCCATTTAGCCCTACTTTCTCCTTTTTAAAAGCTCTTGGCATTCCACAGGAAACGTCTGGCACCGTGAATATTATTAAGCTGTCTATTACCATGACTTAACACTTTATTATACAATTGTACAAGTTGCTGAGCTGTGTTACTTCTGGACATAGGAAACTGCTGAGAGCTGGCTCAGCCACTGGTTCCCACAGCACCTTATCCACCCTGCCAAAGTGTGGTGAACTTTATTCATCTGATGGTCAAATCACCGATGTGATCATCAAATATTGATCTGATCATCAAATTATGAGGTTATAGCCTATTTGGGAATAATTTTCTCCTGAAACTCAAGTCCATAAAGTAACAAATCTTCATAATGTGGTAAAGACCACCACAGAACAAAGGAAACAAATTTTGGGGATGCTGTGTCTACATAGGAAGCTGCAGAACTGCATCCTACAGTACAGCAGGAACAGGGCACCGAGGATAAAGCTATTCAGTTGTCTAGCTATGCTACAGATGGACTAATTGGAATAATTCAAAGAGGTAAGGAATATCCCAAATTCTCTAGGTTTAACAGCTTGCTGGAGATGCATAATCCTTCACAGGAATTGCTCCGTGAAAGGAGAGAAGTATAAATCCCATTATTATGACCAGTCTAGAACATAACATCCTTTACCAACTAAAAAGCACTTTGCTGCATTCACTGTCCAAGAAATCAGCACTGATAAACTACTACAAAATAGGAATAAAGGTATACATATTTAGTCCCTAGCTTTACAAACTAGTATTTGATGGTGGTGAAAAATATATTAAACTTCAGATATCATTTATATTTTTGCCATCCTACATCATAAATCAAAAATGCAAGTTAAGTAGCTTTATATAAATAAACACCCAACTAACACTTGAGTATTCTGGTCCCGAAAAGTGCTACTTTCACCTAAAGCACACATGTAAGGAGAAAGGCAGCATTTTTCTAAGAACCACCTAAATAACACACAGGAATTTACTGTAATACACAGTGACTGTACACCTTGGATGTCTACCAGTATTAGAACACCTATAGCAAAAGTCATGAAACAGTTACACCCAGTACCAGAAGATTATCCATCTTTAAAGAAATCTTCCCAGAGACATGTCTTCTATAATTCAAGCAGTTCACTATCCTGACTAAGCTCACCATCAAAAGCACCTTCCATGAGAACCAACACGCCTCAAGTATAGCTAGACCACAGGTGCTGCCTTGACATAAAGCAGTATGTACATTAGTCACTGGAGTAAATACTTTCCAGACATTCCTTTTTCATTTTCTCCTAGGAGAATCTTAACTATGCATCGTAACACACTGTTATAACATAATGATCTCCTTCCTGCCTCTGTAGTGAATTAAGCATATATTATTCTTCTGCCTCTCTTTTGCTTAGACATTAAACATCTTATTGCACCTCTTTGCTACTAACATCTCCTCTGCCTCAGAAGTATCAGTTATCATTCCACTTGCATAAATCGATTCATGTCTAGATAAATTCAGAGCAGTCGGTGCTAGTTTTATGTATTGATTTGAAATTTGCTCTGTCTATGGCGCCTTTCATAGACTTCAAACACTGTTGTTGAATATGATACCACCTATGACACAGTACCTTGATTCAGCCAGAGAATAAATGCCACTCTCCATTTTCCTTCAAAAACTAATATTAAATAAAGGTGTAATTTTAATGCTCAGGTTGATATTTAAAAGGGCAAGCTCCCCTGAGAGATTGTCTTTCTGCTTTTCAGCATTAAAATCAATAATGCCAGCAATTTGTATTGCTTTCCACAGAGGAAGAACACAGCAGTTTATCAACTAAGTTCACTCCAGGATCAAATGATTGGCATTGACTTTGAAGCCTTTGAACACTAAAGTAATGCTATCTGAATATCATCTAATGACGGTATTATATCAGAACCCACAATTTTCTTGTATTAAAGTTCATATATCACATGTAACGACATTCCTCAGACACTCAGGTTTTATAAATATAAACCAGTTATTTCTTAGAAGGCAGTACTAAAAAAAATACACACAATAAAAGGACACTACTTCAAACATTTTTTTCCTTATATCCTATATCCTTGTATTTATAGCTCTTATGAGAAAGAGTGCAAACAGTTTCCTTCTAAATAAGGAGATTATTCCAGAATCACCTCCTGAGAGACAGTACCTCACTTGTTCTTCATGCAAAGGGAATGCTATGAGAGGTTTGATTAGTTATAATAATTAAATAGAATTTACAACATTGCAGAAGCAGCATAACAAAATAGCCGAGATATTTTATAGTCTCATAGCACCTGAACTCACCCTTTGAGGAGCTTCTAGTTCAAACCACAGATAAAATAAAAATAAAACAAAAAAACCTTAGGCAAAAGTAAGACATACAAATGTCCAAAGTAAAAATGTGTTTGTGAGGTCTGTTAGGTTTGAATAAATGTATATCTGTTCAATTTATTGTGTTTTGCAGGGAGTAGGGGAGACATGGTGCACACTTAAAACTGAGAATACTGATGTTCAAAGAAACTGAAAGACAAAGATGCATGGAAGTTAGGAGGTGATGCAGCAAATGAACCATTTGCGATTTTGTTCTATTTCCCTTAAACTCAGACACAGCAAAATGACCTAGGGTAGGGAGTAAAGTGTTTTGTAGTAGCTCTTTTTTTGGTGCCGAAACAGTGAAACCAAGATAATTTCCAGCCTGAAACTCTTACAATTAACCAGATGACTTTGCAGTCAGTCAGCAAATAGTTAACGCCGGCCTTAATTAGCCAGAATAGATCAGTGGCACACAGGACACTCATCCAGACAAGTCCAAACAGTAGGAGTCAGGCATAATTACTTAAAGTTTTGATATTTGCCTGGTGAGTCAGTCTCAGAATACAGCCCTCAGCAATGCCATTTCCTAGTAATAACAGTGGCAACAAGGTATTGAAAGAGTTAATCAGGTAAAAATAGGTGAATGCGTGTTTCTAAAATATGTTAAAGGTTCAAATCAAATTCAATATTTATTTAGTACAATGATGATTCACTTAATTTATAATGTAATAAAGAAATACATTAATTTTGTTATATATTACCATTCTGCATTGTTTAATTTATGTCTAATGGAATATTTGCCTTGGAATAAGTCACACGAAGGCAAACTTTCATGAGAATACAAAGCACTCTGGCTTGAAAGTTACTAAGTTTTTCCATGAAAACTCTAAAACCACTGAGTTACCAGGTGAATTATTTAAACCTCACCAAAACCGAGAAATATTTTTTCCACGGAAGGCTTAAGTTCACTTGATAAAATTAGTTTATTTGTAACACTCAATGTAATATTTCATCCTATACAATGTGGCATGACTACTGCTTACACACACACTATAGGTGGGTGAAGTGTTATCTCAGACAAAATCTGCACCAAGAATATAAAAGACAACCTTTCACCTTTTTTCTCCCTTTTCATCCTGTTAAAAGACCACAGGTTAATGTAGGCTTAATGGAATCGAAGTAGGCATCCAAGTATATCAAGCGATTTATAAGGAAGTAGGAAAGTACCAAAACTATTTCTCATGTCAACATACTGTCAAGAAAAGTCATCCAAACATAGTCTCACTTTTTGGTCTGACCTAGGGTTGGGCACCACCTAGTAACATAGTTTTAAGATGTTAAGCTTCATCTATAAATGCATTTAAATTATTTTATTTAAAATATATTCCCATTCATACTTCAGAGGAAGTTTTTCCAACCCTGCTTTGTGAAATATTTCATACAGCTCTCTAGCTAAATCAGAAGGACAAAAATACTTGTATGTCTCCTTCATCTTAGTCATCCAGCGACTGATGTAGAGATCAGTCCTTGCCCCATGTCATCATTACATAAACTGTATATTAAGGGAAATCCTACAAATCATAATTTAATTAAAATAAAAAGCTTATTCCAACTTTACAAAAAGATAACAACTTTTAACTACCCTACCTATTATGAAGTACAGTTGGTCTTAAGCAGCTAAGTGACTTCAAACCTATGAAATACATATTTATAAATGTCAAACATATCAAAATTAAACCCACAGATGGAAAAAAATCAAGAAAAAAATATAAATTTTAAACACCTTTTAAAAAAATTTAAAAGCTAAAAACATTAATGTCAGTGGATCAAATGCTAAAATCATTAATATCACTGGACCAGCATTTCAGTGTCCAGGAAAAGCAAAAAAGCTAAGTGCTTTATTTTGTTTTTTCATTGAGAAAATTATAGTTTAAACTTCTTTTCACTTAAATTTACAATGAACTTACAAAACCCAAAGCAAACTTTGACTACTTGATACTAGTCTCAAACTTGAGACTACTTGATAAAAAAGATAAGGAGAATTTAAACTAATCCTGAATAAAGCTGGTAATGTTTGCCTCAAGCACAAGGAAGCATTTAATACTTTTGATGTCAGCATCTCAAGGTGAAAGCAACATGCACAATTTTATAACGTGAATCACCCTGAAGCCTTTGCAAAATATGTGTTGGGAATGGGATTGTAAGAACTCTGTCTGGTTTCAGAGATTTGCATTCATAACACTGACTTCAGTTGGGAACGTAAAACCACATGATCTATTTCAAGTTTTCCTATAGAGATTTGATTTTACACTATTCTGTTTACCTACAAGGACTTGCATTATTTTCTGAGCAATGGTTCGGCGATTAAGAAGGAAAAAATAAAACAAAACAAAAAACTTGTATTATTTTCTGAGCAATGGTTTGGCGATTAAGAAGGAAAAAACAAAACAAAACAAAACACTATGATAAGGTGAAACAATCCAATATTTGCTCAAGCTTGAGGAAGTCCCCTTTTTAAACTTGTCCCAAAACCATCTTAAGTGGAAGACTGCACTGTAAAATTACAGATAGATTTCCTGGTGTGATGATAAATGGGGTTTCAACAAATCACACAATAAAAAAAAAAATGTTCTCTTAGGAATTTTTCTTCAGAGAATAAGATGTGATCCCAAAGCCTGTCTTTATGACAGCAAGATCTCCCTGTCCATAGGTAGCTTTTAAGATTGACTGTATAAGCACCAGATAAGCAACCAAGTTACTTTATCAGGGTTCAGATTTACATAATTCTTGGTAAATGCAGTGAGTCAGTTAGATGACTGTAGCATGAAATTAAAGATGGAAATATTTAAAGTTTTTCATTATTTTGGGGGAAAATGGGCAGATGTCCTGCGTTATCATCTCAGATACTTTTATGGGCCAGAGGATTTAACCTTGCAAGACAAGGCAGCTGTGGAGCAAAAAGCACAGCCATGCAGATGTGGACTGATGGGAATGGAAAAGTGGCATTTTGCCTCTTATCTTCCCTTTCATCTCAACCAAAAGGGAAAAGTTTAAACTTTGCTCAGTTTAGATCAAGATGAATGATAAGATATGCTAAAAGAGCCTGAATATGTTGTTTTGCTCAGAGTCCCGCAAAATAAAAGGGTAATATCATGGCAACAAGGTTTCACCTCTCATTTTAGTCTTTGAAATGCAAAATGGTAATTCATTTCTAGTAAAGTATAAATTGGTCAAGACTTACTGACTTGTTTTCAGCAACAACTGATGCAGTACTGGTACTGGCTGCTCTTTTTTGATACAACTCCCTATTCTGAAAGAATTATCACTGAAGCCATAGAAGTTCTCATGTTAATGACAAGAGGAAACCGATACTAACTTCCCTTGTAGCTCTTCCCATTGTTTTATTTCATCTCATGTTTTCTCAATGCTTACTAAAATCATTTGACCCACAAGAAAATGCAAGTGGTAACAAAAATACGGGAAATTATTTCTTCCACAAAACATAATTACACATCTAGGCTTTTTCAAGATGTAGAAACCAATGTTAAATTCTGACAATTCATTTTTTAATTTTTATTTTCACTGCCAGTACAGAATGGCTAGCATGTAATGCACAATATCTTCAAGTACATTAGTGTCAAGTTGTACCATGGAGGGAGTTGGAACAGCAATTATGTGTCATTTTGAAGGCACTTGGTAAAGCTAGTAGGGTGACAGAGGGGAAGTAAATGGTCAAACTACCCAGAAAATATTTTGCATTCTGATTTTTTTCTTCCTTCCTTTCATCTTATGAGGTCATTGGCTCAATATTTCTTCATTTTCTTCTCAGACTGAACTACTTAAAGAACAAAGCAGCTTCAGCTAAGTTTTACTGGTATTTTTTCCAGATTTCTCTAAATCTATTTCAAGTGAACATATTATCACAAAATAGCTGTTTTACTCCAAAACAAGACTATTTTGAGGGATTGCATAAACATATTATGAATCTAAATGAAAAGCTCTGGGACCACATTAAGAAATACCAAAAGCAATAGTCAACCATTTCAAGTTATTTTGACTGCTATGATAGTAGTTCTTCCATATATTCAGAAAGCCTTATTAGACTAAAAATTACTCATTGCACTATGTTTCTAAATGCAGTATATATTTTCAATCATACTTATTTTGTAAGAAGCTGCATATTTATGCTATAACTCAAAACAATTAATGCTATGGCAATATGTATTCTAATACAGCAGATACACTTTTTAGAGATGCTGAACATGCCTGGGAACTTCACAGGGCTGCAGAAGAAACAAGAAGCCTCACCACAGCTCAGCACAGCTGTGTAAGGGTAACTGGACAATACTCAACGGGTGACCAACAGGTACTAACTCTAGTATGGACTGTCGACTATCACAGTAAAACAAGCACAACTCTATTATCTATAAAAACTTAAAATTTAAGTCACTTCAAATTACTGGGGATGGGGAGAAACCAACCTAAACTCAAAGCCAACTATCAGACCATTCTAAGAATTGATTTCTACTTGCACTTGATTTTGTGAATATATTCTGCACAGTCAGACCTTACTCACAATCCATATACTTATTCCCAACCACTGAATCTACTTTGTATTTCAATACGCAATAGAGAGAAAATGCTTAAAAAAAATATCTTTTTGACTCTATGTTACACAACCCTGATGAGTTAACCCAGGAGCCAAGAAAAAACTGCAATCACATGATGGCACGGCAGGAAGTTACTTTTAAATGCCATTATAAAGCACACTTTGGATTACGGATGTCAAAGTAAACATATTTTCTTTAACAGTAGCTTTAAAATGTCTCCAGATAGGCATCTGTGCCCTTTCAGAAAGGCTGAGTTGTCAACTTAAAGACTAGCTAGAGAAATAAAGGGGTGAATGAAAAGAAAATAGTATCTAAACTAGAATAATTTACTACTTAATCTTTAGATATCCAGAAAGAACCACTTATTTTTAAATATTTATCTTGATTAAAATTTTCCTAATTTTATTTACTCAGAGACATTGTATCTTTTGCAAGCAAGATTATCTCAAATGAAAGCTTTGAAATAGTTTAGCTTAATTTCAGAATAAAGTTGAATGTTACAAAGCAGTGCAATTCCAAGCATCCTCAGTATCACAAATGCAGAGTTTGAGGGAAGACATCTGGCCTATGCTGTTATTGAGATATTACAAACAAAAGGAATCTTGAAACNGGAATTGTTTTTCCCCAAATTGGCTAACTTTTATAATTTTATACCTTTTCTTTATTAGTATTCACTCTCAAACTAATGCTTGTTTACTGGTTCATAACCAAGGTTGAACTACCGCCTAAAATCCAAGCCAACAACTTCACGCCGACCTTGTATATCCAGTCCTGGACTTTCTTTTTGGAAGAAAATAGCTGTGTATGACAGTATCACTAGTGCACTGTGTTCACAGCTTATTTCTTACAGAAGACAACTGAGAAGGAGCAACGCAGGATCACGACATTCAATAAGACATTATAAAACATACACACATAAAATATCATTATATGGCTGCAGGATTGAATGTTATAAAAGAACACAATTCCCTACTTTGCATTTTTTGACATTTTGATCCAAATTCCAGGGCAGCTGATTGGTGGTTTGACACCACACTCTTGCCAAAATCTACTTGTACTACAGCTGTACTGCCACCAAGGAAAATGGTTAAGCTCAGCAGAGTCCCCCTGGTGCCATTGATTCTTCTCCAACAAGCATCAATAAAAATAGAATGGGGAAAACACACTGTGCCTGTGTGGAACTGTACATCATCAGCAATCATAAAGATTTATACAAATCATGTAATATCCAGCTTATATTATTTAGGCTAAGAATAACGCTTGACATGNGAAGAGCCCTTTGTAACTTCAATATTCCTGCATTAAAACAATTCAGTTATTTACTAGTTAATGCTTTCTAACAAGAACAAGAAATAGTGTTCAGCATGTTCCCTTAATTGGCAACAAAGGCATAGGAGTATTTTATAATATGAAGAACCTTCCCCATCCCCACATATAGTTGGAAAAAGCCTGAAATGCATTAATGACAGCAGAAAGTAAACACAGGTATTTAGGAATTAATGTGTCTAAAATATCAAGGCACAGCTATAAAGCTCATTATTATCTGAACCAGTCCTTAAAAAATAAAATAAAATAAAATAAAATAAAATAAAATAAAATAAAATAAAATAAAATAAAATAAAATAAAATAAAATAAAATAAAATAAAATAAAATAAAATAAAATAAAATAAAATAAAATAAAATAAAATAAAATAAAATAAAATAAAATAAAATAAAATAAAATAAAATAAAATAAAATAAAATAAAATAAAATAAAATAAAATAAAATAAAATAAAATAAAATAAAATAAAATAAAATAAAATAAAATAAAATAAAATAAAATAAAATAAAATAAAATAAAATATGCAAGAGAGCATTGATTATACATAGATGGAATTGTTTTTCCCCAAATTGGCTAACTTTTATAATTTTATACCTTTTCTTTATTAGTATTCACTCTCAAACTAATGCTTGTTTACTGGTTCATAACCAAGGTTGAACTACCGCCTAAAATCCAAGCCAACAACTTCACGCCGACCTTGTATATCCAGTCCTGGACTTTCTTTTTGGAAGAAAATAGCTGTGTATGACAGTATCACTAGTGCACTGTGTTCACAGCTTATTTCTTACAGAAGACAACTGAGAAGGAGCAACGCAGGATCACGACATTCAATAAGACATTATAAAACATACACACATAAAATATCATTATATGGCTGCAGGATTGAATGTTATAAAAGAACACAATTCCCTACTTTGCATTTTTTGACATTTTGATCCAAATTCCAGGGCAGCTGATTGGTGGTTTGACACCACACTCTTGCCAAAATCTACTTGTACTACAGCTGTACTGCCACCAAGGAAAATGGTTAAGCTCAGCAGAGTCCCCCTGGTGCCATTGATTCTTCTCCAACAAGCATCAATAAAAATAGAATGGGGAAAACACACTGTGCCTGTGTGGAACTGTACATCATCAGCAATCATAAAGATTTATACAAATCATGTAATATCCAGCTTATATTATTTAGGCTAAGAATAACGCTTGACATGACACCAGGTCATGACTCCCCTTAGTGCCTTTCCAAAGGGAACCTTCCAGATTTCCTTTGTAGCAAAAGGCTGGGCCACTGAAATCTGGATGTATTAGAAACAGTTTTGTAGAATTTCTCGGCATTTCATAACAAATCAACACAGGAAAGTTTAACATTTTTCCCTCACAGCTGAAACTAGAACTAGACCTCATACCTGCTAAGAGCCACATTTGGATGGTAAGGGTCAGCATATGCAAATCCCTTAGCAGGATCAGAATGTTAATTGCTACATGCTCAAATTATTTGCTTTCAGCTGCTTTAAATACATCATCCATCAGAGATAAATTACAGTATTTAAATTGCCTTTTGCATGTTGTTTTTCAAGAAAAAAGAAAAAAAAAAAACACCAAAAAACCAAATGACACAACCCCAATCCAATCTTCAAATACCTAGTTACAAAATATCAAATATGAAGAATGATTCCATATTTGCCTTTCTTGATTTTCCACCTAATTCAGAAGCAGGGCAACTGGTTAAACAGTATACTTGTTAAACTGCAACAATATAGCACCTCATCCTGTAATAATTTACTTAAGTATTCTTAGGGAATCATTGTTCCCTGCCATTTTAAGTCCATCAGGAAATAACATTATTAGCCTGCTTCCTGCAGTGGTTCCCTTTGTACTTTACAGCTGAATGTAAACATGAATGCAGAATTGGTAGTGAGGCATCTTATGCTTACGGTAATGAAACATACATCTGGCACACAAAAATACTCAGACTCAGTAGTTTTCCTTCTCAGATGAATTAATACTGCAGGGTATTTTTCATGCTATTCTTTTATTCCATATGACTTACTGCAGAAATTCCCTTTACATTGATTTTAGTGCTGAAGTCAAAATGAACCGTAAAATTTCCAGATGTGATTCTCATTTTAGTTCGTGGCTATGTTTCTTTAAAAATATTTTAGATACTTGTACTACTATAAACATAATATTTGATATCATACTCAATAAATACTAAAAGAGATTGTGTTTGCATCCAAAGACAGATTACAGACTTCACAAAGATGAATAGGGAAATAAATTTTCGGATCTTGAGACTTGTGCTCATATTTGACCTGGACATCTAACTGAAATTATTCTATGTTGTTGAAGCTTTTTAGAAACGGAGCAGGTCTATTACTCCTAACAAATCACTTGGATGCACAACTTGTTCATAATTTTGACAGCTGGAAGTGTCAAACTTGCTTCAAATTTTATAAGCAAAAACTCCTTTGCAGTCACAGGAAGCCCTCCTAAGTGCCTTGATCCTTCTGCTGTGCAGTTAGTGCTCAGGCAAGAAAGCACAAAATCCATCATGGGATGGAGACATCTCTACCCCTAACAGACACATATTCCCATTCATGGAAACAGTCCCATTTTGGTCTATTCACACTCTTGAAGTTAAGCATGTACAGCCTTCCAGGTAAGCATCCCACCTCCCAGGTCCCTGTGTCCTGCTCCCGTGGGATGCTTGAGAGGCTGAGCCAAGGGACACTAGTAGGAAAAAAATTGCATATAAATGCTACTGCTAGCATCCAGGTATTACAGCTGTATCACTAATTCATGTCACATGAGGATGTCGACAATTTAAAAATTAAAATCTGTGACACTTTCCTATTGTCTCAGTCTGGGTAATTTAAGACAATAAAAAGAAGAAATGAGGTACTGATCTTTTTTATAGACCATCTTACACGTTATGCTAAAGTACAGCCATATTGTTCCCAAGCTATAGTAGCAGTGCTTTATTTTAATTAACTCATCTTATTTTGCTAGTATAAGTAACAATTACATTGTTCTGTAAGGTTAAGAATACACCACAAAAATAAATACTTTCCGTCCTTAAAAATGGAAAAATATCAGAATGCTATTTCCATTGTAATCCAATGAATAAACAACAGACTTCTGTTAGGTATATGGTAGCAACATTTAGGCATATGGTAATAACATTTTAAATATAATTTCCAACTTACGAACAATCACTGCTATTGAAAGACAAACTACGGGTGCTTACACATAGGTGATCACCCAACTTCACCAACTTTTGCATAATACAATTAAATTTCATTCTTTGAAAATTGCCAGCCAAGGAACATGAATAAGCCAACATAAATCTTTAGTTGAGTTTTCTCCTACTGAAGGCAGTATATGCTTACGTGTCACTGCCCAAGAAAGGTTTGACATAGTCAATAAAGCTAAAATAATAACTAGGGCATTGTTTTACTTAGACCTATAAACTTGTAAGCAAGAATATTATCCAGTGTGCAAGCACCAGCATAGATGCCATAGTTGAGGGCTACCAAACAGTACGAGGAGAGGAAACCTGGCTCATGCAGAGTCACTCCTGGCAACTCTTTTTTCTTCACAAGGCTTGTCCTGGCTCCTAGCAGAAAAGTTGAAAAAAACCAAACCAAAACAACAAAAAAAGTCCTGCTTGGCTTCAACCTATGCGTTCTTCACAGGAAGGCTCCTTTACCCCTTCTAATGAAGGCTGAATATATACCATGCTCTTTGTAATTCATTCAGGTAGGAGTGAGTAGGCAAAGCTGATGCTAGCAGGTACACTGTACATGGCCAGAATAGTCAACATCCAAACAAATTCAAACTTTAAAATCTTTCTGCAAACCTTAGTGAGAAAAAACACAAAACTTGGAAGATATCTGTCAACATTTTATCTAGAAAGGAGTAGTTCGCAAGAGTAGGAATCCAAATTCAAGCTGTAAGCTACAAAGGCTTACAAAACACTAGCTAGTGACAAGGCCAAATCAAGCTGAATCCCCAGTAGTATTGCCTCTTTTCTCAGCCTTCACAGGTTTTTATTTCTTCTTTGAAAAAACATTATGAATAAATTAAGTAGAATAATATGGACTTTCAACATCAGGAACTATTGTTGATGTCATAGGAGATAAAACAGAGTCAGATAGAACAGGTTGCGTTGAAAGGGCAACCCATAAGCAGGTAGGGACACGTAGCAACACTAAAACACTAGGATACGTAAATGCTACTAGTGCACGCCCACCTAGCCTCAACCCTCCTGGAAGGAATATCAAAAGACAAATTTACACTTCTGGACTGTTTCTGTATCACGTGTGTGAACCACGTGCCTTTGTACTCCTCCCTATGCTTGTCTTCCAAACACTTCTGTTTTCACGGATGATGGCATTTTTCTTGTTTGGAGTCATGATTCAGTTAGCTTAACTGTCTGATCCCTTAATTTCTACATACAAAAGCCTACCATAAGCAGCCCAGGGGTAACAATGATGTCTGATGACTCTAATACTAAATGCTAGCCTAAGCCCAGTTTTATGCATATACTCATTACCCTAACAAATAATAGTATCTGTTAATGATTCTTACAGTTTTTACCTGTAAACACATGGAATACTCCATCTTTTCGTTAGAGAAGAGGGCATAGAGCATTTCTGCTTTCTGGTTCTCCAGTCCAAGTCTAGAGGCATTCCCAGAGTTTAGTTGAGAGGGCTGGCAGGAGACTGTGGTAGAGGAATGACAGCAGCCTCAACAAGGGAAACAGAACAATTCTTTCCCCTAGGGAACTACTGTTGAGTTTTTTCAGCTATCCTGTTAGTACAGAGAGTAAGACTTTTCACTGCTAAAACTCTAATTTTAAAATAAGTAACAAAATCCTAGTACTTCTTTATGATATATGGCAGAGTTTATTTTTACTATGTTAATTTTTACATCTCTTTTCTTTGGAATTACAGTATTTGAAACCCCAAAGATCAGATATGCAGGCAAATGTCAACAAATATAAATTATTTTTTAAATAAAATCCTGGAAGCAGCAAACAAAACTTTAGTAATATGGTATTTTAACAACAAAACTAAGGCAATTATTAGCCTTTTGGAGACGAGGGAATGTAAAAATTCTTTTGAAGAAGAGGGATGTAAAAATTACTGTTGCTTTATAGAAAATCTTAATGAGGTTTTGTAGCAAGTACTGCTTTTATTGTATTTTTTTTTTTATAAGAAACGCTTGGAATAGTTTCCAGAAAACATTCAGCAGATATTTATTTCCCAACAATACATGACTCTAACAAAACACATAAAAACATCTCATTCTTTTCCTGCACTTCAGCTTCAGCAATATGACCAAATGACAGTAACAACTTCTACAGAAAAGTAAAGCAGTATCAATACTCCAGATGTTAGAAATGAGTGGAATGAAAAGAAGGGAAAACTTATTAGAAAAAATAAGTGAAAGAGGGATGAACTTGAATAAATTGAGTTTATATTATATATGCTGCTACTTAACATTGCATGATACCAAATGTTCATTTTTAAGAAACCACACTGCATTATTTGTATTTATAGTTCCTATGGGTGAACTTAATAAATAATCCATGAATAATTCAAGCATTAGCAATGTCTTGCTTCATCTCATTAAAACCAAGTAATTCTAATTAATGCTTAATGAAGCATAAAAAATTCCATGGATTTTATGGGAAAATGTCAAAATGATCAACAAAAAGAAAAACAGAGGGAACAACAAAATGGATCATTTGTCTAGCTTCTCTCCAGAAAGGCACAGACTGTGTTATGTTTGTAAGAGAGAGAACAAAGGGTGCATTTGCAAGCATGCTTGTATGGCACAGGGAAATGGTATTTTTTATTTCAACTTTTAACCCTTTTCAACCATCTGAAGTGAAATGTCTATCAGTCTGTTTTCTCCACTGTTGATAAAATGCAAAAGTGATTGCAGTAAGTGCACGTGCCTCTTCTTAGAAAGGAAATCTGGGGGAAAAAGGTTTTCTGTATTAGGATTTCACTAAAGACAGCATTTTTTAATCTAGCCAATGGATTTAAATACAATACAGAAAACTGTTAATGGTTTAATAGCTATACGAGAAGAGTGATAAATGGCATCACTCTATTCAGTCTATTTACTCTTCAAGCAAAACAGGATCATGATGTCTCTAGTCATATATTCGAACAGCAGTATGCCAATGAATGCAGTTTCATAGAATTTCTCCATTGTGTTTAACATACTGTAATGGAAATGGCTTGAAAACTTTTTTATATTAACTCACCTAGGAAGCCATTCAGTATTTAAACAACCATCTTCTGCAGTCCCAAATTTCCTTAATCCTCTGAACTACCAACCAAAACAATGAATACAATAGTTTTAAGTTTAACTACATATGAGAGGAAAGCGCTATCTATTACAATGATGAATCAAAAAGCAAATACAGTCTCCATAATTGTAAATGCTGAATGTCATCCAAGTTAACTAAAATATAACTGTGTAGGTTTTAAGTCCTCATGATAAAACGATGGTATAATTCCTCATATAATGAAATAACAATTTTTTCCATGACTGCACATACTCTAAATTAGAAAACCATGGGTAGTTTCTTTACTTAAAATTCTGCCTGAGACTGCTTCACTTAAATCTGTTCCAACATCTATGAGAAGACCAGTGCCTGAAGCTGTGAAGTCTCTGACACTCAAAGGTCCTGAGAAAGAGCCTTTTAGCTGCAGGTTTTACACTTTCTCACCAGATAACGTTCAGTGTTCATGTCCAGCCTAGTGCATCCTTTGTCTACCACAGCTTTTTCCACTGGAAGTTTTAGCTTTAACTGCTATATAATCTGCTACCCTACTAATTAGCTAAGGCACCAAGTTTTTTTGCAAGTAATTTTATTCCCTTTTCACGGGGCTTTCCATATATAAACATCTGATAAATATGCAATCAACAGAATATTTACAATAGCTGAACAACTAAGCCCCTGGAAAGATTTTCACAGGAATATTTAATAATAAAAAATCTGAAAATAGTTGTTGCTATTATTATAGCACAGTAGATTGTCAACTGGAGAAAGAGAAGGGTTTCTTGTGTGGAAGAATCCAGGAACAGCAGAAACATTACTATGGTCAGAAGAGGGAGGAAGTACTAAATGAGGGAAATTACTCCATGGACAAGGCATAAGCTAAAGTATGAATACATTGACAATTCATTACAGTTCCAAAATCATTATTAAAAAAAAAAAAAATCACTGTTAGAGTTTTGGTAATTCACTAACAGGAAAAACGATTACTTTGACAGGTAATTTATTCAGAATACATGAATCACTGAGTTAACTCCGGATGGAGCTCTATCAGAGATTCAATTTCACTACTCAAAATAGAGTTAGGTAAATAAGAGACACTTCAGTTTGATGCCTGAATGAAAAAGATCCTATTAATCAGAAATATTCTGATAGGTTGAAAATGAAATATTGCTTTAATTCAAGAATTATTTACCATATTAACCTTATTTTCAGGTTAAAAGAAATGTATCACTACTTCAAAAATCAATCTCATTTGAAGAAATTGAAACAAATCATTAACTTCTTCTAATAAAATTACTCTTTCCTGCAGCTAAAGTTTCTTAGATTAACTACACATAAATTTGCAAGCAGAAAATAAACTCTTCAGATAGATGCAGCTTCAGAGGACTGTATTTTTCCCCTTCTTTTAATTCCCATCAGCGTTCCCCAAATTAAGAGACTCAGAGACGTATTGGCTGGAAGGAGCGTCTGGGGGCCATCTTGCCCTGCCTCCTGCTTGGGACTACCACAAGCTCCAGGTCAGCTCAGTCACACTTCTGCCTGGCCAAGTGTAGAAAATCTTTGAGGATGGAGATTTTACAACCTAAGCAACCTGTTCCGGAGTTGCACTATGCTTCATGAGAATAATTCTTCCTTACGCTCATTTTATACCTGTTAAGCTGTAATTTATGGTGTGCGCCCCTTGCCATATCACCTGTCACTATCAAGAAGATTAACTCTCAATCAGCTAGAAAGCTGATATAAACTCTTAAGAAACTATAGATAAATGCTACCTTTTTGTAGACACAAGCTCTAGCATTAGACATAAAGAACTGACAACTCCCTGAGTTCATGAATCTCTGTAGAACAGTCTTTAGGTATTTGTAATTTCAATTATATATATTTTTCTGAGATGTTAGAGTAGGAGAGATGTTACAAACCCTCTTCCTCTTTGTAGTGACCACAGACATAGTCACCTCAGAAATTACAAATGGAAATACAAAAAAACCCCAACCAAAATATCTGCTGTAAACAATGATCTCTGTTTAAAATTCATTTAGTGAGAGTCTATCTAATTTCAGTGTGTTTGCTTAGTTTTAATCTTCTAATGTTCAAAAGAAGTGTAAAAGAATGTATACCATTTTTACACACTATAATGACAGTGAAAACAGAAACAACAAACGGAAGAAGCAAGAATATTACATCTGGATTTGATGAATCTCAACCTAATAGACTATTTCAATGATGAAAGACTAAGGTTTTTTTTGAAGTGCTACTTTATTTAAACAGAAAACAGTATCTGATTTTAAATAAAAATATGACCATGGTGCTTTTTCTGTGCTCAAAGATAAAATAGCGAAATAGTATTTGTTTTATTTCTTCTTCCATATTCAGTTGTAGCATGCAAACCAAACTGGAAGACTTTTAGTGTACCACTCTACATACCAGTCTAATAAATACCATACTCCCTTCACAAACATAAACCAATGAAAACAAAAATGCTTTTTTCTAAATTCCTCAATGCTCCTAGCTACAGAAACACACCCTCTGTTGGGGAGTTCTGTATTAGCACAATCCAAATGCGATAAAAATTATTTCTTTTTTTCTAAGTCCTTCTTTTCAATCATGCAATTAAGAAACAAAGACAAACAAAGCCCACATGCTAAGCTATAAAATAAAAACTTTTTTATTTCTGTTCTATATCTAGGCACCATGGTTTTTTGAGTGGGTTCGAAATTTGCTTAAGTGAATTCTTCAGTCCCCAATGCTTTAAAATAATCAATTTTAAAAAACTTTCACTGTGCTAATGTTTGTTTCCATAGAAACAGGATTGCAAGTAGGAGCTGCTGTTAAAAGAACTAGAATTCTCTCCCACAAATGAAAGACTTAAAAATAATAATATATTCATAAAACCACTGCCAGAATATATGTTTTCTCATTTTGCAGAAACAGAGCACGATCTTACATCCACTGGAGTTAGTAGGACTATAACTTGTGATTATGATAGAATAAGCCTAAATCTCTATGAACATATTACTGAGTTAAAAAACCTGATCAAAAGACTATTCAGTTAAACAGATAATTTTCAAATGAATTTTTAAATTAAGTTTAGCAGGTGACTGTCAGATGAGACCCTTTATAGAAATATAGCAATGAAGACTTATGCGGCAAAAATGTAAAACAATAGATACTAAGAACTATTACTATTTGTATAATTCATTTCAATTACCTTTGTTTAAATTTTTTAGAGTTAAATACTTCATTAAAACTTGACTGGACAGCTTTCACAGTTAGTCAGATATGCTTCTAAACTCCAGCAAGAGAGTAATTATATTTCTGGACACCACGCTAGCGTAAACCGAAACTTCTACAGTATTAAGAACTTACTTATTTTACAGTAATTAAGAGGCTTGCATTTTTCCTCAGAAAACCCATTCTAAGCACACCTCTACATACCTTGTAAACACTTGCTGTAACAAATTTTTAATATAAGAAATCATAATTTACCTCCCCCAAAATCATAATTTCAGTCAAAATCCTGAAGAGAATCTATCCAGAACTGGGATGCAGTTTGTAAGGTTCCTAAACAATGTTGCCATTGTAAATTTTACTACGCAAATACCTTTGCCATCACTCTGAAAGATGACATATGTTTTTGTATAATTTCAAGATGAAATCCATCAAATAGCTGACACCAGTCTTACTTGAGACCCATCACTGAAATTGGTGACTCTGTGTGAGACATTTCGCATTTTTTTAGTAAGTTGTTCAGTCTGGAGAATTGATTGTATCTGGCCCATGGTTGGGGAGAGAGTTGTGCACCCTTCTGTGAGGGTAAAACTTTATAAAGCTCAAAATGCAACAATTTATATTCCTGTGCTGACAATTTTTTTTTTTCCATACATAGAAGTGAATTACGATAGATAAACCTTTGGAGAAAATATCATGGTTGGAATTTACAAATATGCAGGAATTTTTAATAAGTTTTTTTAGGCATTATTTCAAGTGAACCACTACTTATATCTCTTGACTGCATATATTTTGATCAACTGTACAAGAAAATGACTGCCAGTACTTTTTCTAAGAGAATCTATTTTTACTAGTAGGTTACCCTGCTCATGTCTGAATTCCTTTAAAATTCTGAGGAAAAAAAAGCAAACCCAAAAACATTCTAAATATTTTAATTTCCAACTAATGCATTTATTATTACCACTGTAGATTTTTCTCTATATTATAAAAGGTTTCTTCCTCCATGATACACTGAGATTAAAAATAAAACAGTTAACTTCTCAGCACTGTATCTGCCTTCCCTGTTTTCTCCCTCTGGCTGACCAAAGAAGCCATAAACTCCTTTGAAATATCTTGACAGTGAGCAAGTATTTCTTTAAGATTGTTTTATCACTTGAACTATCTATACTAGGAACTTAAATTTTAGATTCTTGATATTTTATAATGTAATTTATTATAAAAAAAAAAAAATCCCTATTACTGTATTTAAAACTCTGAAGTATTTATGTTTGCTGCCAGTAATCAAACTTTGCTTGTGAGACTATAACATTAAAGTGCCATTTATCAAGAAAGAAAGGAAGAATTAGCTTAGGTTAATTTATTTTTAACATTGCCTAAAGGTTAGTGTAACTGTGTTAGGTTTTGGTGCTTTTCTGATCATTAGAGGGTATGAAATTCTTTGGATATAATAGCTTTGGATATTTCAGCTATTTCAAGTGTCTGATCCAATCTGTTCTGTCTTGTAAAGCTGATTCTCAGGTACCACATAACTGTATTGATTTTTGTTGAGATTCTACTGTGTTTCAGGAACATCTATTATAGTCCGTCTCTTTCTATATTTCTTCTCATTGATTTCTTCTTCTAAGTAGAGCTAGTCAAAATCAAACATTTTTCATTCGCCAAATAACATGTAAATAATAATATGTTTTCTTAAAAGTACTGTCCACTGTCACCCTGAATCAACAATTACTTACAGTTTGAGGACATTTCAGGTTAAAGAAGAAATGTTTGGAATGAAGTCTTGATAAAAAGTACCATAGATATTAAAACGTTAAAGCTTTGTCACGTCATGCAAGGCCTAGTAGCTTAATCCAGTGGTTTAATAGAGGATATAAACTTAAAACCCTGACTCTGATATGTGTTTTCACAAGGGCAAAGTGTAGTTTAAATGAAATCTTGCAATGAACGTGTGCATTTTCAGAATTGTGGGAATTAATCTTCTTCATGTAATATGCAAATAAAATAGTCCAGCAGTTTAAACTGCACAGTATACCAGTTGCACTGGTCTATCTGTGCTTCTGCTCCATGTAACGGAAAAATGATGGGACAAAATGTAATGGCTCTTCTTTCCCTAGGGCAATTATATTGCAATTCTGCCCAAAAATCTGGACCTGTATTTTGTTTTCATGTTTTCCTATTTTGTAAATCTATATTTTGCTTCCAGGTCAGTAGTTCAGCAATGAACAAAGCTGGCTCATATAGCTATTACAAGGGACTTCTAATGACATCTGTATACTCTTTGGGCTCCCCATTCACTTTGTCCTCTGTATTTCCATATTATTTTTTTTTCAAATTACAGATAATCTCATATTTATGGTCTGTTTATGATTGTATTTTCCTTTATTTCCACTTCTGTTGGTGTCTTCATTGTAAAACAGAAATGAACTCACAACCTATCCCATTTCAAAAGGCAAGTTTTTGTCTTGTCAAAAGGAGTCTTAACTCCCATTTTGGAATTTTTTAGTTATCTTCATACTCAGCACCTCATAGTTTACAGCCAGAGTGTTAAGATGTCCCATCAGTAGAAACCTGCTATTTGAAAATATTATATAAACAACATCTTAGTTTCAACCACTCATTACTTCACCATATTTTACCAGCAGCTTGTTTGGACCCTGGGATAGAAAAGGAAATGTCATGACACATCATTGGCATAGATGTGTCTATCAGATCTTTGGATGCCCAGAGGCAAATGACTCGCCAGTGCAACCAGACCCAAGACTATCCTGTTAACTCTGGAGGTAAAGCAGCCACAAGTCCCCAGTAGCCTAAAACATCTTCCATGAACTCAGATGAAATTAATCTTGCCTTTTCCACTCACTGCAGTAGAGTTATGGTAGGATCACTGGTAACATCAGTTGGAAGAAAACGTAGCCTACTTTGGAGTTTCTATGTGACAGGGAACAGCATTTGTCCAGAAGCATTCCTACTCTGGATTCCTAGACATTGTAATTTCCCATTTTTGTATACGAACAGTAATAACGTTCAATGCTTTGCAAGGACCAGAAAAGTTACCACCAATGACAAGAAGGCAAGTTTACTAAGTTCTAAGCTCTAATTTTAGCTTCCTTTAGGAAAACTTTGCCCCAACACGTTCATAGGTCCATATGTAGATCCCCCCAGTGCACATAAAAGCATAAAATCACTAGCCGAAATATTTTTCACCACTGATGTTACAAATTCCCTTACTTATGTTTTTATTTTGCTTTTATTTGCTTCATTGTTAAACCACTGACGCACTCTATATACAGTTTTAAATTACTTTTACCATCTCACCATCTCAGTGATGTTCATTTTCCTGTTATTTTATCAGCTAATCGTAGAAATTCTGACAACTATTCATCCATATATTTAACACCATTATGTACTCCTCTTTTACATCACAGTTCTATATTTTCATTTAGGTACACCAACTGTCCTTCCCATACCTTTCCATATGTTTAAATCCCAGACACCTCAATACATAACACTCCATCATTCATCTCAAGCAGGAACTCCATATAACGAAGGAAGCTAGTAACAGTGGTACCATGCATACTTCTGATTATTTATAACTAAACATGTTAAAGTATGTTATCAAGTTTGTGTGCTTCCCAAGTCTTTACCGATTTTCTTAATCATGTAGACCAGTGGCATGATTAACTTAAATGAAAGTATCTTGAATTTTAGCAGACTGCTAAGTAACATATATATGGGACAAAAACATTAACTTCAGCATTGTTTTTCTGAAGGATTCAATGAGGATACTAATTTGTTCCACCATATCTTAAATAATGATAATAAGAGCACAATTACATTTCATGAACAGTGTTTCATCTTGATTTTTTTCTCCCCTTAGATACACCCAGTAGAATAGGAACATCTTTGATAAATGCACAAAAGAAAGGACAGTCATATACAGATCATATTTTCTGTTACTTTTGCAAAAATCACACTCATAGACAAAGGCTGTATGTTTTCCTATGAATACACAAGAGCAGCATTGGTGAATTTATGCAAGCAACACGTTTCAACACTGCCAACAATGAAGCATTGTTCAAACTGCACTGAATTTTATGAATAAGCCTGTAATGTTATATTATGATGAATCTATTTGACATTCAGCGGTGTGATGCTGTGCATAGTAATTATAATAATGCAGTGCATGGCTGTAGCTTATTATATGCATATGGAAGACACCAATCTCTTTAGGATGGACATTGAACTCAAGGTAGGAGGAGAGACAGAAATAGACTCAAGGAACGTAAGAAAGGCCTCATCTCAAAGTCTGATGGTATTCTGAGAATCTATGTATTCAATACACACTCACACGCGCGCACTGTTAAAGCAGCAGAGATCACCTTGAATTAGAATGTAAGCCTTTCTTTTTTGTGTG
>VXBW01006898.1:85871-142182 GCA_013400375.1 Thinocorus orbignyianus
TTTTTTTTTTAAATATAGCACATTATGTTTGAGAGCTCTTCGGTTTTGGGTGGACAAAAAGGAATTTATTTTTTTTTTTTTAAATTTAAAAGAAAAATTATCTATTGTCAATATTTCCAATAGATTTAAGGGGAAAAAGATGACTGAGAACCCTCTATAAAATCTCCCTTTCCTCCCCAACTCAGGGGATGGACTTGTTATTCAAATTAATTAGAAGGAAAGTCTTATAAGAAATACAGCTGGTCTCAGTAACGTATGTCTTACGCCATATTGTTCGATTTTCCATTTCTTAATTTGAGATCCAGATTATTTTTGTTTGCACAATTGACAGAATAATTTGAAAAATACGAGAGATTCTTTATTTTTAACAATTATATTCATCAACACGTTGAGCACATGATCTGAGGATATTATTCTTATTTCCCTCCAGACTTTGAGCCATTGTGGTATTTTCTTTCCTTCTTGCAACTCTATAGTGCACAGCACAGCTCCAATTTATGATGTGTTGAACAAAACACAACACAGAAATAAAGAAGGGGCAGTAGAAGCTGTTGGCTACAAACATGTTACAGGCAATATACAACACCAGTGGCTGAATATTGACCTCAGGGCATTAACTCTATATTGGCATGCCATGCTACAGCACATGAACACATAGTCATCTTTACAACACAGAGCGGAATTTAAGAGACTCACATAATTGCCTGCGAGAAGGTACAGGAGCACTTCCAAATGCTGTGCCCTGTAAATAAAACACATTTTTTTTGGAGCAAAGGATGTCAGATTAACAGCAGTAGCAAATGAAAAAAATGACAAGACATGAAGAAAATGGAGGCAGTGAAATGAAATAGAGACTGTTTAGATAGAGGAGCTTGTTATTACTGAAGAACTGCAGTTCCTATTTTCAGATAAACATAAATTATAGTGTGGAATGTTCTATGAGTAATCCACCCATCAGAGGACACAATGTACCAAAAAGAGAGAAAAAAAATAATAATAGAGACAGAAAAAGAAAGATGACAGGAAAAAAAAGTATCAGCATAAGAGAGGCATGCTCACACTTGTCACAAATTAAATTTGATGGAAAGGACAATGTACAGAGTATATATTAAAATGAACTCCTTTATAAAATACAAAGGCTGAATTACACCAATGTCTTAGCCGATACTGTCACTGTTTGAAGGTAAAGTACATTTCAAACAGATATGAAGGAGTGTGAGCACAGTACAGTTTGGTTCCTGCCCCTTCCTTCTCATCTTCTCTCAAAACTCTTCAACAAGTCCTCACTGGGCCAGTTTGATGACAGCTAATAGGAAGCAGCTTTATTAAATCTCTGACCAATATACACAGTGTACTCTTTCAGTAGATAGAGTGCTTCATCTTTTGTGTATTATGCCAGCAATTACCACACATATCTGAAATACCAGCTGTGCACATATAGAAAATACGAATCAAACGCCAAACAAGTCATACCAGTTGGGATCTGTAGACAAGCCTCTGCCTGATGTGACCTCCTATCCCCACTCTTCCCTACCCTTGCCCCTCTCCCCAGGAAAAACCCAACCCAAACTCAGAAAAACAAACTAATGGAAAGAGATTAAAAGAGGACGACTAGGTGAAGAGAAATTCTAGCGTATAAAATTTGCAGATCAGTGTTCAAACTATGTTGTCTCATTCTGAATCTAGGTCATGAATCAGAGCTTTGTTTGATGTTTGTGTCCAAGACTACTACATCCTCCTTCCCAGTGCAAAAGAGCACACTGATCATTTTGACTGAGCATGACTGAATTATTGAGATATTTATATTGAATTTCTTGCCTCAAACAAAAATAAGTCAAGCACCTCAAACTCACAAGACTTGAGCGGAGTGTGACTTCCTTTGAAGTTACTTTGACTTCCAGCATCTTTTTTTAACTCAAGTCTGGGAACTGATTTACCAGGCATTTAGATAATGCTAGGCATTTGTTCCTTGAGATCGTTTTCTCTTTCAGGTCTTACAAAATTCTGTTTTCTTCTACCTAGGAAGAGTGAAGCATATATATGCAAATCTAAAAAGCTCCACAGAGAAACCACCTTTACACTACTACTCCTATACCACTTTATTTAAGGAAAACCAGAATAACTAGGATTATTCATCACTTCAGATGCCATGGCTGTGCTACTAAGACCACATCTTTCTAGCCTGTGGCCATATATATTGTGCTGGGTAGCTCTGCAGAAGCCATTTGTCTAACTGAGACTAGGCCCTTCCTGCATATGTAGTAAAGGGAGTAAGATGTATTTAATTTGTGTTGGAGCAACACATTAGCTGCCTCCCATGTTTCCAAGGTTGCATACGCTGCCAGGAAAAGGCAGTAAGCTCTCCTATCCTAGAGCAAAATAGAGCAAGCAGGCAGCCCTCTCCTCCAGGGCAGGCAGTGCCCTGCAAGACTACTATCCCCAACCCCTCTTACTTGTGGACTTATTTCAGTACTGCCAAAGTCCACCTTTCTCTCCATCTACCTTCTCAAAGTAATCAAAGGACAAGTTGGTTTGGGTACATTTGGCACTTAAGTCAATTCTTCAGTAACTACTAGGGCTTTGCTAATTATTTCCAGTGCTTCCTTAAGTCTTTTACAAACAAAATAGTTATTTGAAATACTAAGGCAAGAGTGCTGAAGAATAGACATTGCACAAGGGCAGTACCAGAGCCAACTATATGCTATTCTGCTTTGCTTAAAGGTAGCTTTTTAGTAAAGCTGAGGTACGCTGGTTTACTTTGTCATGACACCTCCTAAAAGTAAGGTTTCATTTCATCATTTAAAGACATGGAAATGATTTGTGAACCCATATTTAAAACAAAAAGCACAAAGTAAATTGGTCTGATAATGGTTAGCTGACTGCTTGCTTATTTAACCAAAAGTACTTTTGTCCTGCATTTTGAATTTGTATCATCTACATCTTTTCCCTTTATGAATCAAAAAGAAAACATTTAAACAGCCTCAACTCACACAAAAAGAAAAACATCTAATCAGTCTCACCTTAAATAAATATATCAACCAAAGAATCGGGAATTTAATTATTCATTGTTAGTTATTGTTATCACTACTGACACCAATTAAGGTATTTCTAAAGACATAATACACCTTTGAAAAGCAAGATGCAAAGGAATTTGACTACATTACTTTTAATTTTTTTGATTTCCAGAGTGAATGGTCTTCTGGGCCAAAAAGGGTACATGCCTTGAACCTTTCTTTTTTTTTTTACCCCCTCATACTTCAGAAATAAATGTTGTCTTTCAGTATCATCCGCCAAACTGATAAGGATCTTTTTTCAAGACTAAGTTTCAGACGTTGTCTGTGGAAAATCCAGGTTCTTCTGGAAATCTTAGTAGTTCTGCAGTTGTAACCACATATAAGCATGGGTTTTTTCTGTCCTCCCTGTGAGGGAAAACTAAACCCTAAAGGTGTCCAGGCTTCCATGACTGCTTCAGTGGTAAATACTGTATTAAGTTTTACACGTGCCCGGTCACTCCTAGAAATGTAGAATCTTACACAGGATAAGTCAATGCTAATAATAAAATAAAAGTATTGCAGATGACTAGTAACCTTGCAGTTACTAAGTTGATTTATAAAAGTTATCACAGTCATCTGAAGCTGCTATTAATTAAGAATATGAATTAAGAGACTACTTACAGAGCAGTATCTCTCAAAATATTGCTCTTAGTATACAGCAAAGTTTGAATTTGGACTCATCTTTAAATACTGTCATGTGCACTAGGCTCACTATAGGACACTGATATATGCTAAGCATTTACATACATTTTAAATATATGCAACTCATTTTTATTTAAAATGCATTGGAATTGAGGTGCAGATACAACATCTTGGGATCTCTGTGCAAAATTATTTTTTTTTTTATCTATCACTCTTCCCGTGTCAGATAATATCACCTAGTTTTTTAATGCTAGTATCCCAGCAAGTCCATGATGTAACTGATGAGAAGCAGGTAAAAACTTTTCATGATGATTTTATTTTTTACTTTTTCCACTTCAGCTAGCTCTAAAGATCTTTTTGACTTAGTGTTAAATGAATTAGCAGAGAGAGATTTATTTACATAGAATACATTTTACAAATTACATTGCAGATACAACTACATACACTATGATTCCAACAAATGCCGAAATAGCCTAATGAGTGCCATAAGTTATACTTCCTTATCAGCCAATTAACGTGCTAGTGTAAGGAAACTGAAAAAAAAATAGCTGTTTGAGATCAGAGACATTTCTGGAGGGAAGGTCTAAAAATGGGTAGCCCCTGTTTTTCATCTTTGAAGACACAGGTCAGGAGAAAACAGTCATCAGTACCTGAAAAGTCAGAGCTTAGCAGACAAGAAGGACTCCATCTAGATCCAGAAGCCTCTAAAAATGAAGATGTCAGGATGCCTTATTTATAACACCTGGCCTATTCTGTGGGTTCATAAGAGAAATACAGTTTTTAGGGCTGCTTTGCATGTGAACACAGTACGATGAGAAAATGCACCTGTTTGGGTCTTGATTCCTGCCTACCTTTTACATCCTGTGGCACAAAAAGCAAGTATTCAGATTTCAGTCCAAAGTGCTTGCTAGTCTGCTTGTCCTGGAAGAGGACGGATCCCATCCTCTACGAATGAGCTGCTAAACCAGTCAGCATCTTCTAGCTGTACATGCAGGGCATATTCACATGCTTTTTGGGATTAAAAAAAAATGAACCAAACAATGAAGTCGTAAGAGTTCTGTGCAACTATATTCATTTATTTAATATTACCATAGCATCGGATGCTGAACTAAGAACTATCAGCTAGTTAACTCATGCTTAGGATAGATTCCCTAGGAAGTATGTTCCCTTTGAAATTAGGTCAAAGACTAATTTTTCTATAGGTTCCTGCACCATGCAATTCATTACTTTTTCCTCAAAAGTAAGAAAGAAAGGCTTTTATTTAATCTTTTTCTGCCTCCGTATAACATATCCTCAGCATTCCCTCATTGTTAATGCAGGAATGTTTGATTACCCAAGACATCCCTAAAGTGAATGTGGGTTTCATGCACTAGACAAGCCAAAAGACTGTTGTTCTGTTTACATTGCTTCAGTCAGTCATTTATAATTTCTTTTCACTTAGCTTTCAAAAATGCAATCAGAACATTACAAAGCTCAGTTCTTCTTGAAAACACTATTAATTTTTAATCTTGTCAAGGTGAGAGTATGACACAGTTGCTGTCATAAGGCACAGTTAAGCATTCACTGGAAGCTCCAATGAACTCAGCAAGGGAATCTGGCATTTATCTCCTACAGTTATTTTATTTCTCACATCCTCACATCTAACAAAATCAGTTACTGTCAAGTTTTTGAAGTGATGGCCGCAAATGCCAGCCAGCCTAAATATTTGTGACTGTGGCTATTCTAGGACAACAGCAACAAGGAAGTCTGAATGAAAAGGGGTCATAATACAACCTGTTCAATGAAGGAAAACATCCAAGCACGTATTACTTTGCTGTTCAAATGAAGACTTTAAGTAAAAACACTTAGAGATGTGTTTCCAACATGTCTCCGAACTCTTAAGTTCTGAGGTCACCTGTTATTAACTGTATATAGTGACTAAAATCCTCTCAGTCCACCTTGAGCAACTTGGAGGTCTGAGTACTACAACATATGAAATGATCAAATCAATTCAGTTGAACAAAATACCCCCTTCTGCAGCATAACTACACCAATATAGCTCTTCTTTTTGTGTCACTTTCTATGAGGAACCTCCACAAAGATGTATATTGACAACAGACCAATCAATGCTAGAAGAAAATAAAAGAGTTCACTACTCATCAAATGAATGTTTTTCCAATAAATGCTCTCTATTCTCTTAGAGCACTAAACCTACCTATCACACAGTTAAAAGGACACTAATTTTAAAAAAATAAGCAAAAAAAAAAAAGTCCCCCAAAACAGACCACCAACCCAAAACTCCAAAACCAACCCCACCACATCCAACCCCAGATTATGATTTTTCATGAAGCTACTCATGGTAGGCAACATTTTCCCTAGACAAAGAGCATAATTCTTTGATGTGAACTTTGAAAATCTACATATCTCTTTTTCTCGTCATAGAAATGAGACCGATACCTCAGAATATTTCAGAGCGCTCGTAAGAACAAAAAGCACAGTCTTAATGATAGGCTATCCTGAAGTGTTAGTTATAACCACATAAAAAAATGTTCAGCTGTTCTCACAGGAGTTCTGAAATATAATTCCTTGACAATACATGATGGTATGATGCCACTGACATGTAAGACTGTCCTGAGACAGAACAACTTGCTAGATCACTGCCTCATTCTCCTGTAAGAACAGAATGAGTTTCACAAGCAGAGCAAATGTTAAAACCGGACGTTATGCTCTGATACAACAGCTTTCACTTGTATCTCACAAGACCTCAGTGGTTGAGTATATTAGTGAAATGCTGCACCGAGTAGCTTGCTGCTACTCCAGGTTCAGTAGTGAGTTCAGAAAAGGCTGCCTTCGATCTCTTACTCTTCTAGTGTCACTCAAATGGTTCTAAAAAAATCCCTATATTCGATTCAATATAATGACTATGTCTCCAGATACCATGGAACCATCATGTTCTAAACCATGCAGACTTTTATCAAATCTGGTGTTTTGTCCAAAGATTTTAGTACAAGAAACTTATTAATTAACATCCTCTTAATTTCAAAAGCCCTTGCACAACTAAAGACCTTTATCTAGCTCCCCAATACCTCCTCATTACCATGATATGATCCATGGCCTGTTTCATATAAGTACTGTCTCTTCCAACTGCATTTCAAAAGAAGCTTGTAACAGCTGATTTTATCATGCAGCTCTCTACTCAACTCTTTACCTTGGTACTAACGTCCCATCACTTATTTTTTGATGAACATCTGAGATGCCTGTTTTCAGTTTCCTCATTTTGACTTCAAGATTTTTACTATTTTGAAAAAACAAAGACCCTGCTCTTTGTCACATCATCTGGTTTTGTGTGAACTGATTCAATGGGACTATGCTAGTTGGGATAGGTCTGCCCTGTTTTCTATCTGAAATTTTTATACTGCCTTTTAGCCTTCACTCCTTTTCTCACTTTAAAAAAATCCCATTTAAAATTTTAAGTGCTGAGACCATATCTACTTATGTAGAAAACGTCCATCCTTCAGGCTCATTTTGACAAGCTGAAGAAATGATCATTTGAATACAGAGAATTTGATATTTTTGAAGAATAATCACTCGCATAAATATAAACAAAAATTGTAGTCAAAATAGTAGTATTAAAGAGAAGATCAAGGTTTTAAGAAAAACTCAAGCAGAACAGGAATTCTTTGTCCTTTTAGAAAGATGGGATTAGGAAATGCTAAAAAACTCAAGCAAACAAAAAGCCTTGCTACTTTTCAAAAGCAATTGTTTACAACTTAATCTCTTTTATAGCATTATCCAACTTTAATAACAGGCAACGTTCAGTCTTTACAACTGCTCTGATGAAAAACTGCTTATCATTTGTGTCTTTTTCCTTTATTAGATTTCAGATTGCAATGTGTTTTACCTTAAACAAAGAAACAATAAAAAATATTTTGTTCCTACGGTAGCCTGAAATACCACAAGGATTTCATACGACAACAAAATATTTAAAGCTATATCCAACTGAAACTGATAGTACAACAATCACACTCATATATTTGCCTTTTTTTTTTTTTTGAAAGATATAGTAGACATGAGCAAAATTACTAAAGGAAAATAGTCTTGAGAGCAAATGCAATTCCACAGTCTATAGATACATTAATATAAATACGTTCCTCCTCCAAATATCTTCCAAACTGAAGTTATAGCTCAATAAGAAAGACATATTTCCATAAATAAATATTTTACTAGCAGTCTCTTGGTACATTTTCAACTCAGAATCAACATTTACATGCATTTTTCAGCAAGCTGCTTCCACATATAAGTGAAAGCTGCCCAAAGCTACCATTCTGCTGGCAGTCTGATACTGTGTATTTATGTCCTCTTACTTGCAGTATCTTTTCTACTAATGCCACTTTTTATCTGCTTGTATCTGGTTCATAACTATAACATCCAGGTTCTACAAAGCGATGGTCAGCCATTGTCTGGCACGCATAGAAGATCCCACTGACAACAACAACAACAAAGGAATTCATTGCATTAGACAGCAAGCCAATTTGGCATATATTTTAAAGACTTCTCTGAAATAAATTGTCACACAGTTTAAACAGTATGTCCCAGGTGCATAAAAGCAGCACCATTTAAGTCTGTTTAATATAGGAAAAATACTTTTTGCTGACATTACATTTACTACAGGACTGCAGATGGCTTAAAGAGCAACAGGTACCTTGCTGCCTCTTAAGTGCGTTAACTTTCGAAGTAGGGTGGATGCCACTTCTGATGTGAACCATTTGGCTGGAAGCAACCCGTGTGGGTCAACTGTTCAGGAGCACACACAGTGATTCTTAGACATGGCTACATGGGATTTTTTGAAGACAGATTTTATTTATTCCTAAATTGCTCCCTGCTTCAACCATAGGAAAATTTAATCATTAGATTCAAAGAGAGACAAAAAGGCAAATTATTATGTTTGCAAAATTAATTCTTTTTGCTTCCCATTTTTAGCTGCTGTTGCTTTGGTCTACCCAAGTCTCTGTCTTCATATACATAAATATGCAAAGTGTGTTCGGAACATACAAGTAACACTTCAAAAAATAAATACAGTATAGACGTATGCACGTCCTATTGACTGAGTATCACAGAATTGGCACCATTCTGTTTGGAAGACACCCTAGTTGATCACCTAGTTTCCCATCCTGCTCAAAGCCAAATGTCAACGATGAGTTCTAACTTAATCATCCCTAAATTAAAAACACAATATAGACGAAGGCAGAGACTATTGGGTTATTATATCTAGTTCAGTATATAATGCTGCAGTAATCGTTTGTATAAAGTTGAACTGAATGCCTAGAGATTCACATTCCAATTTTCATTCGGAGTCAGAACCTAATGCTGGAGCACACATTTACTGCTACCTTTTCAGCGCGTATTTCTAAAAAAATATTTCCTTTATTTCTAAAAAAACCCTCCTATGCTTTCCTAAAAAAAAACAGTATTAATGCTAAAAAGAAACATGTACCAATGAACAATGAATGTGTAAAATTTTGACATTTCTCCTTATTGCAAACTGCAAATCTATTCATATGCTTAGAAACTGCAGACCTGAAACATTTGTTTTGTCACATTAAATAAATACTTCCAAAGTTCAGTGTACTCTTTCCTGTAACAGTCTGTGTTTCAAATATCCCAGTAAGAAAACCTCATTTTCTTATTTTTAAGGGATGAAGTTTGCACAAATCACCATGAATGAGATTGTCACTGCATGTTTTGATGTGATTACATTGTCTGACCAAAAGTCACTGGAAATCTTTCACATTCCGAAGTACTTCCTTTTTGTGTAAGCTTAAATATGGTATGGACCTCTCCCTATACATTAATTGACTGCACAAAGTCAGGCACTCTCAGTCCTCAAGTTGTACGAGAAGATTTTTTTAAGTTCTTGTTTAATTGAATTAATTTTATCCATCCTATTATTTGTGGCAGATAACATGAAAACACAAATAACCCCAGCAGAATTTTTAGGTGACTTATTGCTTAATTAAACTAACTTGATTGCTCAATCAGGACTATTAGGATTATAGTTGAAAAATACATATCTATAAAAAGAAATCACATGATTATGCACAAGATAAAGGTGACTGACTGTCAAGGTAAAAAAGGAATGGTTATTAGAAAATGTAGTTCTCATCAAGCAAAATCTCAGTCAACTGAAAGCAGTTGCCATTCGATCAATGCTTGGTGGGGCTCATGAAACCGTGTTAGTTCTCCTGGACCTAACAGGTCAATGCTCACGTTATAACAAAACAATGTTGCAGTGGGGTGGGGATGGGGGATGCAGGGAAGGAGGAAACATTATTGTCCTTGTTCGGTAGAAAAAAAATCAAAAACTAATCGGACACACTCTCTCCTCTTACACCCCAAAGCTGAAGCAGACTGTCATTTGAGAAGGATGTTGCTGCTGAGATCTACGTTAATTTGTACCACCATCAAAGAGAAGACTTCTTTACCTTTTCTTTACTTTCCACTGTTGATTCAGCTTTGCTTCAAAACCAAATTAAAATATAAATACCACACACACCATACAAAAAACAGGATATGATTCTGGTTACATCTCATTTTGATTTTTATTTTACAAGCAGTGTGACAAGTTCCCAGAATTTAATTTCAAACCACCTGCTAATAAATGTCTTAATTTCTCAGTTCCTGAAGACAGTTATCTTTTTTATCTATTCACTTTAAAGAAATTTTTTTTGTTTGTTTTAAGAATAGGTACATACGAGCATCTTGGAAGTTAAACCTTACAAATAATAATAACAAAAAACCACCCAACAGGCAAATTAAAACCACAAAAAAATTTTATGGTTCCCACATCTAAGCCATAGTCTGATGAATTCGTCGTTTGATCCACTTTCACTGTTTGAGCTTCTGAATTAATACAATAAAATACAAGTCTTTATTGAACTGATGGTCAGGTATGGAAGTTTCCCATTAGATCTAGCTTTGCTAACTGTTTCTTGCAGTTTTCATGCAGTTTTTTCTATATATATATATGAGATATATGACCTATGCTCACCTGAGCAATATAGTATTTCATCTGTTTTGGCATATAATACAGACTACTCATCATCTTTTTACAGAAGCCTTTTACTATAGTGTTTCAAGAACATCTTAGCTGTGTAAGGAGCTTTTTTTGAAAAATAAAAAAAAAACAAAACCAAAACAACACCACAAAAGAAGGCCATCTCATACACAGCTGCAGGGAATTCCTGTTACTAATCTGCATGGTGCTATTACTACCTGAATATTTCTGTCACTACTTGATTTTATACTTTCTTCAGTGGTGAGAGCTTGAGTGGAGGGCTGGCACACTTTCCAGAAACACTATTCCATTTAGTCCTGTCCCTTCCTCAAAATTCAACTAGATATAATCAGTTGAACACTACTTTTTCCAACTCGTATAACAAAGTTCTTTCAAAATAAGTGAATACCTTGTAAATACACAAAATATCGTGAACACAGCTCATTTCAGCCTTTGTTCTCTATCAGATGCCCTGATGCCTTGCTAATCCACATGTCCGTAAGAATACAATGTTGCATTGCCTGACACAAAGAGCATATGGTATAACACAGCCTAATTTGGCTCCAAACATTTCTTTCTTCCCACACTCTGCTAATCTGAAGTAATATTTTTATGCAATTCCAATATGGAAATGTCTTTTTAAACACATGATGCGTTAAAATTCATTACTATAATTAGATTTACTAGCAGTGCATATGTCATAAATTTCAACTTCTTACTGAATGGACAGTAGACTATGAGGAAAAAAAATACTAAGTATGAGGCATAAACCAAAAGAAAACTAAAGGCAGGGTGGGGGTGGGTGGGGACAAAACTGAGGAAACAGAAAAAAAATAGAGAAACCTGGGTATAAAGTCCATGAACTAAATGTTTACTTCTCTCATTAGAATCTGTAAAAATCCCAAGGTCAAGATAATCTCAGCTACAGCATGTGGGTGACACTAGTAGCTGCATGGGAATTACTTCATAAACACAGCTCTAAACATGACTGAAAATAAGGCAGGTGACATTTCTACTTTGAACTCCAAACTGCTGAAGATGTTTTAAGTCTAGGTTTGGAGATCTTTGAAATTCTTACTTGATTTCAGCAATATCTAAAGCAGCATTGTGCAGCTGGAGATACAGTCAAACTGTCTCCAGTCTTCTAATTGGAACTTTGTCACTTCACAAGTCACAGATATAGCTCTACTACAAAACAGATGAGATTAGATATTAGATATGAGGAATGAGTAACTATTGTAAAGAAGGTTATTAAACAGTAGAATTCAAATCTGTATCACAAGGCAAGATACTACAAGGAGTCTTTTGGTGAGGGGAGTGTTACTTGGACACATATATACACATGGGATTTGATACCATGCAAAAATTAAAGTAACATCTGTTTGTTTTCTGTATCACTGATGAGAGTCACCTTGACTTTTCCCTATTATTCTGGGGTGGTTTTTTGTTTCTTTTTTACATAACCTTGAGGCTAAGGAAATGAAAAAAACTACTAAGAACTAATGCTGACAGACAAAACTGTCCTAGAGTGATAGCTGTAAAGCTAATGACAAACATGGGTTTTCAAAACGTTTCCCCTTTCCCTTTAAAGAATATATACTATAGTAAAATAGAGATTTTATCAAGAGCATGAAGTATACACACAGCAGCTTGTCTGGGGGCTGAGGGCACATTTTTTACATATCTTAATTTAACAAATGCTTAAATTGACATTTTAAAGGGATATCAAAGGAAAAAATGCTCTCCTTTAACTTTGAATACACTCTATACGTTAAAACTCAAAAGTTTCTGATGACAGTACAAATGGGATATTTGTCTTCTCATCAACGGACTTGTACTTATCAAAGCAATTATCAGAGTTGACTACCTCCTTATAACAAGAGTTTAACTATTATAACCCAAGAAACAAAAAATTCTAACTGCAAAAACTATCTTAAAAGCTGCCACAGCATCACTAATAATTACTAAAGTCACATTGAGAAATCAAATCCTCATTTACACTGCCCAAATTATACACCTCCAAAAAGAGATCCCATCTTTATAGAACTGCTTTTTTTGAAGTGAAAGCCATATGATTAAAAAGGTTTACTTTGCTACCCACTAAGAACTACACTTGAAAATGGAAAATTATTAGCAATTTTATGGCACACAGCACTTCAATATTTTGACATAAGGCCACATAATTAACTTGCAGTGAAAAAAGGCAAAGCTCTAAATGTACTTCAAGTAACTTAAATCTTTGTGAACACACACGAGTGAAACTTTTCAATGTGGCTCATGTATCCAAGCCTACAAAACCCAAATATTCTTTTTCTCCAGCAGAATATATAGTGCACGCTTGCACTGCCACTGTGCCTTCCTGAGTCAGATATGTAGTAGGGAAATATTTCACCCTATCCTTGCTTTGAGAAGCTTTTTTTTCAGAAACTCAAAAAAATTCTAACACAGAAAAGGTAGAGGACTGACAGTGAAAACACCAGTCAAAGAACCATTGTCAATCTTAAGCAACCCTTCTCTCCCTTTCACATAGTACCTACAGTCACAGAAGGAAGGGTGGATGGGAAGGTCACCTAAAATGGGGGGAGGCAGAGGATAAATCAAGGAGATTTGAAACTGCTGTGCATTTTAAATATCTAATAACCTCCAGGACCCCAAAACTTCACGAAACCCAGGTCAAATAGAGAAGGAAGAAAAAAAAAGAAGAAAAAAAAAAAAAGAAGAATTTTGCATAGCAAGCTCTACCTTTCAAAACTCAAGAAGGGTATAAAGTGTTTAAAGTATTAAAATTCTTCGGTTTACAGCATGTCAGTGGAGCTCCATCCTACTGTGAAGCAGATGCAAAGAGGCAAAAGGAAAACCTAAATTGCCCAGAAAACAAAAGTTACATTGTACATTGAGATAACTTCAATCCTCAACAAATATTCACTGTGGGAACCAAAGGCAAAAGCACAAGACATGTCAAGGAACGACAAGTTCAACGCTTCTGGAGATCAGTGAAGAAACACATCATCCACCCAAATATAAGCAACAATGCACTTGTAATTGGAAAGGAGATCAAGCCATATGCAAAACAGCCTGAAAAGGAGAAGTACACAAGTTTGTTGACCTTGGACGACCAATACAGTCAAAATAGAAATGAAGAATGAGACTTGAAGGACTGAAGCTCAGAATTTCACCAATTTCCTGTTTTCTTATGATTTAACTGAAATGGATGGGCCACTAAGGTCTTGCTTGTGCTCCTAGAGAGAGATCGATTTGTGCCTAGGACCGCAGAGGTGGAAGGTTAGTGCACCGACTCACAGCACTGGCTCACCATTTCCACACAAACTTTCACACATTTCATTTGAATAGCTTTGTGTCTAGCTGAGCTAGTCCTAGTTAAAATGTGCCAAAACCAATTAGTGAACAAAAATGCTGCTACAGCAACAGCATCTAATTCTCCAATTAGTAATAATTGCTAAAACACCTGCCATAAAACATAAATACATTTGGATTGGGTATTTCTGATACAAACTTTGGTCTGAAGTCGTGGGTTTTTTTAATTTGACCTTTATCATGATAATGAAAGAGAAGTAAGTGCCAGTTCTCTTTTTCCTGCTATCAAATGTAATACAAATAGACAAAGTATTATTTATTTTTAAGGGAGCCCAAAGAATGTGTCCTAAAGTCTTAAACTAATTAACTACGCTGTGCCTAGAGATTCCCAGGCAAGAAAAATTCCAGATGGCAGTCAGTTACAATGAGGAGCAGTGCAATGAATGCAGTGAAATACCACCTGTAAGATGCAAATGCTGTGATTCGTAGAGGAAAAGACAAAGCATACAGTAGAGCTATAGTAAACAATATGGAAATAGGCAGGACAGAAGTTACCATATTCACCCTGGACACATTCTCAACTCTGAACATATATTTTTTACATGTAATTTTGAGTATATCCATACTGTCCAGTTCCAGTTAAATGCAAAAATGCGACTCAAGCTTGCTCTGTGTTGCACCAAGGATGCTTTTAGCACGCTCTGAGAACAGCCACTACACAGCCACAAGCTGGAAATATCTAAAGTCAGTAAGCTGATGCTTATTTGATGGATGAGAGTGTGAATTTCCACAGTTTCCACATACTTACATTTTCTGTATTTCAAACATTTACCCTTGCTTCTCACCCATGTAGCAGGGACTATATAGCTTTCCAGTACTTGTCAAAGGCTGTTTTGGAAATAATACTTTGTTTTCCCCACTTTTTGATAGGATGCATCTGATTACATAGACTTATCTGTGATCACCCCATAAGTAGATTCTCATACACACTGAATTTAGGGTAACTTTTTTTTTTTTTTTTTTAAGATCAAAAAAACCCAGACCAACTCTATGATCACGCTCTTACAGATTTCAAAGAGACAGAGAATAAAGTGTGCTGTAGTGAAACGATTGATCATACAACAATATGAAATGCTCTGCCATTTCAGATTGTAAAAGACAGCCATACATTAGTTCCCTGCTTGCAAGATCCTAAAATCACACGTAAGGATTCCCATTTAAGCCTCTTCAGAGATCCTAATCTGAATGAGCACAAGCAGTTAATCAGAAAGGCATGTTTTACAACAAATGTGATAAATTACCAACTGGTCAAGCCCAGCAGCACTTCTTGAAACAGAAGCTGCATTAACCACAGCAAACAGATGTTGTTGTTTCACAAAGATAAGTTTTAACAAACATTAAGACATGGCTCAAAAATAACATTTCTATATTGCAACAGATTTTTGACATGGTTTTTGATTTGAATTTAAAAGGACTACCACAGTGGTAAAGACAAATCTATATTTTTAGTGACGTACACTTCTCACTACATTTATGTTTGTAAACTGGTTTTGCCTTCTGCTAGGACCAAGAGAAACAATTATTCTTTTAGGTTTTGGGTTTTTTCCTGGTTATTAGCTTATCCAAAAAAAAAAAAAAAAAAAGCTTCTTTTTCTTTTTTTATTTAAAAAAACCAAAACCTAGAAGAAGAATTTAGCACTTCAAATTTACATATTTGACATGGAAAAAACAGTAACTACAGCAGTCAGTCAGGTGTGGAAGGAACTAATAGCGCCTTAATACTCTATTTTTTCAAATGACCTAATTAACTTTTTACAAAATTGTCCTCTAAGTTACATACTACTATATTGTGCCTCAGAGTTTCAATAACGTGTTAACTTCAATAATTTATATAAAAATCAAGGTCCTTGCCCAGTTATTATTCCTGAACTCCAAAGGGACATCTTTGGATAGAGGGACTTATCTAAAAATTACTATTTCATTAAGCAATTCACTTTCACTTCACCTTTGAAAGGTGATGTCTCAGTGACAAATACATTTTGAGGGAAAAAAGTTTGTGATAAAGGCTTTTGCAGCATTATTAATTACACCCATGATCTGAATGCTTAAAAATAAGACATGCTTCCTTTTTATACTTAAACCATATTAAGACACATAAAGTGCCACAGAAGCTTTCAGAAATCTTACTATTTAAAGGAATGCTAAATTGTATCAAGATTGAAAAAAAGCCTTAACTGTTCCAACCAAACAATACGGGTTTATCTTTATTTTTAAATTTTATTTTATTTTCTGATTTATTTCAGCCTCTGCAGAGCTGTTTTTTCATCCTGATACCACTTTCTAGGACTTCTATGAGCTAAAATAACATGTAGATTAAAAAGCAAGCAAACAAACAAATCCACTGTCAGAAGGCCAACTAACAACCCACCCATCCTATCTGTTATTACACAGTAAACCAAATCCTCTACACTGCAATCCTTGTTAATGACTAGCTTTTCCTAGAAAGCCTTCCTCCTGTAATTCTGTATCAGGTAGGAAACCAAGTACGCTTGAAATGCCGGGAGAACTCCTTCAACTCAAGTTTTCTGGTAGTTTTAAAAATAACTGTATTTAAGAGATTATTTTTGGTCACAAAGGAAAAATGTTTTTAGAACCTTCACACCAGCACAGACCATAAACCTATTTGTTTTTCAGCACTAGTAATCTCATTGGCACTGATAACTTTATTCATTTTTTTTTTAAATTAACTGCTGAAGCATATTCTTGAATTTTTTTATTGTGACGGACCTCTAATAATAGGCTTAACACACTGCATAGGCTGCACACGGCTTTTACATGATGGACTATGTTTTAAAACTAACCAAAAATAAAATATACTGTTTATCTCTGGTTCTTTTGTGAACATTAGTCTTTCTGGGGGACAATTATGAAGCATGCCCTCTGGAAATGCCCAGGCTACCATGGGAATTAAAGAAGGTAGAAGATATGCAATTACTTCACAAAAGGACAGATCTACAAAGATTCAACGAGGGGCTACACTGCAGGGAATGAGCACAGTTAAGATTTGTATTGTGAATTAAGATTTAATGAATCCCCAGGCAAGTTTTATCAAAGAAACTAAAGGAAAGGGAAAAGAAAAAGAAGACTTCTTGACCATGGATTAGCTAAACGAAAATGCTATGTATGTTAAAAGTAAAATCCATCCAAGGCAGAATGACCTTGAACATTGAGATATAGAACTAATCATTAGGAGGTAAAATACTCTGTTATTTCAGTGTAATGATGAACTGACTGCCAAGAAAAAAAAAGCTATGTTGTAAAACTATTTCAAAATCACAGTGGAATATCCCTAATACGCAATTTCTGATAATAATAATAAATTGCAAAATACATTTTTTCTTTATAAAAAGGTTAAAAAAGGAACAGTCTTCTAAAACAACTAAAATAACCGATTAAGTGTACAAAATTTACCAGTAGAAGAACATCTATCTCTCTTTCCCCTTTCTCATTCTCAGAGGCAGTAATCTAAAATTAGATGGCCACCACATCACATTGAATACACAAATGTAACTATCAAACACAATTATCTAAATGATGGTAAGAGTTCACTGCACAAAGTGATTTTTTCCTTTGATAACTACACTAAGGGACTGTATTTCAGGACAGAGCAAATAGAGTTCATGGACTGATGCAGACATATTATAGGCATAAAGAGGTTATTTGGATAAACATTTCAATCAGTCTATCACAAAAGTAGTTCCATTTCTTATTTCCGACTGATGATAATTTGAAATGTAATTGATGGTAAAGTATTTGTGGAGCTGGGAACTAGCTTTCAAAATCGTAAGTTTGAGGACATTTTTCAAAAGTTTTTATCCTGTATTAGACAAACTGCCACAGAGAACAGTGAGGAAATGTTCTGTTCCCAACAAATTGAACTCATCCATGCAAGATATAATCGTAGCCCCAATCTCAAGTACCAAAACTGTTCATTAATAATGCAGCTTCTAAGAGAAAAGCGTGATCCAATGTCTTCTGAAAGAGCTCATTGAATATTGCGCATTCCACAAAATAACAGCAACAGTGGCAAATTTATTCTGTTTAAAAGACTTGATGTTCTTCCGTGAAATTGCAGGACAGAAAGTAAAAGAAGGAAAAGAATTTCAAAAGACTCAATTCCTGTAACTAGGGTCATAGCCAAAGGTGAGGTCAGAGACATAAACCTGATGAGAAGCATTACAGCTCATCCCCATGACTTGATGGAAGCCATAGGAGCATATTTGACTGTGCTCAGGCTCACACTTGCTGGAGGAGGCTTAGGGGACCCCTTTCTGTTCCCCAGAAGAATCATTAAGCGACAAACTCTATGATACCCTTGGTACCAGTAAGAATTCTGTTTCTGAAAATGTTTCTGCAGCCTGAAGTCTTTTGTAGTTTTAAGGGTGGATCTCTCAGGACCTCTCACAAATTACTATGAAAAAGCCTGATTTTTGAAAGTTATAATATAAGTAACAGAAGAGTCAGAATATTCACTTTTTCTCCCTCGGTTTTGTTCTTGTTTAGAAATGAGACCCTAAGGAATTAGATCCATCGTGCATTACGCAAATATAAAATTTTAACATTATTGAAGCTACTTTTCCATTGTATAATCACTGTATTACTAAATGGTAGTATAATAACTACAGTTACAGTAGCTAGAAAATAGCAAAGCACTGAAAACTCCTATCTACAATTAGGATAAAAAAGAAGTAGAAAAGAAAGTGGCCATCTTCATCATTTCATGTAAAATACTACTGTCAGATTACATCTCTTAAATTCCATTTATATTTGCTATGTGAACCATGGACCAGTACATTAAGTCTCAAAAATTCCCAGTGAGATATGGCCTACTAAGAATAGAAACGAAAGAGCCCAATCCCCTCCCTAAAATGATACTATCTCAATAATCAGAATATACTTATGTTTTGCCTCTATTCAGGACACATCTTTACTAGCAAATAATAATAATAAAAAAAAAGTTCTATTCACTCAATCCTAGAAAAACACCTTTTGAAGCAGTCTTCAAAAATCAAGAAATACCTACGCACGAATAGAGGCAATAAATAGTGGCCCTGACCTATGCCATTTGGATTTCAGCTTCGCCTTTCACTTTCTCCTTCTCTTCATAAAGTAGCTGCTAGCAGCTGCCCTTTAGTATAATAAATTTTTGGGTACATACATATTTTTCCTGCCAGTCAACATAAAAACTCATTAGAGACAAACAAGGTGGAAGAAAATCCAAGCAGTGTGAGAGAAATTCTGACCTGCTGATGCCAACAGTAAAATTTCCGTTTCTGCATGACCGGCACATCATCTCCACACACTTCCCCAGAGAGAGGTAAAGTGGTCTAATAGTTTAATCTCAAGTCAGAAAACATGCAAAACTGCCAGATTTCAGGTACAATCTTGGACAAACCACACAAGTGCTCTCAGTTTCCTCCTTTGCAACACACAGATAATAAATCTAGGAAAATGTAGGCTGCAATAAAAATAACTAAGCATGATTTTGGGTTTTTTTTGCCTTACGAAAGGCAACAGTATAGACCCTCAAATAAGAATATTGTAGTCCAACGCTAGTAAGCAAGAGAACAGGGGAGGATGAGGATTGTCTGCTTCTATAATTATTGATTTTTATAGGGTACATATCACTTTATTACCTTGACACTCTTTAAATATGGAGCTTCATAAGCAATTAACAAACCAAATACAAGAACAAATGGTCCTTATTTAAATGCCAGTAGCAGACCTGCTTTAAAGTACAAAAATGAAAGAAATGCTATTGAGCAGGCTAAATGTCAGAGATTCCTAAGTGCTTACACTTAATTAGAGGAAGACATGGTTTCAGTAACAGTTTCTTAATACATGAGAGTTCATAGTTAATTTTATACCTGCAAGGAACAACCTCCAAGATTTCTAAATTCTATAAAAGTATAAAAAACCGAAGGAGGCTTTTTTCTTGTACATCCCATTGGGGAGATCTGTGAAGAACACCTAAATAACGTCTTATATATATCAAGCATTGAAACTAGTTTTGGACCTCCTCCTAGAAGCAAATACAGATTGGTAGCTAGCAGTTTGTCATTGGGACTTTAATCCTGCAAGCTCTACACAGAAGCTTCAACTGCTCTGTCCATTTAATGCAGAAGTCTGCCTGTATAGGCAAGTCCTGTATTTGCAACCACAAACACTATCCTAGAAAATACAGCCTATAACCAGTGGCAATGTCCTTGCCCTCCTCTGGTTCTTCTATTTTATTGGTTTGCTAGTAATAAAGATAATTAGCTCTTACACAGTGAAAGGCTGTACAGAAGTCTTAAGATAGCTAGCAAATCTCTCACGGGACCTCACCTCTTCAGCCCACACCACCGAGAAGCTGCTGGTCAAAAGTCTTGTCTTTGTGCCACTGACTTGAGTGATCTGGTCCATCAAGTTTTTGCTGACTGTATAACTTCTGGCAAAATCACCACATAAAGGGATATGCTTCACAGAACAAGACCATTTATGGCATGCCACCTATTTATCCTTTACCTATGTGAAATTTGCCGCTTATGCAAGTAGAAGCATGGCGATAGTGAACTATGTTTTCCCAGAGACTCCTCCAACTAGCTACAAGAAAAAGAATCTCACAGCAGTCTAGTCTTCTCTCTCATGGGACTGCCATTAATAAGGTGTCACGGTTTAGCCTCGACGGCAACAAAAGCGCCACATGGCAGTCCCTTGGCTCCGCTCCCCAGTGGCGGGGCGGGGGAGGATGAGAAAGAAAAGGCAGACTCGTGGGTTGAGATAAAAACTGTTTACCAGAATAGCAGGTATTACAGGGAAACAGTAACACAGATGGAGGAGACAAACACGAGTACAATACCGACCGCGCCACCCCGACCCGACGCGACCGCCACCGACGCCGCTGAGAGCACCCCGGTGCTGCCCGCCCATATATACGCCTACGCCATGATGTCACCACGCCCAATCCGGGTTGTGGCCTGGCCCCTCCCCTCCCAGCTCCCTGCTGCCCCTGGGCCTGGCACTCATGGGGTGGAATAGCTGTGCCGGATAGAGACAGGGGAGAATCAACCCCCTCCCTGCTGGAAACCAGGACATAAGGTCTCATGGGACTGCCATTATTAAGGACAGTACAGAATCGAGGAAACCACTGAAGATTGGCAAAGCAGCTGTTAAAGGGAGAAAACAAAAAACGCAAACTGATCAACAGATATATTTTTTTCCATGGAAACTGAGGTATACACCCACACAGATTACTTTTAACAAGTGCTGAAATTTGCTTCTAGCTCCACCCTGTTCCAACCCTGTTCTCACCACTCCCCTGCACTGCATCATTTAAATCATGGGTAATAATTGCCACTTGTAGCTGAGACCAGATTTGACAAGGAGCAGAGGGAAAAAGCAAGGGTCCATAACTTTTTAGACCAGCTTCTTCAGAAGAGAACTCATGATGCTGCTACATACCAGAAAATATAAAACACTTGTATTGCAATACATCAGAAAGGTTGCTGCAACTATCATACTCATGGTAAAAAAAATAGCAGCAACGCTGACAGGTTGTATCTCCTTGTGGCAAGCCAAGGATCAACAGTGTTTGCCACCTTATGGACAAACTGTAAAATACAGACAGTGTGTATTCATGACTGGCAGCATCTGAATGCACGATTAGAGGCTTTCAGATGAAAATTTGCTCTCCTCAGACAAACAGAACTTGCAGTCTTTCACAACAGCAGTGAATACTGACTAGAGCTACCTGTACTTGGATCTAGCATTTTCAAATCCCTTGTAAACAGAGGAAGATTCTCTTCCTAAACACACTCACCTGTTTGTTTCAAAGGACAAATTAGAGTTAATAAGAAATCAGAAAAAAAAAAAAGAAAAAAAAAAAAAAAGGAGATGGATCATTATTTAGCCTTCTGGGTCACAGATGTTTCTAATATGCAATTTATAGAGCAAGTTTACTTGCATGCAGCTCAACAAAAGTAAACATCTTCCATACTAATGTAGAAACTCATTTTCACATACAAAACACTACAGTTCATCACTAACCACATTTATCAGAGAACCTATCATGTATTATTACTGAATATCATGATAGAGCATGTAATGGGAGTTCCTTTCCTTCCTTCGCACCAACATTTAGTAGTTTTTTTAATTTTCAGTCTAACATCACTTGTAAGGAGATAGTCAACCAGCTCCAAATTTCCTACTCTTGCTTTAAAAAAAACTCCCAAACCTGACCTGCTGCTTCCAATTCAAGGCTACATAGAAAATATATGTTCAAACTCTCATTTTTCTTCTCAGTCAGCAACTAGATTGTTTGAAAAACTCATTGCAAAGTTGGGATTTTCTGCCATTTGTCTTAAAAAGGGTGTGAATGATAAAGGCCAAGCTCAGTCATTTGGATGTTAGCACTATTAAGCTACTAGATGAAATACAAAGACTCAACCTGATTTATTAATATTTCATTATTCAGAAAAGGAATAGACTAATTTGGTTTTAAATCTCAGGACCAATGTAGAATAAAAATCAATAGATTTAACAATATACCAACGAACCCCACATTTTCAGGAAGGTGAACTAGATGGCTTTATTAGTCTCTGCCTTATATAGGGTTCTGCTCCCCAAAACTTTAGAGTTCCTAACTTATTCTCACTTCTAAAACCTTTTACTGAGTCTAGTATTTCTATTTCCCATAATCAATGGTTGGAGATGGGAGTCAGACACCAAAGTCCAGTCCAGTTATGTACTGCCTCAGGCAGAATAACTGTACTTACCAAAAATGGAATTAAAATACACAATTTAGAGTACAAACTGTTTATAATGCATGTTAAAGACTTACACAAATCTCAAACCAATAAAACCTAAACCAAATCTTAAAACTCTGCAGATCTTTTCACCTTACTTTTATATTTTGGCAGTTCACTACACCTGGTTATAAGAGTCTCTTTAGCAGGTATCAGCACTTTGGAAATGGTTTGTGCGCCAAATGGCTGACTCTCCAAGAGATTGTGTTTTCAGCTCTTTCTCAGATTCAGATTTGTAGTCTATGGGTTTCTTTTGGTTTGGTTTGTTGTTTTGTTTTTGGTGGGTTTTGTTTGGTTGGTTGGGTTTGATTTTTTTGGGGGGTAAATACTAAATACCAAAGCATGTTCCTTCCTGCTGAACTCGTAACATTAGATTTACATTTACACCTTTCCTGCAGCATTTGTTCATAGAGCACAATGCATTGCAGCTCAGTGATCTTTCTTCCAGCTTAAAAGGAAAAACAAGGATAAAATCATGACAAGCACTGCATCTTGTTTTTAAGTACGGTGTTTAATCACACAAAAAACAGTCCTGAAGAAGAGGAGACTGAATAACAGTAGATAAAAATAGTTTATAAGGATTCAGAACATCAGTCTGCTTCAGTGCTACCCAGAAGAGACTAAATACGGAATTTAATTTGTAGCAAGATGGTAGAATTTATATACATCCGATAAAGCAATTCTTTCAACCTTTTATATAGAAGAGAAAATCTAACAAGCAAACATGATGTATTGTTTAGTCATTACCTTAAAAGTCAGTCTGACAAAATTCATCAAGAAGGAAGGCAAAACAAATTCAAGACCTCTCACCAAACTGAACAAAACACCTACAAACAAACAAGTCTGCAGACTTGTTCTAATGGGAGCAGAACGTAGACAATTGTTCTTTTCCTCCTTATTTCCCTCATTTAAGGCTAGCATATTGGTGTTGATACAGAAACTCCCACAGAAACTCTAGACCCAAGCAGAGCCAAACTATGGGTCATTAATCTTACTTTCCTTCTGTATTTTCCCCACTTTCATCACAAGACAAAATGAAACCAGACTAGATTTATGTAAATCAGTGCAGTTTCTGAGTATTTTTTTTCTTCTGAGAAGAATTCAAGAGGTTGGCTGGCTTTTGTGCCATGAATAATGGTACTTTGCTTCTTGCAACTGTTTAGCTTGGGACAATGAAACCCGGGAAACACCATACAGCAAAAAGAGGATGGATCTTTCTTCTTGCAGCACTAATGGTTACAAGATATTTTCCCAGTCTATCAGAATTACTGATGATATTTAAATTTTTATTTGCGTTTTTTTTTTTCATTTGAAAATGACAGGCAGGAAAAAATATCTTGATAGAACTCGGCATAATCAGAATGAATTGATCTGGACAGCACTTTTCCCAAGTTAGTTGCCAGCACATTAACAAAAAAGAGAAAAAAGATCACAGTCACAAGCCACCAGGCTGTATTGGAAGCAGCTAGACACAAGTGTCCTCCAATCCCACTTTTGCAAAGAAATCCACATGAAATGCTATCTCAGGCACTGAAAAAACAGCAATACCAGGACTGAAGTATTTGCTTCCTTTCTGTTTCTAAAACTCTCTGACACACTCTGCAGGTCACAAGGCGTCATGTCATCGTGTTACATTCTTGAAGGAACAGGGGAATGCATATCAGGACGTGTGAGAAGGGAAAGTAGACTGTAAAAAGCCTCCTGGAGAGGAGGGCAGAAAAAAATAACAGTAAAAAAGTAAACTGCAAAAAACTTCAGCAAGTACAATTCAAGAGTTTTTTCTTCAAAGATCAAACATCCTGCTTGCATAGGAATTTAGAGTTTTAAAAGTTTACTCAAATATGTTATTTTACTGCTAGATTAGAATAACGGCTTTCTTTTCCACAGCCCCGTCTCTCTCCTTGCCTCAGTGAAGCATGAGGACAGTGAGTGAGCTGGAGGTGAGGTGGGGAGATCACTGCAGTGTGGGTGCAAAGGCACTCAGTAGAGCACAAGAAGGTTTTTCAAGAGGAAATAGGGCAGGAAGTAAATTCTCCAGCTGGAAAGCACACTAACCACATCCTGGTGACCTGGGGAACTGCTCTTGCAAAAACACTAACAGCCAGCCACTGCAACCCACAACCTTTGCAATTACACTCACACTTGTTTGAGAAACAAGCAATTCCTTTTATCCCAGCAGAGCCTCCTGGTGCTCCTCCATCTCTTTAGCTGGCTGTACAGTATCAGAAAGTGAATAAACAATCTCTTGCTTTGCCAAGTATGCCACTGGTGTCCACTCCCTCATAATCAAGCTGGCTGGAAAAGGAGGAAAGACAGCCATGTGCAGCACAATACCATATGCACGACTTGAAGGTTCAAATAACAGAGTGAACAGAGAGAGTGAATCAAATTCCAACGTGCCTTGAAGCTTATAGTGGAGAACAGAAAATAGATTAGCAAATTTAACCATTTAGGGAGGGAGAGGGAAGGTGAGCCTCATGAAGCAGCCACAACATTCAAAGTAATTTTAAACATTTCTGTGATATCCACAAAGCCTAGAATTACTTCTCCATGTAATTTCTAATGCTAGGTAGCATACTGTAGGCCCTGTCAGAGTAAATCAGGTTGGAAGAGACATCTAGAATCATTGGGTCCAACCTTTCTTGCCAAAGGCATGGACTAGACAAGATGGCTCAGCATCCTATCTCTTAAAATTGGCCAATGACAGGTAACCTACCACTTCCCTAGGGACATTATTCCAATGGCTGATTGTTGTCATTGTGAAAAATTTTCCAATTGCAATGTCCCCAAGGAATAACTTGTACCCATTATACCATGTGACTCCTTATAAAAAGGGAGCCTCCATCACCTTTGTAGCCACCTTTTAAATACTGGAATATGGTGATAAGGTGTCCCATAAGCTTTCTTTTTTTTCAAGACTGAATAAACCCAGTTCTCTCAGCCTTTCCTCATGTGGTAGGCTTCCCAGATCATCTTTGTGGCACCTCTCTGGACCTACTACAGCTATATGTACTCTTACATGTAGGTATCGAGTTTAAGACTACAGGTTGTGCCTCTGAAGCTGCACTGCCTGTTTCTTGAGATGAGCTCTCTCAACGATGACAACTGGCTTCTTGTAGTAGCTATAAATGTTCTCTTCATATAAGTGATGGTTGTTCTACATCCCAAGAAGACTGACTCCCCAAGAACAGGGAACAATGAAGTTAAAATATTTTAACTTCTTCAGCGGTAATGGATAAAAGTTTCCAAAGGTTTATTTTCAATTTCTAGTTTACTCAGCCCATGGAAAAGTAAGCTCTGCTACAAACAGCAATGCTGCTTAAAACTTAAGCACTCTTAAACTGAGTGATTAAGTTTTACAGGCATGAGTGGTACCTACTGATTGACCATTACTGACTTGCATTTCAGAAGTACAAATTTCAAATGCTCATAAACAATTATAAACGCAATTTATAAACATTAATTTTGGCATGACATTTTCTATCTATGATAATTGCTCTTCCTTTTAAAATAATCTTGATCAGACCTGCTAAAACATGTCTTCCCCTCAATGATTTCAATCAAGATACCAGATAGAAAAATGAGTATAAAACCAGAAGGCATAAGGTAGCCCCATGCTACAGGATTCCTTGTTAAAACATTTTTCTGTACCTATACTTCTCCCAGAAATGAAATCTCAGGCATGATGTATCACTTAAAATTTCAGAGATCAGTTCATTGTGGGAGAATGTTGGAGGCTGCTTAAAAAAAATTGATAAAATGCAAAGTTTGATTTAAGCTTAAATATTGGGATAGCTATTGTTGCATTATACAATCAAGATGGATGACTGGATAAGAAAGCATTGAAAAAAATGCAAGAGGGCTTTATAAGAAGCCAGGCAAACACTAATGTTGAAATAACAAAATCTAAATCCTGCTGAAAGACTTCAAAGTCTAGAAAACTTATCATTACGGAAACAAGATAAATCTAAATAATAAAGATATATTAAAAATGCAGTGAAGCTGTCTTGGTTTAATTCTTTTCAACACTGACAGTTTTATGATGCATAAGTAATCAAAGTACTTTTTAAAAAGAAATAAAAATATTGCGTTATTTGATTTGAAGCAACAAATCATATTCGTGTCTTGTCACAATATTTCTTCTTCCCTCCAAGTCCATCATGTCTACATTTCGTGACATACGCAACATAAATGTTACTTTTCCCAAAATGAAAGAAATAAACTTTTACTAACCAAATTGTATAACTGAAGTAAATACTTTCATAGAAGCTTTTCAGGATATTGTATTAATTATATATTATGCAGCTAGCCTAATTAGGCTAATTAGTTAAGCTGACAATCATTTCAGTAAGGATATATAATCACAACTTGGTGATTGTATTCTCTAATCAACATGGCTTTTTGGTTGGGTTTCATTTCAGCCAGCTTTCAATATTAATTTCTGAATGCTCAACTCCTCCAGAGAAATCTTTACAGAAATAAGCAAGCAGCTGGTAGCTAAAAGCTACCTTCTAGTAAGCAATTATTTACACCAAACAGCTAGGAAGCATAATGTGAACAATATTTTAAGCATCTAAGTTCCTACACAGAATTACACACAACCACCCCAATTAATCTTTACAAGGAAAGTCATTAGTGTGCATCCGCAGAGTTTTTTAATCATTATCTTATGCAGCAATAATATTGACAAGGCAGAGCACAACCCCTCTTTGGACGCACTTTCCTGATCTTTAGCCACACTGTCCAGTGTCAAATCTCTTGGATGCAGAGGAAATTCTGTGCTTACCTGCTATTCTGGGTTCGCAAACACCACAGGTCCACCCTTTACTACCCATAAAACAGTTTGCAAACTTTATTGTGCCTTTAAACTCACTGACATCGAAGCATGGAAAAATCACTACTTCAATATTTCTTGAGTATAGTTTATTTGTATACTAAAATTTTCAAGCTTGGTGGGGGAAGTTAAAACAAAACTAAGGAACAATGTCTTCTTTTGCCTATTTAATACTCATGCAAAGAAATGGGTGTGTGATTTAGCCGTGCCATAGTTATGTAAGTGTACATTTGAACACACATCCAGTTCAAAACCCCTACCCTCTGGGAATCTGTGCCCTAGTTTTCCTGGTAGCCTAGAGCACATGCCAAATTTGAAATAGAAATATTTCCCTAATCAGCAAAATCTGGGTCACAATGTCAACTCAGTTTAGGTCCAAGTCATTGCCACTCATGATCTCTAGAATGGCCATAATGAATACTTGTGCAGCATGAAGGAGACATCAACGGTGGAGCAGAGTCTCCTAACAACTACCACAAAGCAAAAAATACATACACACTTACGCCTTCCTCTGGTACATGTGGATCTGACTGCTCATCTTAAGTAAGCAGCAAAACAGAAACACTGCAGTTGTCTCCATTCCCTTTGTGCCCTCTCAAAGGCTGTATAATAGGTCCTATTCTACAAAAAGGCACTTACAATTGTGATGTTTGTTAGGATGCAGCTAATTTTCACAGTAGCAGCTTTTGCACTGTAGCTATAGCAAATTAAAAGCACTTATATTTGGCCAGTCAATGAGTTATCTTGACTAAAATACATGATATAAATAACATTTCCAGATAAAAGCCCGCTTGCAAGGAAGAGGCAGACACATAGTGCTTAATAGGAATTGCTCAACTACGCTAAAGAGAAGGCTGGTGACAACAGCTAAACTCTGGAGTAAGCAGGTAGGTCTCTTATCGACACATACAGAGGCCCCATGATCATTAGACAGCAGCTACTGATATTTTGCAAACTAAGATGGCACAGACATTATTAACTGTTTCTGTATTAAAAAAATAAAAATAATTTATATAAAAATAGACTATTACACAAGAAAGCAAGGTCTTCATTCTGCAAACTGCTAGAACAAGGTGGTGATTTACAACTGAAAAAACTGTGCTTGTGCAATTATTGTCTTTACTAAGTTATACAGCCCAAGAGGACAAAACCAAAGCCAAGTCTCAGAACTAGCTGATCCTCTGACTTTATTAGGCTTATGCCAATTATTATCAGCAGCATGCCTAGCTCTTCGTTATGACACGTCTGTTCTTTTAAGGCACTAATCTAAGGATTATTTTCAAGTATTTTTTTCTGCTTTGTGGAAAAAAGCTACATACGTTTGAAGTGTATGAATACATGTACATACGTGTATTAATTGTACTATAGATAAAGACATGCTAGAGAAACTTAAATTGCAATGTGTTCAAAGCCACCTTCCCTGGCTTTACAGACTGTTCCTGTTTGATGTAATTGGCCTATTAGTCAACAGAAAGCAGACTGAGTACAGTAAAACTGTGTTACTTGATTGCCTTGGACTGCATCATTACAGTCTGGAAATGAACTATAGAAGGCTTCACCTAAATCTGATGAGTTTGCACGCTGCAGGTTTGTTGAAAACTAACCTTGGGGGTGGAGAGGAGGGTTAACTTTTATACCCGAGGCAATTCCATTGAAATTTCTAAACGCTGCCTAACTAGGTGTTGAGAGTAGGCAAGCAGTTACAGAGAATACTGTTTCAGGGGTTAATCACCAGGGGCTGTTTAAACAGAGGGACATCTGGCACACCTCCCCACAGAGACAAAACAAATCATCTCCAGTCTCTCTCTACTGTATCAGGGTCTGGGTTTCATCCAGTGCTAATTTGCAATTTTACTGTGCATTCCATCATTTCCACAATACTGTGCAGTAAAAATACCTAGATTTACATTAACTCCAGTGGAGAGAAAACACTAGAATAGTAACCAGAAGAGCCTTAAACTGTCAGAAGACAGAAGAAAGTTTATTTTTCTAAAGAGCACTCACTCAGTACTCTTGGTATTGTTTTTAAGAATACATTTGTGGTATTTGGCAGAGCTATTGGACTGAGCAAGACCAAGAGTTTGAAGAATAAACAGAGGAAAATGTGGCAATAAAAAATGTATGTAATTTGAGATAACAGAAATGGTGAAATGAAAAATTATACTCTTAGAAGTACCAGTTCTATAAAAAACTCAAATCATCAATTTTACGTAGCAAAACTAACAAAGCAACTCTACAAGCAGGCAATTACTTATTTTTCTTTGTGCTAAATGCAGTCGTGGAACTAAGCAGAAACATTTTTTTTTGCACTGTGAACTCAAAAGCTTGAAGTTTCACATGTGAAAAGACTTTAAGCCTTTCCCTACCCCCCTCTTACTTATTTTTTAATTGTTCTACCTTCACTTTTCATCTGAATATTTTAATGTAAATGAGAAAGAGGATCATAGGTCTTCACCAAGGGGCCTCAGTAGTGGAGACACACATGGGGAAGTCTGACTAAGATCAAATCCATTATGTTTTATTTGAAAGATAAAGAGGTATAAAGAAAAAAACGATCCTCTGAGAAGCATATCACATGTAATCTGTGTCAAGCAGGGTAAGAAATATGACTATATTACCCAGATGTGATAGGCAGAGTATCATAAAACAATTTGAGATTCTATCTCTTAGTTTCATCTGTTAGCATATGTCCTGTTTTTTCAGGGAATAACCTAATACAATACAAGTAATTTAGAGGTAATTAACTGTAAAAGCCTTTGAATGGATTATCACTTCAACAAAGAAATCAAGTCATTATCTATATTCAAATATATTCAGGGACTCTTTCATCATTGAGCAATATTACTGCTATGTATCTTGGGAGGTGCATTGCATTTTAAAATCTGTCAGTATATTTCTGCCTTAGGTCAGTAATATGAGCTTTATAATTATATCCAAATTATCTTTTCAAGTTGTTTTCACAGACTGACAATGTTGTGGAAAAAAAAGAGTAAATAATGGGAGCGTGCATCTATCTAGGATTTTGATATGTGCTGTTCTTTAACTGGACTTAAGCGATAGTGGAGAAGCAGGCTGAGGGCCTCCTTTGAATTGGTGAGCAGTGACAATGCCATCAGTCAGTAAACAAAACTCCCTGGCCTTTCCGAAATTTACACACTCCATAATATTCATCAAGTCCTTATTCTTTTTCAGGAGGAAGCATAACCGGCCTTTTTATCTCCAGCCTAACAGCTACAACAACATAAAAGCAAGCTAATCCAAGCACAGCCCTACCCTCACCTTGAAGAGGTCTAAACATTCAGAGTTGGTAATGCAAATATTACCGAGCAGAATTCGAGCCATTACTCATACTTTAGACTGAGAAGACTGAACAAAAGCTATAATAACGCGATACTAACATTCCAAAGTGGAAAAGATAAATGGCATTTACTCAGCAACACTACAGCTTCCGTATATTTAATGATACACATTAGAGAACCCGCCAACATCTGCCTAGGAAGTGATATATTAAGCAAATAATTGGTCAAGTTAATAATACTAAAGGTTTGTTATCTAATCTCTGAAACTTCACTATTACTGGAAGGCATTCATATACGAATAAATACATACACACATATATCTAAGTGGGCTCATACATAATGCTAAGCCTTGTCAGGGTAGCTAAAATATACAGTATAATTTCTGTGTAATTGTCTACAAGAAGAAACAACTTACACCAGAAGATTTACATTTCTATAGAATAACACATACAGTTTATTCACATTATAAACACAGGGATGTTTGCAGATAATTTTTTCTGCCTATGCAATTACATCTCGCGTTATTTTTACATGTATGTGTATCTATATACATACTCTAGATTTCAAATATAAATATGTGGGCATTATAAACATAAATATGCATATACAAAGATAATGTGTATTTATGTTTTATTGCTAATTTGATGTAGGCCAGATTTCAGATAGTGGAAAACATTTACTTCTCACAAAAAAACTTCTTCCTGAAAACTTGGCATACTTAAATGAGTGACAGTTTATCTTCACATTTTTAATTGTTACATAATTTCTATATATGTATAAGCTAATCATATATCATTATGGCCTAAAAGCTTTTGAGCACAACCATTTCAATTCAGTTTCTATAACTAGTAGTATCTCGTTTAATAAGTTTCAGTAAAGTAGGGTCACATTATTCTGAATTGGAGCAGTTGGTGGAAGGAAAAGTCAAAGTCTGTCATACAGAGACATTTCATTCATCATGCCTTGCAGACATAAAGCCTCAGCCATTACAGCTCCACTTCAAATCATCTTATGTATCAGATACATATATATATAAATAATTTACAGTATTGAAATACTTATTAACATTGATATTGACTTTCAAAAGCATCTATATAGACTTGGAAGCAATAGATTGTAATTAACTGCATTTTTAAGACTGTAAAAACCTCGTCTTGGAAAACAAAGTTTGATTTCCTGGGATTTTCCAACCACCATTAAAGAATATGAAATGATATGTCTGTATTTCTTCTGATACAACCAGTCTACCAGCCAAGTCACAGCACGCATGAGTTTTAACAATTTAACAAGTGGTCTGTACAGTTTCCAATAGAGATGGCAAGAGACTTGGAAAAAGCATAATAATTATGGACAGAATTTTATTTTCTACAGTGATGCTATTTTTTCTCCTCGGGAGAAGATCCATACACACAATAGAGAGTGGCCTCAGGCTAGTCACCACATGCTGGTCATCAGATTTGCAATAAATGGTACATATACTGGAAAAGAGCAGCTCACTGTCTCTGAATATAGTTTGTGATGTTACCACATAGATTGAGATATAAATATAAACAAACTGCTGCAAATTTTTTTTAGAAAAGAAACCTATTTAGACAATTTGGACTTTGAATAAGTTATATTTGGAAACAAAAAACTTAATCTGAAATCTTTGCGTGTATGATGACCTTTCAGATGCTAAAGAGCTAGTAGAAATACATTGTTATAGACACAATAATCAAGTCAAATTAACTTGCTCTGAAATGGTAAATAATTCTTTTATACATAATTTGCAAGAATTCAGAGAAATATAAACTTGATAAAGACATTTTCCAGTTCTGAATGGTAACTGAAAAAATACCTTGGTAATTTGTTCTTTCAAGATGTGTTCAACGTCCTCTAGAGCATTTTTGATAAAGGTAGTACTTGGAGTTAGTTATTTATTTTTAATACTGCCTTTTGAATAGCAGTAGTTTTGGGTAAACCAAGAGGAAAGTTTTGGCAGGTGTTTCCACGAAAGAGGCACAACTTAGTGCCACTGCCTTCTGTTGCTGTGTCCAGGTCTTCACACAGCAGTCGCTACCATAAATTTTGAGCATGAAACATATGCCATGAGTACCTAGGTAGGAAAGCGGATAACCAAATTGGAGCCTGAAGGGCAAATACGGGGTATGTCTTGCTGATCTCACATTTCAACGGCCAGCAGTTCTTACTTCCAAAAAGCAGGAAACAATAAAAGCAAACACTACCAATTTCAAAATTATGAAAATAACAGAATTTTGTTTGGTTTTAAGCCTCTATGTAACAGAAGTAGGAGCTTAGTTAAAATCAAATTTTGGATCTACAGAATACTTTTCTTACCTAATCACAGCTTTTCTTTAGCACTATATTTACTGGTGTCATTTTTATCATGAAATTATATAAATTAATCCCTGATCAGCATTCCTTAGCAATACCAAAGCACTCTAAAATAGAAACATTTGTTGCCACTGGTCGGTACATATAAGCTTGCATTTAATTATGTCGAAATAATTAGGAAAAAAAAACATAAACAAAAACAAAAAACCCAGAGCAAAACAGTTGTATTTCAATAATTGGCTTTTTCTACCACCTACAGAAATACCCCCAAAACTACAAGATTTTTAGAAGAGAGACTGCTCAAATGACTGTTTCACCCTTTATAAAGACTAACCACGGTCCCGACCCAACACCACAGCAAACTTTTCATACTCTGGGACACCTTGGCATTATAGCATGGAATGTAACAGAAGGAAATAAAAAAAAGGAAAATGCATGTTCATGTAGGAACAGTTTTTTTCAGAGTGGCAGCTATGTAAAATATGTAACTGGAATGAAGGCAGAAGCAGAGCTAATACATGTGGGGCAGGCAGAATTCATACCTTTCTATTGTGTCTGTATCCAAATCCTTCTACAGTTACCAGAAAGAGCTGAGTTCAAAGTTTATGTGACAGGCACAAGAGGTACAGGCATCTTAATGAGGTTCAGAATTATCATAGGAAAAACAGGCAAACAAATGTATTTTTCTGTTGTGGTTCAGCCTCCGCGGCAACAAAAGCGCCACGTGGAAGTCTCTTGGCTCTGCTGCCCCCCAGCGGCGGGGAGAGGATGAGAAAGAAAAGGCAGACTCGTGGGTTGAGATAAAAACTGTTTACCAGAACAGCAGGTATTGCAGGGAAAACAGTAACACAGACGGAGGATACCAACACGAGTACAATACCAACCGCAGCCCCCACCGCCCCGACCGCCACTGCCAAGACGCATCCCGGCGCCGCCCGTCCATATATAGGCCTATGTTGTGACGTCACTTCCGGTTGTGGCACCTCCCCTTCCCGGCTAGCTCGCTGCTGCCTCTGGGCCTGGCGTACATGGGGTGGAGTAGCTGTGCCGGATAGAGACAGGGGAGAATCAACCCCGTCCCTGCTGGAAACCAGGACATTTTCCCTAACACTCTAAACGACAAGCATAAAATAAATGGCAAAATCATAAATCTCATAGATAATATAAAACAATTAGATAAAAAAATATTGCTTGATTTCTGACCTTCAAAAATGACTCTGGAAATCATCAGAAGGTGTTTATACTGTGAATATTCTAACCATAGCTTAATTTTAAACTAAAAATTTGGAAGTCAACAGAAGTGCCCAAAAGGTGCTTTTTATGACCTTCCATTATTTCCTTTATTGGCCTTTCCAGATTTGCACAAGCAAACTAACATATTTATCACATCTGTCTTCTGCTAGTTGTACTCTGCACAGGGTGTTCATTTTTGTGTGAGCCAGTAGGTCTTGTTATTTCCTGTTTCTTGAAAGCCAGAATAAGAAATAAAATTGTGAAAGATTCACTAAGATCAGTGTGAAACCCAGAGGGACCTGGATAGGCTTGAGAGGTGCACTAGTGCAAATCGGATGAAGTTCAACCAAGCCAAGTGCCACATCCTGGGTGTAGGACCCTGCAGTCCCAGGCACAAATACAGGTTGGGTGGAGAATGGTTGGAGAGCAGCCCTGAGTAGAAAGACTTAGGAGTGCTCATGGAAGAGAAGCTCAGCATGAGCCAGCAGTGCGCACTGGCAGCCCAGAAAGCCAACCACACCCTGGGCTGCAAAGAAGCATGGCCAGTAGGTCATGGAAGGTGACTCTCCCACTCTACTCTGTGCTCGTAAGACCCCGCCTGGAGCATTGTGTCCAGCTCTGGAGTCCTCAACATAGAAAGGACATAGACCTGTTGGAACAGGTCCAGCAAGGGTCCACAAAGATGATCACAGGGATGGAGTATCTCTCCTATGAAAATAGGCTGAGAGAGCTGGGACTGTTCAGCCTGGAGAAGAGAAGGCTCTGGGGAGACTTTACTGCAGTCTCCCAGTATGCGAAGTGAGCCTACAGGAAAGCTGGAGAGGGACTCTGTCAGGGAGTGTAGTGACAGGATAAGAGTTAACAGTGTTAAGTTGGAAGAGGGGAGATTTAGATTAGGTATCAGAAAGAAATTCTTTCCTGTTAGTGTGGTGAGGTACTGGAACAGGTTGCCCAGAGAAGTTGTGGCTGCCCCATCCCTGGAAGTGTTCAAGGCCAGGCTGGATGGGGCTTTAAGCAATCTGCTCTAGTGGAAAGTGTCCCTGCCCATGGCAAGGGAGTTGGAACTTGATGATCTTTAAGGTCCCTTCCAAATATAACCATTCTATGATTCTGAGAAATGTCCTTACACCTCCCAGCTCTACCACTGTGTTTGGTCCTGTATTAGTTACCTATTTAGCTCCACAGAGTATCAGGGCACCCACAGAGGATCCAGCACGCCCAGATGCGATAATGGCATGAGTCATAAGCATCCCGATAGCGGTAACAGGTTGAGAAGAACATTAAATGTATTTATTAATAAACTATCAAAGCTGCTTCTGCAAGGGGAAGAGAGACGCCCGTCAAATTTACTAATGCTAGACAGGAACAATTCCCTCATTTCTACGTTTTGAAAAATGCCTTCTGTAACCATGGGGAAGGTACATCACACAGACAGCAGACATATCAACTACATCTGCTAATTCCTGGGAGATTTCCTAGTGTGCCCATAATATGCAAATGAGTAACAAAGACTAACCACTAAAAAGGCATCAAACTAGCTTGAATAAGCCTAAAGAAGTTGAATGCTCCTTCCAACATCATATTTTGAAAGGGTACAATTGCTGGGGAGACCAAACAGTCTTTTATTAGTCTCAAGAAAACACTTTAAAGTGCCTTTCCTAAGGGAAACTTAGCATTCTAGATTCTGATCAAAACCACATCCCGCAAGCAATTATAAACAGACTAACAAACTAGCTTTTTTGGTCCATGAAGGTTATTCTGCCTGAAGCTTATTCTGATATAATCCCATCAGCAACCATGAATTATACTTGTTTTAAACTAAGAAGGAAGATTGATTATGCACTTTTCCCTCCAAACTTGATAAAGCTGTAAAGATTTTAAATGTCTCTTCATCTAAAATTCTAGCTCTGTAAACAGCTCCAATACATCTATTCTAACAGACAACATGTTTTCCAAACTGAAAGCGTTTTAACTATTGCTTGACATGTTTTTTGATTTTTTGTGACACATCTACGCAGACTGAAATGGGATTTAGATTGCTTAATCAATAACATTATAAAAGCACATCATTAGGAACGGAGTTTACTTGAAGAAAGGAGCTACTAGTACAAAAATGTACCAGAAAACTAGTACCAAAAGCTACTAGTACAATAGCATGGTCAGCTATTGTACTGCACTCTATTGATGCCAACTCAAATAATAAATTGCTTCAAGGGAGAGACATAGAATGCAAGAATATTAACTGGCTCTATCATCAAAAGGATGTATTGTTATATATTCGCATTTCATGAATTTTTGGGTTTTTATTGTGAGAAAATGGGAGAAAGGAGACCTGCTGAGAAATACGAAGCCATATTTCACAAGTTGTAATGCAGCGGAAAACAGCAAAGACCTACATTTCTGAAACAGTTCTCAAACTTTAAGAGGGAAATTATCATTCTATACAGTATGCATCTTTCACCATTTATGATACTCTTGTTAGCAAATTTCATGAAGGGTGAGGAATGTCTATTAAAGCTGAGAAAATGCCTTCATTTTCTAGTCAAAATTTAAAGAACGTTGAGCAAATATCTGAGATGAGCTACTCTGGTATAGCCTACAAAATTGCTTCCACATAAATACATACCACATTTTATAGGACCAAGCTTTAACTAGTTCCTTAGGACACTGTAGCATTAGCAAAAGCATAACTGCAGCCATGGAGAGCCGATTAACTCTCCTATGGTTTTCCATAGTGAGATTTTACAATAATGTCACATGGCAAGCCTGTTAAGAAAGGAAAACATGTGTTTGTATGACACTGAAAACATTTTGGGTGCCACCATGATAACAATATCAGCAGCAAAGACTTTTGGACTTAATCCAAGCGACAGGTTGAGCCATCTTCTGGACAAGAAGAAATCTAAGCTTCAAAACCTTATTATGATATGAACTTTCCTTCTGAAAACAGTTTGCAACTGCTTCGAAAATAAGTATCTTGCCTTCATCTGTCAGAGCTGGGTAATATTAAGAAAAAGGCACTCTTGTATTCTATTATCTTTTAATTATGTTTATAATTTTTACTGTCAGAAGGCACCATATACATTAAGCTTTTAGTCTCTCCTGGAGTGGGACCAGCTTACTATGCATTTGACAGCTGCAGTGGAATGTTACTGCTCCACATTTTCTCCTGTTCCTTTCCCTTTCATAGGTAAATAAAGAATATATGGGTGTAAAAAACTTAATTTTAGATATAGTACCTTAATTGACTACTTTTAGAAGACAGGACAAAATAATTTCACATAGAAAAGGGCTGGAGAATTTGCATCCTAATAGGACTTCCATTAGGATTATGATTTGCTTCTACTCCTTTCACAAGCCTGTTTGCACCTGGTAAATTTCCAGTTGATTTTGTATCTTTAATGTAAATTCCTAGTTTGATTTGTTGCAAAAATCTTCCACTGCTTTTTGTTTGTGATGTCTGTCTTACTTATGAGGTCTTCTATGTAAATATTTTACCAATGCATAATAATACTAAACTGTAATGGGACTGCGTGAACTCATTTCTCTGTGATAAATTGCATAAACACAAGGCAGTGTTACAGGTAAAAGAAAATATTATGGCATGTCTTAATGATATGCAGCACACTGCTTTGATCTCTTGAAAAGTATTTCAGTATAATGATTACTATAACATAAAACATGTTTGTTAAAAGTAGGGCCAAAAATTTGAAATTATCAGTGACAAAGTGATCTTCACTGTTTAACGTGACAGTTTCTACACTCTTTTAGGTAGAAATATAAATATATTCTGGACAGAATTTGAGAATTTCCTTGAATACACATTTTCCTCCTTAAGGCACCCATTAAGGTAATGAAAAAAACATAGTTTGGACCTGGGAAAGCCAAAAGGTTTATGTATGAAACTAAGATCAAAAACCACACATGAAAAGTCCTAAAAAGAAGTGAAATGTTCCTAAATCATAATTCTACTACTCTTCTAAACCCTAGCCCCCAGAAGAATTCACTTGGTTTTAAAATTATCTGTAATATAAACTGATAATTTAAATTGCCTCAGCACTGGCTTACTCTCTTAAGTAATTACAGGAAACTGAAGAAACCTTTAGTGTTTCTCAAATAATAAAACAGTTTGTAGACTTGGCAATTCTGTTCATCTCTAGCATAAAGTAAAACAGACTTGCATCAGAAGCAATTCCTGAATATGTGATTAATTTTATGCATGTGTTATGCATAAATGTATTCTATTGTTTTTCCCCAAAAAAAGATCTGGCTAAAAAAATCACTAGAAGGGCAGTAAGAGGTAATGCTATCCCTGGCCACCCTGCACTTTGATAGCTTATGGAATTAAATTTATGAGCAATATAGAATATGTAGAATACTTACTAACTTTCTGTTGTACATACACACACACTTCAGAACCAATGCTTCAGGCCGGACAACAAAATACAGGATTCTACGACCACAATATAAAGCATAAACCACAGCACAAAACACAATGAGGGCTTCAGAAGGCTCTGTTTCAAGTAAGCTTTACGAATTTGCTCCGTATAAATGAGAAAAAAAAAAAAAATTCTGTCTTAGCAGAACATAGTGTTTAAATTCAAGTCTATGTAATTTATTAATACATTATTATTCTTTTTCCTCTGCTTCATGAATTAGTCAATATTTGTTTAGGAATGTCACTGGATTTTCAAGTCATGTAACTTTTGAAATTTCACAGTAATTTCCTTTTAAAATTAGTAGTAGAAAAATAGGCTGATCATCCTCAGGAGAAAGACAGGAGAAGAAAGGATGTAATTGAGGTTATAAGCAAAGCTGGCTGCTACCCAAGAATTCCACCAGCTAAACCACTGAATTAATTGTTGGCCTGGATTCTCATTATATATTGCTGCAAAATTATACTGCCCAATTAGGTTTGTAATCTAATATTCTAACTACACCTTAGATTTTTTGTACAGCACCCAGCAGTGAATTCCAAGAACTAATTAGTCGATTTGAATCCTTGTTCATAATTTTAATAACTTTTAATGCAAGTTTTGTTATTTTACTGCTATCTTAACTCAAAATCCCTTTTAATTCCTCCCTCCCCTCCAATTTGAAGAACCATGGTGGGAGGATGGCATATAAGCAACATAAAAATATTTTGATACAGGCTATGAACGATTCATTAATTCTTGGTCAATAATTAAAAATGAGGTTTCCAAGCTACTAGTCACAAGTTTTTAGATTTTTTTGGAAAAAGACTCAAATCAGGCATGTGCCCTATTATCTCATGCAGGACTGGTAATTCTTAGCTGCACAACAAGCAGCAATCTAATACACTTTTGTGAACAATCACTGGAACTTCCTTAGATTGCATTTGCTTTACTAACAGCCCATCAGCACACCTTTCCACCCCTCAAATAGCTGCCTGGTAAATAATGGTTTAGTTCAGCATCTGGGCAGAAGTTAGAGGCAATGCATTAGACTGCTGGGGCCTACATGGTTACAAATGTGTTTCCAAATGCCTGTTGACAACATTGCAAATCTCTCAAGTCTGCTAGCTACCTTTATCACAGAACATGAAAGTTCTTAACAGCAGTGGAAATAAGGTAAATGAAAACTGTCAATTCAAAATGACTTTTGCTTTTATAAATTAAACTCTGTATGAACGAATGGATTGGTGCTTGCTTTCTTCCACATTTAGTCAACAACTATACTTCTCAGTTCTGGGCTGGGGTCAGGCTGAAAGGAGTAGCAGCAGGGAAGGAAGAAAAAAAGGAAGGGTAGGAAGAAAGGGAAAAATAGTTGAGGTATTTTCTCCTTTTACCTTGCTGCAACAGACCAGCTTTCTAAATACACTGCAAGGAGCCCTTTGCCTGCTGTGCATTGCTCCTTTTAGAGTAAAGCATGTACCAGAATAAAGCCTGAGCTGGATGCACATTTTAACCTAAAATATAGAGGCAATAGCGCTAGAAAATCCAGAGAATAAAGGAAAAATATTTATGTACTGTAAATATAAGTGTCCTGGATGATTTGAAATCTTGATTTTGAGGGGGGGTATGAGATCTGATCCTGATCAATAGTAGACATGACCAGGCTCCAACCACAACCTCTATATATTCTGTGGCAAATTAGCTCAGAAATCCCCAGATGCATGAGTAAGTTTCACATAGTAGTAGCAGCTTACAGTCAAATGGTATGAACAGGGACCAGTAAGGCCTCAAAAGGGTTTCCTCAGGGAATTTTTACTGGAATTACCACATCCACAAAGCAGTCCTCAAAAAAGTGATCCAAAAAGCAGATTTTAACCTTTACAAGACTATAACAGGTGTTTTAGTGAGATGCTTTAGTAACCAAATGAAAACTGAAGTTGCTGTCTTTTTTCCAAGACTGACTGATATTTTGCTCATCCTAATGTCACAGAGTTAGAATTAAAATAAAGTATCTTTTGTTAGGACACCTATATAGCAAGGGGTAAAGAAATCAATGTGTTCTAAAATGAAATATGTCAGACATATGTAAGAGAACACTTAAAGCAGACATGGATGACTGTAAACATGACTAGCTGCTCACACAGAAGGAAGGTAACAACTTACGTGTGCTTTATAGCCAAGGACTTATGCTTCACTCATTTAACAGGTCCAAACTGAGAAGCCCAGAGACAAAGCAGATTTGTTTTCTAATGCGTATTCTGCATACAGGAGCAGAATTCTGCTGCAGTCTCCTGTGCTGTTGTGGTCTGTATCTTGGCTAGCTTAAACTGCACTCTACTGCTAAAAGGAAAGAAGAAACTGAAAGCTTGGCATAAACGCCAAAGGCTAACTGAAATCATCATGCTAGTGATGCCCTACCTACAGGCAGCAAGGGGAATAGCCCATTAGCAAGGGAAAATATTTCCTTCTGGTGTATTTGGAACTGTTGAGACAGAGACCGATTCCAAATTCCCTGTTGAATGGCAATTTTTCTGCCATCAATGCTTTTCGAGTAATTCTGCGAAGACAGTAAGCTTTCACAGACATACTAGTAATTAAACAACATTATAAAAGGAAATAAAAGTTCACAGAACTTGATTTTGGCTGTGGGTAAGGAATGTATAAAATGTATAAAAGTATACTCCACCCCCTAATATAAATACAAAAAAAGATAACATGTATGAGACCATTACAAATGCATTATTATCACCCTGCTGACCAACATATACTGACCAAACATAATGAAACATATAGAATTTAACTGGGAGGAGATACTAAACTGCATGTGTGAGGGTAATGGGATCTGGGGTTTAGTGTTTTCTACTTAGTTAAATAAATTCTAGTCCTGCTGTTTCCCAAGGGAAAGCACAGTGCCCAAGATTATGCCTAACAAGTACTCCTTGTTAAATAATCTCTGAGGTTTTGCAGACACTGTTCTTTTAGACATCCACATATTTCAGTTATAAAAAAAAGCTTTCCCTGGAAGCTTTGATCAGCAATCCTATTGTCTGTTGATGGTTGGGGTTTTTTTGGGGGAAGGAAGAAAGCAGTTTCATTTCCAAACCAATATAAAGCACTCAGCACCCGGTGCTTTAACTGAAGCTCATTCCCACTCATGCCAGTTTGAAATGAATTAGGATAGGCACCTGAGCAGTGTCATCGGCCCCAGGCAGACTACACAAGCCCATTCAAGTGCCTGTATACTCAGACAACACTGTGTAGATATGCCCTATAATGTAAAGTGATACCTTGTAGTCCCCAAGGAACACCCAGAAATAATTAACCATGCAGATTTCTTGTATCAGATCCTGTATACTTACTTTGACAAGAAATCCAAAGATGCATAGATAATGAAAAGCAGTTCCCTGCCTCGCTTCATGTGCTTTCTGATATCACTAAAGGTAGTTCCTAGATGCGACTTTCCCTGGAGCCACCTGCAGCTCTGCCTTCAGCCCTGCTGAGGAAAGGGAGGTACAGTTTAATGACCCTGGTCACCTCTGCTCCTCTCACTGCACTTGTACCTCTCTCTGATGCAGGTCCCAGGAACCAAGGTCAAGCCAGAAGCCATGTTCAGTTAAATGCTGCACTCCCTGGTGCCCCTAGTAAAGAGTCTGCAGTTGAAAAATATGGCAGTATACGTATCTATATGTGTACATAATTCTGTACAGGTGACATGCAGGAATGTTAGTATGACATTAGCTGATCAAGTGCCAGCATCATCAGTCTAGTGTAACTATCACTTACTGAATTTGTGATTTCCAGGGAATCTCTAATAAGAATTATCTTTCTTTTCATCCATGCCCTAGATGAAGCAGGTGATGGGAATTGCCTACTTCTTTCTTTTTGGAGGAGAAATACACACCCCTTTAAGAATGAAGCCAAAATCTGTCTTGCATAAAGACATAACTGTAACGTCTCATCACAATTAGGATTTTTCTGCAGCTTTGCTTTTGAAAATGCACAAATACATACAAGTATATAACATATATAATAAATCAATAATAGCTCCTCAAAATAAATGCTGACCATAACCTTTTTATGGAAATGACTGTGGAAAAATGTAATTAATAACAGATTTGTTCTTCTTCAGTACATTTCTTTTCTATTTTTGAAGATCTTACTCAAGTGTGATTTTCCCCCCCCACACCTTGTATCAGGCAATTTTGACTCCTTTGTGGGTTCCAAATTAATTTATTTCAAAGTACTTACTAATTTCCTTCTGTCAATATTCAGGTGTTTTGTTTTTGGTTTGGTTGGGGTTTTTTTTTTCAGAAAACAGTTGCTGGGGAAAGCATTTTTTCCCCATTTACAATAAAAGCTTAACTGAACTACATTGACTTTTCCCAATACCAGTACAATTTTGAAAGTGTTTTTCTACTGCTACACACAAATTACTTTACACAGAAGGCACCTAGTGCATTTCATGCTGTTCAAAATAACCCCCACAATCAGTAAAAGTGATCTAACTATGTTCTCCCTTTTAAATAAAGAAATAAGAGGATCTCATGATGCATTTACATCCACTTTACATTCCACTGCAGAGTGCTTGTGCCAAAGTTTCAAGCATAGGTGCTCAGTATGCTTTCCCTTGGAAATTAATTTCAACAGTACCTAGGTCTGGACATTCCATGTGCTGAACACCTCCTCTCAGGTTTGAATTTGCTCAGTTCTAGTGAAGGACATCAAGTCCTGCAAAACCTCAGGAGTGGTGTAAAGTTCCCACTGTGATACAGTGACAAACCTGCTACATTACAAAACTTACTCCAAGTGGGTAAGGTTACCTGATATCTTGAAGTGATTTCTCTCAACTAAATAGAAAACCTTGAATTGGATTCTGGGGGAAGAAGGAAAAAAGGGTGTGTGCATGTATGTGCATATGTGTAAATTCTTACATGACTAATGAAAATATCTACTCGCGCAAATACCATTGGGAACAGAAGAAAAAGATCAGGTGATTATCACAGAGAATGCTAACAGTATTTTAAGGAATAATGATAAAATATCATTAAGAGAAATATATGCAAGTGTAGCTCCTTCTACACTGGTTCAGTTTGTGTTTCTTGAGGAATAAAGGCGATGCAAGTTATGGCAGAGATGAGGGAGGAAACGAGTGAACTGGGCAGATGCTGAAGTGTGAAAATAGCTCAAAAAAATGAGAAAACCATGCTGATCTAGAAGCACGGTTGAATATTACAAACTTGTTGATCTAGAAGCAAGACTAATCTGGTCAAAACAGGACTTGTAATTTTTATACTATGCAGTTCACTACGCATTTTGGGCTAAATTAATTGCTTTCAAGGTCACTCAAAGGAAGCATCAATCGCAACTGGGACATACTTAGAAAACTCAGGGATTACACCTCAGAAATCACCTCCACAAGAGCCAAATAGTTGGTTTCCTTCTTGAAATAGTTGCAGAATGCCAGCCCTGCTATACATGTAAAACACTCAAAGGGAACTAAGGCAGAAACTCCTTTGAGGACTTCTAGCACATTGCACATAATGACTGGATATAATTAGTTCATTCATCTCATTCCAAAAATCAAAATCATTCTTACTATGTGATTTAGAAAACACATGTTAAAAACCTCACATAACTAAACATGTTGTTTTGACTCTGTAAATCCTACTGATTATCTTTTATTCAAAAACAAGTGACTTGCCATATTCACTTTCCTATCTTAGGAAAGTTATTACCTAAGGTCAGGGTTAGCTTCTGAGACAGGCATAGCAGATAGCAGTCTCACAGGACATGAAACCAGCAGAAGACCATTTAGCCTAGACAGCCTAACCTCAGCCATGGCTAAGGTTACAAAATACCTGAACAATCCCCCAAGATAAATAACAGGCAGCCAGAGCTCTGCTAGAAACAGGCGATAGCAACTTTCACTTCACTACATCTTCAACAACCCCTCAAAAAGTCTTAACAATAGGAAAAGACAAAGTGTTTCTTACATCACAGTACTGTAATAAACAAAAATTTGTAAAAACAAACAAACAAAAAACAACAAAATCCAACAACAACAAAACAAACCACCAAACTGATTTCAGGTACAAACAGATCAGTTTATCAGCAGAATGCTGAAGATGTAGAAGCCTTGTTTGGCCTTCCTCTGGTGTGTTATCATTTTCCTTAAACAGCATATAACCAAAATGTAAATGAGGTGACAATGATGGAAAAGATCCCCCAAAAAAATCACTTCAGTTCAAAATTCCAAGATAGAACTGATTGGAAAATATTTTGTGTGCAATCCTTCTCATAACATGTAGATGAATCCCAAGAATTTGAGCTCCTGCATATCTTTTTTCTTCTCCTTTTCTGATCCGCAGTTTTGCTGGTGTCACCACAGGGTCAATTCTTATTTCAGAACTGCACAGCATTTTCTCCTAATCACTCTGCTGGCCTACCTACATACCCCTTCAACAGTATTATCATGGTAGGATGGAGTCTGAAAATGTGACTGGTCTATATCACTAAAGATACAGACAAGCAGTCATCACAGGAACTGTTGGTAGGAAAAGTATCCATGCAAAGAAACATTCCTCCACTGGATATCTCACTTGGGTTGTGCCCAGATGAAAAATTCTACCTCTTGCAAACATCTGGTTCTAAAACATAATGTTATGGAAAGTTTCTGCCACAAAACACATGTAGACAGTAAACAAGTTAACGAAACCAGTGCAAAGCCACACAGACCATGTTTCCTCTGCAGTGTAAGTCGTGCTTCCATTAAAAGGAAGAACAATAAAATTATAGTATTTGTTTCCTGTATATCACATCTCATCACGTATCATTTTCAGCACATGCATTATTCAAGCTCCCCACCACTCTTAGATTCCAGAATATTTAAATTTGAGCTTGTTTTGCCACCATAAGCTGCTTTGACCATTTCTACAACTAGCTTCTCAAGAGAATCTCACTGCAAGCTTGGTCCCAAATTTGATTCGTTTTTTTATCGCTTAACTTCAGTGTAAATGAATGCAGAGCACGGTCTCATATGCATTTGTGGGAGATGTTTATAAAATTCAGAAGGAAAGAGCTCTTAAATATCTTCAGCCATAGACAACTCCAGAACTGCAGCATTGTACAGAAGAGCCTGAAACAAACCAACCTATCTCAGTATCACTGTAGATGAAGGTACAGGAAAGAAACTAACTACATAAAAATGAGGAGACAAATGGTAAATCAAAATAAAATCGAAAGAAAAAAGTCTAATTATTAGTTATATGTTTCTAATATCAACATGGTAACTTGTTGATTTTAAATACAAAAATATTTTTACTTCAAAGTATTTTTCTAGATTAACTTTTGCTAATGTTTTATAATAAAAACTACATAGTAGGAATAGCTATCACCTGATTTACCCGTTTATTTTAAATGAGGGAAAGTATATCCAAATCCAAATCAGAAATTCTCCATGACAGCAAATAATGAATTTTTTTTCATTACTCAAACTTGCTTAGTCTTGCCTGCTGAGAGCCACAGTATCAGATGACTATATTCTGTCAACTCAGTAGAAGAAAAAGATAACTATAGTTTCAATTTCTATGCTATTTTTCACCTCCTATTCTTAACATGATGTATATAAATCACTGAATTGAGCATCACAGTAGCCCATTTTTGAAAGAAAAAAACACTGGAATCCATGAACCGCAAAAAGTTAGTGTAACAAATACTAAAAATTAATCATTTTTTATTGAGAGAAATATTCCATATTGAGATGTGTCTCTACGTAAACAGATAAAGTAAATATGTACTGCTGTGGGCAATTAATTATTCTTCTATATTCAATTATAGAGAGTAATACACAAATGCCAACTCAAATATATTTGCCTTAATGTAGATTTAGTAATTTCAGTCTATGCCTGTTACTATACAAAGTGATATAAACTGTACTAGATTGAGAAAGCATGTAAGTAGGAGATATTGTTGATATTTTTTCCCACTAAACTACAGTATTTACACAAAGAATACATTATTAAAAGGATGCCAATTTGAGTGCTCCACTTTAAAAATGTCAAAGTATTGACTCTCTTACAGGGCTCCAAAGAAAAAGAAACCATTTAAATTAACTTCTCCTGCTTTCATCTGGTGGTTTCCTCACTTAACTAGAGGTATTCCCTACTGTGAGACAGCCATTGTGTGCAGAATTAAGTTCATATCAATTAGATGGCAGTGTTTTTAAAAACGACACCAACTACAGAACAGAGAACAGGAATTACATTTCATGAGAAACTCTGCTCCCTTCCAAAGAAACTCTGTTGGCTTCCATAACATTAAATAGGCATTTGCTCTGTTAGTAGTGGGTAGAAGTAAAACCATCCGTGAGTACCAAACAGCATATTAGTTAAAATAAATTTCTGCAAGTCTGAAACTTGTATACTTTTTTTTTTTTTGAGTGTGTAACAGGGGCAGAGGTAGCATTTTAACAGCTAAGCAGTAGTATCAAAGTAGTCAGACTGTGGGCAGAGTCTAGCCTCTATCCACAAATATGCAAATATTATCCTTTATACTGATGCTGCAGACTACAACCAGTGCGGCTTAGAATTGACCTTACAAACACACACATCGGTTTGGTTAAGGAGGAGGAGAACTAGAGTGACACTACACAAGTTCAAGAATAATTATAACAATATCATAATGCTATGAAGACTACGCTTGCTTTTATCAGAAAGCAACTGCGACCTGATTGCTACATTTTTGTCTTGACATCTTTTGTGCTTTGTAAGATATGAGCATAGTAACCCATGAGTAAAGAATTCACTACCCATGGAAAAACAAAACAGAAGCTTGCCAAAAAAAAGCAGTGGAAGATATAAAGGAAAAAATGGTATAAAGACCTCAGAATTTGTGAAGGCTTTTTACTCATTTATAGAGCTCTTCAGGGAAAAGAAGTGGTTTACACTAAGAAAGTAGGCAGAAAGCCAATGCCAGTTTGCAGTTATCTCTAATTCTGCAGGATACAACAGTACATCTGTGGTAAAGAAATTCCTCTGTTCACTCCTTTTTCTTACTTCTCTGAAGAATGCAATCAAAACATTCAGTAGCCATAGCAAGATGAGAAGGAAAGAGAAGACACTGGTTTTAGGGCTTGGGCTGAAAGCCTTTACATTTCCAGAAAGAAAACTTTGTTCAGCCAGCACACCCAGATGATACAAAAACAGAGAAACTGTTTTCTCTCTTAAACCACACAATTTATTTTTTTATTCTTAAAAAGCTGAAGATCAAATTGCTTAGGACTGTAATCCAGCATAGTTCTTAAAATGGCATTACATGCAGATGTATGGAGACATATATATGTGTGTACATATTTTTCTAGACCAGGAAAATGCACTTGAATGAAAAACTGCGTCAGTAAAGACGCCAAGATTTTGATTATACAGTTAATTTTTGATAATAAGTTTTCCATTATTTTGTGTTGTAACTAATGTTCTGAAAATAGTTTTATTTGCCAAGAAACAAAACAAACAAAAAGAAATAGCATAGAACAATACAGCCTACTAATTCATTGCTAAGGGAAAAGTCTTAGCCAAGCGGGAGCAGAATTGGCTGAAGAACCAGACAAGAGACATAAGACTGTAAATTATCCATTTAAAAACAGATCTGAGTGACACTGTTGGCTAGATTTTCTTTTTTGCCACGCAATACCTTCTCCTATAATGCTATTTACATCCTTGGGAAACTGTCTGAGAAAAATCTGCTAATGACCAATTAAAGAGATCACTCATCAGAGATGGCACAATGACAGTTTGACCTCCCTCCCCCAGGTTTATACTTCCCCCAAACAACTTGCTGCTTTCCCGGTTTGTGTCATAACCATTATATCATTTAAACATAATTATATATGTGAAAGAAAGCAATCTTTCCATGGCACGCATAATGAAAGCATAAATATTAAAAGAGCAGATGATTGCAAATAACTTGAAAGAGCAAGTGATTAAGCTTAATGCTTGTACTTTAAAAGGCACAGGCAAAGCACATTCACCTACACGCTTGCAGAGCTCTCTTGAGCAAACACAAGCCAACACAGCTCACTAGGTAAATTTAGCATTATTTATCCTACAAAGAGCACTACAGAAATTAAAAAAAAAAACACCAAAACAAACCCACAACAAAATAACGCTTGCCTCCTGTGGTGGCTAAATTTTGATGGCATATGTTCAGGAGTACTACATGAATACCATGGGGCTCAACAAAAAACAACTCTGAACTGAGAATACGATATACATCCCTTCCAGTTTAGGCTGTTATTTAAATATGTTTAAGCAGTACATGCACTGAATTTTGTATGCTGTTGTTATGCAGTAAAATATATTTCAAGCAAGACATACCCCTGAAAGCAAGAACAACAGCTTTCTGTTGGCATTTTTCTTTTTATTTGTTTCCTATTTTTTTATTTGCAATATCCAGGTGTATTACGTGAATCAGGCTTGCATTCAATATGGCAGACATACATTGCTTGCTAACTTGAGTTGCCCTAATTATTTGCTGCAGCTGGTCATATTACTCCCTTGGTCCCAGCAGAATAGTGTGGCAAAAGTGCTGGAAGTCATAGTAATTAGTCAGAGTCTGACAAGAGCAAAAGATGTATTTGTTTAAAAAAAAAAAAAAAAAAATTTTTTTTTTCTTAGGGGAAAGCAAACTCCCAAATACAACCTGCAACAAAATTTTCTGCATCTGGGAGTTAGCTGATTATCTCTGTGGAAACACTGAATATAATATTCATACAGTACACTTTTGGAAAGAAGCTTGGGCTTGGCAGCAAAAAAGAAATAGGAGAATTTCCATGCCACACAGGGGCATGGTAATTCAGACCACACCCCAACTACAATGAGTATTCAATAAACAGAAACATCATCTCAAGTAAATATGTGTGTTTAATTGACCTTTTAGGATGCTAAAAAAGTATTTTTCACTGATGCTTCCCTCTGAACGAACTCTAGGAGCTCAGATAGCCTTGTCAAGGAAGGTAAAGGGTTCGAATCAGACTAAGTTTCTCTTCAATAATTAGACTACATGTTTAGACATATGTGACAGTCAACAGTTTTCAAAGTGCTTTGATTCAGGTTTTACACTCTTATCACCAGACTAATAATGAGCTTTTTTCTATAATACGGATCTAACTGTAGATGTCTATGTAGTGGAACTGGAATGTCCTAATTAACAGGAGAAAGAAGCCAATCTATTGCAGTAAAGCTAGAAAGCATTCTTCTGAATTAAAAATTACGTACACAGTTTATATTAGTAGGAGTAATTGTGCATATATTTCTTCCCTTTGAACACTCATCTCTTGACTCCTGTTCCCATACGAAGCTGTGCTCTATTACAGACCTTCTGCTATTACAGACCTTCCTGACATGCACTGGAGAGGTTCTTGACCTTGTTTGTCAAAAGGATCTACCACTCTACTTCAGAATGATTCACCTTATGTCAGGGTGATGTGAAATGGAAAACTGCTTGCCTTTTATACGGTAACCTCTCACATGCTGGAGATTTTCCTTTTACTGAGTATGTGAGAGTATTGATGACATCCAACTTTAGGAAGGGTCAAAGAAAGCAGTTAAATGGTCAAAAACATTGACACCAGTATCTGTGTGCCCATAGATACATTCAGTGTTATGTACCAAAACCAAACCGCCTTCAGTCTTAAAGTAATGATTTTTCATTTATTAAAACCCCATTTTTCCCATTTATCATCGTCTTTCTTAAATATCTGTCAGACTGAGTACATCCATGCACAGTAACATCATTGTGGACGTAAAGTGTTGGACTACCCTTCCATACAGAGGCCAATGGTCTGATCTGGAGGCATCGTCAGCACATCGAACTCCCACTGAGTTCACTAGAGTTTTGTAAAGGAGGATGAGTCAGAACAAAGGGGTACATTCAGATATGAACAGGTTTCTCATGAAAGCCTGCAAACTCAAACCATTATATAGGAAGAAGCATGCCTTTGAGATCATGTATATTCCATTAGAAGAGTTTGGGAAAGAGCAGAGCCCAGCTCCAATCACAAGCCAAATATTAGTCAGTGAAAAAGACCAAACTGGTTTAAGCCACTCTTCTTGCATAGGAATATCTTTAAGACCTCGATAATGTCAAGCAATAATTTCAATTGCTTATCACTTGTTAAATTTTAAACTGTCTGGCCTGATGTTTCCCATCTCTCAAGCTGACTTTTTAAAAATTTGAAGTTGAAATAAGTTGGCTAGGTTTAAGAATGGCTTCAAAGTAAAACACTTTTAAGACAAACCTCCCAAATCAACATCATTCACGTAAAAGTTTTACTGCCTCAAATTTAGGAGGTTTCTTTGATATTTCCTTTGTCTGTCTTATGGAAAGGAATCCAAACTTGGGCAAATTACAAGCCTCTGAAAAGCCTTCTTCACACAGCTTCACGGTAGATACATTGGTACCTGGCATCTCCCTTTACTTAAATTTTTGTCTATGCGTGAAACAAATCCTACTGTCTCACATCCCAAATGTGCCTACAATGCTGCAGGCAGCTGGACAGGACTTCACTGGCACTTACTCCTCCCACCAGATATCCAGGGTTTTTTTTCTGCCATTCTTAACATGCTGCCAACCTCCTCCCTATCCCCCAATTATCCTCTTATTCTGCAGATGCTTACGCAGCGTGGAAAATGAAAATGCACTTGGTTTAAAGGCAAGGAATTGAGGGGGAAGCCAGCAGAGAAGCCACAGGATACAGAGTGCCAGGAAAGAAACAGAGACACAGACAGAAGCTAAGAATCAAAGCAGAGAAGTAACTGCATAGGGACAGTAGATAAGGACATAAGAAATCAGATGCAGGCTGAAGCCATGAAGCTGAAGGGGATGAAAAGAAGAGCCTACAACTACTAGACTCTCTATTCTGGACAAAATTAACTTAGTTTCAGAAACCGCCTGTGAAATTTCTGTATCCCAAGCAAATCTACCTTGTTCCTTGGTGAAAAAAAGTTTCATCAGAATTCACTGAACTTAGAAAGTTAAAAATTTTCAAGAGAGAAGACGCTGAGTTTTAGGTACTTGGTATAGGCTCAATGTACAGCACATTGGAGTGAATTGTAACACAGAACCTGATAAACACACTACCTTTTCCTGTACCACCTCCTTGATTCATTGCCCAGGGTAGGTACTACCCAGTGAATAATCACATCCATATAATGAATGAACCTGCTATTTATGCACATCTTCAATAAATAGAAAATAGAAGATGTGACATGAATGAAACAATGTAATTACTAAAGAGTGACTAGAGAATCAGATTCTTGCTTCGAGCATAAAGTTTCTAAATACAGAGAAGTGAAATCACCCCAAGTTTTCACAGCTATCCACTAGGCCTGTATATTCTATATTTTCAGGGTTGTGTGAGGCATTTAAGGTTTGATTTCATGAAGTGTAGAATGCTCAGGATTGCAAATTAACTCAGCTGGATCCAGGCTTTGAAAGTGACAAAAATAAAACCAAAGAGCAGTAAAAAACCTGTTCCCATACAAAATGTTTGCATTTTTGGTAATTTGAAGTGTCAGCATCCCTTTGGCATGGTTTTCTATATGTGAAACAGGCATTCAGCATTGTTGCAATAAAATCATTATTTTGAGGTACGTTTAATACAGAATAGCACTATAGGACTGAGTTACAGTTGCAAGAACTCTAATTCTACCAGTTCTAACCATATTTGTAGCTGTAACAATATTTTAACATACTTGTTGAAATGCAATTTCTGAACACATTAACAGACTAAATATAATAATGTGTCATTAACCTTGGTAATCCAGACATATTAGATACACATGCATGTTCTAATAGTGTGCCCTAATATGATCATCATTATGTATTACTGCAATCCACAGACAAGAATCTACGCCAGTACCTAACAACAACAAGAAAACCTCAAATCCACTAACCCAAAAATCAAGTTTACCATCATAAGCCAACAAAAATTCATTCATCTTGCAACAGGTTTCTAAATACATATGGCATATTTCTACCCAACATTTTCAAAGCACTGTGTGGATTGTTTCTGAGGTCTCAAAATGCAGAAAAAAAACAGGAATTGTAGGTTTCATAGAAACCAGCACGCTTTGAGGCCTGCTTAGGAGAAGAAAAAAATGATGTAATCCAATTAGAAATTTAATGAGATTATGTACACACAAATACATATGATTTCTATTCAACTGGGAAAAACCAGAAGATATCAATCTTGCCACTAGTACCTATCAATGAAAAACAATAAAAATTTCTTTTCTGTGTGCCTATCCAAAAAGCAATCAAGATTGAGATCACATATCTAGCTGCAACTTTGGCTATAGTACAAAATGACAATACAATTAATAGCTGCTCTAGCTGTCAAGCTGATTATACAAATTGCCTCTGTGGTAGCAGTATCGAGCATTGTCTGTATTTCCCCAAGAGCTATCAGGAAGGAAAAATAATGCAAGGACTTCAAACTTACCACTGGATTAATGGTAAAGTGTCAGAGTTTCAGAGCAAAAATTTCTTACATCGCCTTTACAGAGTGTCACCTGCCTATGAACAGGAACTGGAAATTGAATTTTCTCACTTTCCTAATCAAGGAAGATGAATAGGTAATATAGATTCTCTTGGCTAATCTGTTAGCCAGGAGGCACTGTTTCTAATGACATAGGTAAATGAGGAGAGCCCCCAAAAGATCTAAGGTTTTTTTGAGCAATAGTCAGTGCAACATTATGCTGAAATAAATCCTGGGTCTGGGGGAAAAAACTAATTAGCACACATTTTTAAGTTTCTTCCTGGTTTTAGTTCATGATAAAATATAGAGGTAAGAAATTGAGTTTGACAGACAGTAGCTTAATTTCCATTCAAAAGTATTACAAATAAATGGGGATCTAAACAATCCAAATTCAAGATTTGAAACAAACGCCAAAATAAACATGTAACTTCCTCAGAATGTTATTCTTCCAACTCATTTGCCATTAATATCATGCCCAAAACATTTCATTTTTCATAGATGGTACTGACTCAACTTTCCAGCTCTAGATTTATTTTTTCCTCAAAGTTTCCTTTCATTTGCTTTTTAGATGAAGTTTTACTTCAAACCTACACAGAAATAAGGGTTAGTCATTCATCTAAGATTGCACAAAGACTAATTAATGAGTTCTGGGGATTTTTTGTTAAATATGTTAGATCTCCTACAAAAGTAGATAATGGCTCCTTAAAGGGCACAGTCTGAAGTCCAAAATGTGCTTTGAATCCCAGAAATCTCACCTTACTTATACTTTACTGATTTTATTGCAGATAGGCAAGAGAAGCAAAAAAAGACAAGAAGAATCAACTAGACAACATCAAAAACCACTCCAGCCCTAATAGTTTATGCCATATGACTGACTGTTCGATCTATGGTTTCCTCTTTGAATCCTATCAGAAAACATAAACATGGAACATAGTGTTCAATGAAAACAAACCTCTGGTGTTTGGTCGTTGGGGTTTTTTTGGGTTTGGTTTCTTTTTTTTTTTTTTTTTGTTTTTTTTTTTAATTCTTCCAGGTGTATCAAATATAAATTACAGAGAAATCGAATCCCTTTAAAATGCAGTTTCAAATACTATTTTTTAAATAAATCTGCAAATCCAACAAGAGCATAAAGGACACTGTACTTAAGGTGCTGGGAAAGAAAACCATAATCATGCATGGAACATTAATATTCAAACCCATACACTGACAACAAAACGACACAACACAATTATGAAATTAATCGTTTTCTAGTTATAAAATTAATATCACAACTTCTGGCCACAAGATCAGAGCAATTTCAAATTTGAACTGAGGCAGTAATCCACATTTCTAAAATCACCTGCCTCAAAGAGCAAACCTTGCAAATCCAGCAGCCCCTTTCAGGGCTGTGAATAGAAACTATTCTATAGATAATCACAGCTCCTCAAAGTGTGCTTCCTATAGCAGAAAAGAAAGGTGAAATCTTTGAAATCATCACTACACAATTCCCCAAGGATCTGAACTAAGGTGCTTCCTCAGCTATGAAAGAGCATCTATTTCCACAGCACTGCTACAGAGAGCTGCGCAGTGCAGCCCATCTTGGAACACAGCTGGCTTGTACAGGAACATATTTTCTACTCTTCAGTAGAGTTCCATGAAAGATTTTAATTCATGTTTTGTTAACTGTAAATCTTACCTTGAATTAATTAAAATAGTGTTAGAATACACTAATATTTTTCATTACCCATAGAAAATTTAAAAATTTCTAGAATCTTAATGAATGAGATAACTATAAACACGATCTTGGTGTTTTATGTAAAGTACAAGTATCAGGCAACTCTGTAGCTTTTACGTAGGAAGACTGTTTGCACAGTCCTCTTCCTAAATATGCACTTAACTATCTCATACAGCAACTACCAAAACACCAGTGGCACTTCCACTGACTATGAACAGAACGTTATTACCTTGCAAACTATCTTTGAGATGTTGTATCACTTTAAATGTCAATATAGCACAATTACGTACTGAAATCCTAAACTGGATAAACACAGGTTTACTAAAGATGGGCAAAGACAGATGGCGATAAAAAGTACCAGTTGTGCCACAGAATTTTATTACCTATTCTGTATTTTAAGCTCTCGGGAATCTGCCCAATTCCGGAAATCACCACAGTACTTTAAACACGACAGACATGACATTAGGTAAAAGATGCAAGTAAATATCTTTAGCTTACACTTTTACTACTATTGTCTTAGTATTTATTTTTTCATAAAAATAAGCATGCTATCTTTCCTTCTTTGAAATATTATACTGTTTAAAGTTGGTCTACTTGAAATTTTATTTTTTTTTGTGCATTTATAGTGTTGAGAGGTAGCTATTTAGAACCTAAAGCAATTATTTGATATAAAGCTTTATGTTTAAAATCATGTTTAGCTTCACTTGATATAGAAAAACATGATTGTTAATAGTTGCAAACCAAAATATATTTTAAATCTGGTTCCTGTCAGTGGAAGGACATCAGATGTTCTGCAAATAGTGCAAGTAAGTATTTATACAGAGAAATCTCTCTTTAAAGCACATATACCAGCCAACAGTCCTGATTTTTCCACCAGTGGAAAGGAATAAAAAAAAATAAAATAAAAAAAAAGAATATGCGTTCTTCGCTTCAGCTCCCAGGATCACACCCAGCAACACACTGAACCATGTCTAACTTCCTTTGCTGAACGGTGATGACCTGGTCTTAGGATCAAGATTTCAAAGCTAAGACCACAGCCACTACTGAGACATGGTGGGAT
>VXBW01006899.1:20304-33950 GCA_013400375.1 Thinocorus orbignyianus
ACCGAGCTTGGTGTTATCAGCAAACTTGCTGAGTACCTACAAGAGTATGGGCTTTGACATGAATTAAGGGATGCTCCATGCCTCTTGGGGTTGGGTCTCCATGGGGCTGGAGAGCGTTGGCCCCTGATTTCATCAGGAGAGGGGTCTGTCCTCCTCCTAACCCCCTGCCCCCATCATGGTCCACGGTAAGACCCTACTACCCTGGGAAATGTTAATACCAACATAGATACTAACTTTGCAACCTGCTCCCTGGACACCAGGGCATCCAGTTGCTTTAAAGTTTATTACAAAAAGCCCTAAACCTCCTCAAAAATAGGTCTGAGAGGCTCAGAGGGCTCAAAACACAGCCTTTTAGGGAGGTGTTTTTAACCTGAGCACTTTAAAACTTACTGTTTTATCCTTGTCTCCACAACTCTGAGAAGCAACAGGATTCACCCTTCCTCCACAAATAAATGAACAAACAAGCCAACCCCTTCTAACCTGGGGATGTGAGAGCGATACGCCTCTCAGGAAGGGTTTTTCCTCCAAAAAGTTATGAATCAATGGAGATTTCTTTTTTTTTCTGGCATTATCTACACGCAGGGGCATGAAAGCCTTCATACAAGACTTCATTTCTTAGGCCTGTAACTGCAATTCCACTTAGGAGTTCAAATCCGTGAGGAAAACACCTCCTGCCTCTGCTGCATCTGCCTTTCTGGATGCTCTGAAATGACTCCTGCATCACACGGTTATTTCTGAAACAGGAATTCAACCTTTTTTTTTATTTTTTTTTTTACCTTTGAGTGCATCAGACGTTATCAAGGATGACAGAACTATTTTTAATTCATGAAGCTTCTCCATTTACAATTCCTGGATCCAATGGATCCGCACAGGAAGGGATTACTGCCCCTGTTGCCACTCTTTTGCTCTGCTGATGTAAACCCCCAGCTCTCAACCCCCACAAGAGAAGAAGCTCTCAGAGCTTTCATCAGTAAAGCTAAGGGGGGGAAAAAATATATAAAAAAAGAGGTTAAAAAAATATACCTTGCTTAAAATCACTAAATACTCCTGACTGAGAGGGATGAGAGCCTCTGGAAAAACTGGGAAGGAGTCCATTAGCTCAAGTGCTTTGAGAACCAGCGACCTCAGGAGCCTCTGCTTGCCTGCTCTGAGACATGGCAAAGTTAAGAGACAAGCCATACTCCAATTAATGACATGGAAAAAGTGATTTCTGAGGGCACATTGAAAAAAAAAAACCACAACAAAAAGCCCAAGCCAAGCCCCAGACCTCGTTGTGTTTAGTTTGGCTCAGGAGTAATAGTTTGTGGCGTCACGGGCACGATAATGATCTAGAAGCAACTGTGTAGGGAAATGAGCTCTTTGGAGGAGCCAAGAGGGAAGAAGCAGAGAAATCTGAAGCAATGAAACACAGCTTATAATAAAGAGGGGGTTAGGCACACAGTAAGCTGGTTCAGATGCAACAGGCACCCAAGGGAAAATTGTGGGAATCTCTGTGACAAGGTTAGAGAGCAGACCACGCAGACGAAAGACATCTTATACTGGGTTATTATCTCCTGCGACACAGAACAGTGTTTGTTTTTGTTGGATGCTTGTTATCTCCAGGATCTTTATGCAGGAGGATGGAAACAGAGCAACAAGCATCCTCTGAACTCCCCTGCTTGCAACTGGTTTTCCTTCATACCCCTCCTTCACAACACGCTGAAGACCCACAAGAAGCAAGTGGTTTAAAAAACGCCAAACCATATCCTGGGCTGCATCAAAAGCAGCGTGGCCAGCAGGTCATGGGAAGTGATTCTCCCCCTCTACTCTGTGCTCCTGAGACCCCACCTGGAGTCCTGTGTCCAGCTCTGGAGTCCTCAACACAGAAAGGACATGGACCTGCTGGAATGGCTCCAGCGCAGGGCCACCAAGACAATCAGAGGGCTGGAGCAGCTCTGCTGTGGGGACAGGCTGAGAGAGCTGGGGCTGTTCAGCCTGGAGAAGAGAAGGCTCTGGGGAGACCCTGGAGCAGCCTTCCAGGATCTGAAGGGAGCTCCAGGAGAGCTGGGGAGGGACTCTTGGTCAGGGAATGCAGTGACAGGACAAGGGGGAATGGCTTTAAATGGGAAGAGAGGAGATTTAGATCAGATCTCAGGAAGAACTTGTTTGCTGTGAGGGTGGTGAGGCACTGGAAGAGGTTGCCCAGAGAAGCTGTGGCTGCCCCATCCCCGGAGGGGTTCCAGACCTGCTGCTCCCATGGGCAGCAATTCCAGACTCAGGGAATGTTTGCAGGAGAGCCAGCCATTTCCTCGGAGAAGGGGTCTAACATAGATGTGCTTGACATTATCCAACTATAGATCTTAAGACTCACATTAAAATGGTATGCAAAGAGAAGTAGGCAAGGATTGAAATTATATCTATATATCTGTATATTTTTCTCTCTCTGATCCATATATTTCTATAGCTATACCTTCACTCATCCATCCATCCATCCATCCATCCATCCATCCATCCATCCATCCATCCACCCATCCATCTACCTACTTACCCATCTATCTACCTATTCATCTCTATAACTACACTTTTACCTGTATTTAAAGACAAACACAAGGATTCTTCACCTGTCAAATGCAAGATGGGCTATTTGGGTTACATCTTGCAAAGATGTTTTTTGGGCTCAAAACATACCTGTTTTGAGGAAGGTGCAGGATCTCACTGCTGGAAGTTAGGAATGGGTCAGACAACCATTTATTTTTAATTTTTTGGGGCACCCTGGAGAATGTGGACAAATTAGACAACCCCTGGAGCTACTGTGCATCCACTTGCATCTTTTGATAGTCTGTGGCTTTATCTGGTCTATTCAGGTAACCTGCAAAGCTGATTGTATTTTGCAGGATACATCATAGTAACTCTGAAGCATTTGAATAATGTACATTAGTGGGCTAACTAAATTCTTTAAATGTAGATGTGCTCTTTGTTTTTTTCCCCTGTTATGAATCAGAAAAAGAATCTCTGTAATATTGCACCCAGGAGCACAAATAAAGTATTTAGCATTTGAAAACCATAATTTTCTCAACCAGGAGAAAGGAAAATTATCTGTGGAACAAAGGAAGTTTTTGACCTGCTCAGAACCCGACACCTCCTGAGAGAACAGGCATCCACGTGGCTTCTTGGGTGAGACCACTTGAAAAAAACCCAAGTACTTAAGCTTCAAACCTTCCCCAGGTTAGAATAATTTACACTGACAGAGCTTAACACTCTACAGCAGCCTACAAGTAGCCCCTTACATCTCTTTTCTCCCCACTGCTTTGCAAGGGCACATCTAGAGGAGTTTTCTGACCATCACAACGGTGATCCTGCAGACCAGGAGGCTCAGCTGAGACCTGGGGCAGCACCAGGGATGGACCCGGGCTCTTCTGAGCTGAGCTCAAGGAGGTGGAGCTCTGTCCACCAAGTGATGCTGCTGGCACTAACAAGGGCGCAGTGTTGATAAAATCACATTTAAACACGTTCAAAACATACCCCAGCAACACCTGAGAGCTGATTTAACTTGAAATGCTGAAAATTGTTTTTAAACCTGAGTTTATTCCAGCCCCCCCTGCGGATTTTCAGTGCTTGCAGGGCAGAGACCTGGAGTGCATCCCTCGCTGGTGAGCTCTGATAACCTGGGACTGCTCCACCTACGTGAGTGGTGTCACTGATGACATCAGGATGGGAGGGCATGAAAGGACCAGGAGCTCAGAAAAGAGCTGCTCTCTGCAGCTGTATTTTACAATTAATTCTTCCTACATAGTACCCGTGCCATAAAACACCTGGATGGAGGATTGATTACTGGAAATAATTCAGAAAAAGCTGACGTCAGCTTACTCCATTGAAGAGCATCGCAGATTTGTGAGATCCACCAAGCAAATGATACTGTTTTTAGATTCCTCAGCAGAGAAAGGACATGGACCCACTGTAACGGCTGCAGCAGAGGGCCATGAAGATGCTCAGAGGGCTGGAGCACCTCTGCTGTGAGGACAGACTGAGAGAGCTGGGGCTGTTCAGCCTGGAGAAGAGAAGGCTCTGGGGAGACCTTGGAACCCCTTCCAGGATCTGAAGAGAGCTCCAGGAGAGCTGGGGAGGGACTCTTGGTCAGGGAGTGGACTGGCAGGACAAGGGGTAATGGTTTTAAATTGGAAGAGAGGAGATTTAGATGAGATCTTAGGAAGAACTTCTTTGGTGTGAGGGTGGTGAGGCACTGGAACAGGTTGCCCAGAGAAGCTGTGGCTGCCCCATCCCTGGAGGGGTTCAAGGCCAGGCTGGCCTTCAGTGAATAAATTAACTTCCCCTTCCCAGTGGAAAATGTTTATAGTCTTCTACAAAAGGAATATTTCAAAGGGAATTTCTTTTCCCTGAAATTTGTGCTTGGATTACAGTGTCCTGATGTACCCATGCAGGTGAAAAGATCACAGTCAACATGAGCCTCACGTGTTTTCATAGGCAGAGGAATGACATTCACTAACCTGCCTGCTTCATCTTACTGCTTTGGTTGGTCCCAACCCAACCCAACCCAATCCAACCCAACCCAACTCAACCCAGCCTGACCCAACCCAACCCAACCCAACCATTCCACCACGCCACTGGCACCATCCACCTTCTGTCTGGTCCTCTAGTGCACCCTCCATCCCTGAAGGGAAGTTCCTCCTGACTTTCCTTCAGAGGATTATTTTGTGATGGACAGGATGAAAAAAAAAAAACCCTGTCTCTGCCATGCTGGCTTTGCTCCTGGGGAAAAGTAGTGTAAAACTCTGCTCCACCTGGTTGTCCTCTGCTGATGGCTGCAGACACAGGTGGGGGTAAACAGTGCGGGCAGAGTTAGGGCTGTCCTCCCACTTCCCTGTTCTCACCAGACACCTGGTCCAGATGCCACCAGCTGCCATAAAGGACCCACCCCCCTCACATCAAGAGAGGTGAAACTTAAGATCTTAAACCCAAGTGATCCTGAAAATCCTGATACAGCTGCTCACCACCCCCCTGAGGTGTCTAAGCTCCACAGACACCTCAGCTCCTGACCTTAAAGCTTAGGTCCTATTACCACATCTCTTCTGTACATGCTCAGAAACACCTCAGGCTTGACAGGACAAATACTTTCACAGGTCTCAAGCAGATAGAGGCCCTCCCTCCCCCCACAAGTAGGTGTGCAAGCCTCAAGGGGAGGAATGCCCTCTTCACTCCTTCCCAAGGCTTCACCTACTCTCAATCTCTTCCCACGCCTTGCCTGTTTTTCTTCTGCTTGGGACATCTCCTTCTATCACAAAGAAAGACTGATGTGCTGGAGCAGGTCCAGAGAAGGGCGATGGAGCTGGTGAGGGGTCTGGAGCACAAGTCTTGTGAGGGGCAGCTGAAGGAGCTGGGAGTGTTCAGCCTGGAGAAGAGGAGGCTGAGGGGAGACCTTCTTGCTCTCTATAACTCCCTGAAAGGATGGTGTAGCTGGGGGGGGGTTGGTCTCTTCTCCCAAGGAACAGGCCATGGGACAAAAGGGAACAGCCTCAGGTTGTGCCAGGGGAGATTCAGATTGGAGATCAGGAGAGATTTTTACATGGAAAGGGTCATTAAGCCTTGGAATGGGCTGCCCTGGGAGGTGGTTGAGGAACCATCCCTGGAGGGATTCAAAAGCCAGGTTGACATCATGCTGAGAGACATAGTTCAGTCATGGTTTTTATCAGAATTACGTTGATGGTTGGACTAGATGATCTCACAGGTCCCTTCCAACCTAGACAATTCTATGATTCTCTGATTCTCCAGGATATTCACTTTTGATTCCTCCTCCACCACTTGCCCACATGGCAGCTTTTCTTGATCCCTTGCCCAGCATCTGCCCCTGATCCTGCTGCATCTCATCCACCTGCCCACTCCAGCTCTCTTGTCTTCATGGCTCACCAATTTCTCTCTTTTCCCAAATTCCCTTCAACCCTGTCTCATCAAGATCTCCTCCATCTCACTGCTACTGTGTCCATCCTGTGTCTCCTCACCAACACCTTCGTCTTCCAGTTGCTGGCAGTAGCTCCACCAACGACACCTTCCCTCATAACATTTTCTTCTTTCTTAACAGGAAAAGAAAGCCCCAGATCTGGCTTTGGCAGGTATTTAAAAAGCCTGGACACAAGCTGCACCCACCACCCAGGTGTGGTGAGGGCAGAAAAAGAGGATAGATCCATAAAAATGCAGCAGCTCTACCCTCAACGATAAGAGAAAGAACAGTTGATCTTCTTGGTGAGAACAGCAGTTTCACGGGTAATTTAATAACTTTTTTGGTGGCTTCATGGAAAGGAAACACGTCTGAGTTTGCTAAACGCCACAGAAGATGGAGAGGGGCCACCAGAACACAAATACCAAGTAACAAACGGAGTTAAAAAGTGAAGCTTTGGAAATCACTTAACAGGCTGTTCATTTTGACAAAATCTTAATTCTGTCAAGGAATTATAAAGGAAAAAAAAAAGCTGGAGAAAACCTGCAGAAAACTTCGTGGGTTTGAGGAGTGAAGATCCCTCATGCATGTGCGAGAGGTTACTTACGGCTAACCCACCACTGTCACAATTTATTTTTCTCATTTGCCTGCCACCAGCTGCTGGGTGACAAATGTACATAATCATAGAATCATAGAATGGTTGGAGTTGGAAGGGACCTTCAAGATCATCGAATTCCAACCCCTCGCCCTGGGCAGGGACACCTCCCACCACACCAGGTTGCTCCAAGCCCCATCCAGCCTGGCCTTGAACCCCTCCAGGGATGGGGCAGCCACAGCTTCTCTGGGCAACCTGTTCCAGTGCCTCACCACCCTCGCAGCAAAGAAATTCTTCCTAACGTCCAATCCAAATTTCCCCTCTTCCAGTTTAAAACCCTTCCCCTTTGTCCTATCACTGCACTCCCTGACCAAGAGTCCCTCTCCAGCTCTCCTGGAGTTCCTTCAGATATGCTCAAACATGCATTTACACACAGACGTAACACCCTGTACACCCCAGACCTACGTGACCCACTTGCAGGAGTCCTCATGGCTGTGTTAGTGAGAAAGGTGGTAAGAAGACAGTGCTGTTGAGTTTACGCTGATATAGCCAGCCTTCATCTTCTTTTATTAGCGTGACCTCTGCTGGTGGTTGCTAATGAACATTCTTCAAGAAGGCGGGTGATTGAACCACCCCCACCACCGACTGCGGGGTTTTGTGGACGGCCATCATCGTTGTGGGGTCAGGTACACCTGTGCTGCAATCATAAAGGTAATAACCTCTGCAACAACAGCTTCACATGCAGCCATCTCCCAAGAATGTCATCTCTGTCACTCGGAGAGGCTGTTTATAATTTATACCTCATCTGAAGAGCAAAGATTTTTCTCTCCTGCAAGTCGAGGTAATCAATATCTTTCAGTATCTGAAGGGAGCCTACAGGAGAGCTGGAGAAGGACTCTTGGTCAGGAAGTCTAGTGATAGGACAAGGGGAAATGGTTTTAAATTGGGAAGAGGGGAGATTTAGATGAGATATTAGGAAGAAGTTCTTTGCTGTGAGGGTGGTGAGGCACTGGAAGAGGTTGCCCAGAGAAGCTGTGGATGCCCCATCCCTGGAAGGGTTCAAGACCAGGCTGGATGGGGCTTGGAGCCACCTGGTGTGGTGGGAGGTGTCCCTGCCCATGGCAGGGGGGTCGGAACTTGATCATCTTGAAGGTTCCTTCCAACTCTAACCATTCTGTGATTCTATAATCTGCCTCATGGGACTTCACCAAAGAGCCCATCTCCAGCCGGCCTTCCCAGCCCCCGGCACGGGGATAGTAAGTAAAAGGGAGGGGGATAATTCTTTGTAAGCCTGCCATTCCAGCTGCCTGGTGTTGCAAACCAAATTAATTACATATTGGCCCTTGGAATGACTCAGAAACTGGAGTTTTCCGGGCGGATTTCAGGCTTCTGCACCCTAATTTGTAACACATCAGGACTTAATGCAGGAGACTCTGGAGCTCCCATATGGTGGAAACCAGCCATTTAAGACTAAACACCAACCCACCACAGCTTTGCAGATGTGAATTACACCAAATTTAACTAAGCTGAACAATATCACACTTCCTGCAATTTAACCTCAGAGACCACAGAATCGCAGAGAAGCATTATGGTTGGAAAGGACCTCCGAGATCAACAAGCCCAACCATGCACACACAAACCCCCCTACATCTCAGACACTAGAGCATGTGCTGTAGTGCTGCATCTACATCTTTCTTAAATCCCTCCAGGGATGGTGGCTCCACCACCTCCCTGGGCAGGCCNTGGGCAGCTCTCCAGCCATTCTTCCCCAAGCCTGTAGTGCTTCTTGGGGTGGTTGGAACTGAAATGAAGGACCCAGCACTGGGCCTTATACAACTGGCCTTGGCCCATGGATCCAACCTGTCCAGGTCCCGCTGTTGAGCTTTCCTATCCTCAAGCAGATCAAGATTCTCACACAGTTTGGTGTCATCTGTGAATTTACTGAGGGTGCACTCAATCCCCTCATCCAGATCGTTGATAAAGATATTACACAAGACTGGCCCCAAAACTAAGCCCTGAGAGACACCACTGGTGCATTTTCAAATGCAGTTTTCAGTTCGAGATACAATCCTGGTCTAACAACTGATCTTTCCACATGGAATCTTCCAGCAGGACCAGTGCTGCTAAGTCAGGCTGCAGAGTTCCCCCCAAAAAAGCAAGGATGATCCCTCATGTTGTGGCAGAGGTCTTTTCCCAAGCATTTAGTGGGTTCTGAAGAAAAACTTCAGTTTAGTCTCTCCCAGCTAGCAAGATGGTTATCCTCGGGAGATGGAAATACAAGAACCTGCCACGAAAGCGTACTTGGAAGTGGAAGAGAAGTGGAATATTTAAACGAGTCTCAAAACTTGGTGATTCAAATTGCTTTCACTTCCTTACATCAAGAATCTCAAGGTTTTTTTTGTTTGTTTGTTTGTTTGTTTTTTCATAAAACTAGAACAAAATGGAAAGATGTCGTTGGGATAATTTCCCTCTGAAGAATCACTGATCTGGAATTATGTCATCTTGCATTAAAATTATCAGTTATTGCCACAGTCGGCCCACAAATATTATATTAAAAAAGCAGGATGAAGATCACTTAAATACATGTGGGGAATTCTTTTTGTTTGTGCCCCGTGCATATCTTTTAATACTTATTCCTCCAATTTGGCTTGGTTCGTCTAAACCACTGCAGGTTGCTTCTTTTGTTTCCTTTTCTTTTGTTTCCTCCAGAACGAGTTCAGAAACAAACTGTTGATGTATTTAGGGGGAAAGAGAAAATACTGCATGGGGAAAAAAGAAGATTGAGGTGGGAGCTGAAGTTTAGTCTAAAGGAGAGCAATACCAGCATGCACAAACGCACAGACAAGCACAGTGTGACAGTCACTGCTCATAAAAGATCCTGCAACGAGTTAATATGAAAACTCAGCCTCCTGTAGAGGGGAAGTTGGAGGGGAGCTTCATCTACAAGCACTTGAGGAGGACTTGCACTGTGGCTGGAACACATATGGCACATTCCCCCGTCAGTCGGGATAAACGAAATGTTATAACCACAATACATCACCGTATTAAATTAAGAAAATTATTTTTTTGGTTGCTGTTGTGTTTTTTTTTTTTTTTTTTTTTTTTTTTTTTTTTTTTTTTTACTACTTTTTGTGTGANGTTGTGAAAAGAGAGAAAAATCCGTGACTGACTGCAAAGCAAAGAACTTGCAGACAACAATATCCCCATCTGTTTTGCACTGGAACAGTGTGAGATTTTTACATGACCATCACTTTCTATAGGAAAACCACGGAGTTTTCAAGGTCCAAATATTCCAAGTTCTTAGACGTCACGGTATTGCTTTTCCAGGTTTTCTTCCAGTTTTCAGACACACCAAAAGCCTCTCTGGGACCACCTCTGAGCGAGGGAGGAGGGTGATCCAAGGGAAAGGATGCTGTAAATGGAGGGTTTGCTCCTCCTGTGTGGGTCTCTTCTTTGTGAAGTTCAGAGAGATATGGTTTAGTAATGGCTTCTGTCTGTGTCGGGTTTACAGCTGGACTGGATGATCTGAGAAGTCCCTTCCAACCTCAGCAACTCCATGATTTTAAATGGAAGAAACCAGCAGCCTGGCATCTCAAGGAGCTTTGCCCTGTGCTGAGATCTTTGCATCTGGATGTCTGCAACAGGGAGGAGGAGGAGGAAAGGTCTGGGAGGAATGGGTTCTGGGAAGAAGATTTACCTCTTCTCCTCGCAGAGAGCTCCCAGACCAAGGCAAAAATAAAGCTGCATCACATTTCCATGGAACTCACTTCCATGCCAAAAAGCCTTCAGCAAAGTGGGACCAGACAGCAGCTGAAGCTGGGAAAGGAGAGGAGCTGGGAAGTCTGCTCACCAGGGTCAATATCTTCTTTAGCTCCAGAAACCTGTATAGAGACCTGGTATGGAAGACACCCTGCCCCATGCTGCACGAGGAGAAAGCAGAATCACAGGATGGTTTAGATTGGAAGGGACCTTAAGACCACCCAGTTCCAACTCCCCTGCCCTGGGCAGGGACACCTCCCACCACACCAGGTTGCTCCACGCCCCATCCAGCCTGGCCTTGAACCCCTCCAGGGATGGGGCATCCACAGCTTCTCTGGGCAACCTGTTCCAGGGTCTCACCACCCTCACACCAAAGAAGTTCTTCCCCACATAGCTCAATCTTCTCTTTCAGTGTCAATGCCTACCCCCTTGTCCTAGGTCTTGTCTCCATGACCTAGAGTCCCTCCCTAGCTTTCCTGAACACCCTTTAGGGACTAGAAGAGGCTGGAAGGTCTCCTCGGAGCCTTCTCTTCTCCAGGTTGAATCTCCCAACTCTCTCAGCTTGTCCCCACAGCAAAGGGTCTCCAGCCCTTCCAGCATCTCCATGGCCTCCTCTGGCCCCACTCAAACATCTCCATGTCCTTCTGATGTTGGTGGCCCCAGAGCTGGAGGCAGCACTGAGGGATTTCTCCCCAGAGCTGAGTTGAGGGGAAAAAACCCCGCCTTGTCCTGCTGGCCACGCTGCTGGGGAGGCAGCCCAGGGTGTGGGGGGCTTTTTGGGCTGCCAGTGCTCATTGCCCATTGTGTTGAGCTTCTCATCCACTGGTGTTCCTGATGCTCCACAAGAAGACAAGTGGAGAAGCCAAGTCCACAGCCCCCAGCATGCATCCCACCTGCATTTCCATGCAGGACGAGCATCCCATCCACTGCCATGACTTCTCCAGGGTATAATTAGGCAATAGCATCAGGGTTTGTCCCCTAACACAAAGTGGGAGATGTTTTCCCCACTGGTCTGACTGAAGAACCGTCTCATCTGTGATTATTTTCTGCCCAGGAGGTACCAAGAATGTATCCCGAAGGCATTGTGCTGCTGAACTTGCACCCTGTGGGCTGGGCTGGACTTGTAATGTGCCTGCAAGTATTTAAATGATGTTTCACAACAAAAGAGGTTCGGTTAAAAAAAAAAAAAACACCCATGAAAACAAAGCAGTGAAACTAATAAAATAAATATGTGACAGGCGTGTTCAGCTAATCAAACAGATGCCACAGCTTTGGTACGGCCTGAGAAGTGCTAAAAAACCAAATTCTTCCTTAGGATACCCATTGCTTAATGTGGATTTCTGAAATACCAAAAGCAGATATTTTTAAATTGTGCTGAGTATCCCAAAAAGGGTCACGGAGATATTCTTATCCGACTTCTGTGAATAACACCACGCAGGTCCTCTGTAGTCAGGGATCTCAATAGTTCCCTTCATAAGGGCTTGTTTTTCAGATGCTTATAAATTTTGCCAAGCTAAGTGTTTGGGATGAAAATTCCCATGCTCTGTCTCTGCCTCAGGCTGATTATTATTATTTTTTCATGTTCCCACTAAAAGGATTTAGTCACTTCAGGAAATAAGATTGAGGAAAAAACATGTTGGGGGAAGAAAAAATATAATAAAAGCAAGAAGAAAATAAAAGGAAAATAAAGCCTTACAAGAGTTTTGCTGAGCAGCTCCTGCGCCCTTTATTCCTCACAGCAATGGTTTGAAATTTGGAAGGTAGGGTCCCTGTTGTCCTTTTGCAGTTCCCATGAAAAGCCACCCAGCTTTTGCCTCCTCACAAGCCTTTGAAGAGCCCCATTTGCATATGGCTGGGCGCAGAGTCCCCAGAACTTTGGCAGGGGAACTGGGCAAGGACTCCTCTGAAGATGCAATTTGCAGTGGGCAAACTCCAGCCCAGGGCTGATGGGGACGAGCCAGACCTTTTATTTTAGTTTATTTTTTTGCTGCAGATGCTGGTCCCCAGATGCTGAGGGAGACTGTGGCACCAAGCACAGGAACTGAGGGTGGGCAGCTCTGTCTTGGGCTCCAAAGGCAGGCAAAACAAGGGGAGAAAGAGGAAAAAGTGGGAAAAAAAAAGAAGCAGCTTGATGGAAATGAAGAAAGAGGAGAACTACTCTTGGTGGGTCATGGGGAGAGCAGACCAAGAGGGGATTGACTGTGCCAAAGGACCAGCATGGGAACAGCAAGGAGGTGGGTTTGCAGGTGAAGAAAAGACCATGGAACCAGTTAAAAAGTTTGGGCACTTCACGGATCCTTGGAGCTGAGCATGGCTGCTCAGGAAAAGCAATATTCTCCTGAAAACACATCATTTGCAGACTCATCCCTGAAGTTTGCTGCCATGGTTTTAGTCAGCAGTTACTTATTTTCTGGGGTTTGGTCGAGGAACAGTGAGAAAAGAAAATAAGAGCAAGGTGAAGAATCATACCTGACACCACAGAGACAGCAATGAAAATCCTAGAGGAAAGAAGACTGGATTTAAATTTTCACTTTGTATGACGGATGATGCCATGACATACAAAGAGCTGCTTATTTCGGAACAACAACCAGTTGCTGCCTCTTCTCCTTGCCCCAGCTGTTGGCAGGTATTATTTTTGTGCTAAACCTGGTGGTTCTTTTTGAACAAGACAAAAAGGCAGGGAGACATAGCCAGGGGCCACTCTGCAGCAAACAGAATCGATCACCCCCCCAAAACCAACAATTTAAGGCATTGATTTTGGAACACAGAAAATCTGCTGAGTCCAGAGTACGTCGTTGAAGTGCTTGGTTCCCAAAGTAGGTTAACCTAAAGCTCACACAAAATATGTAAAACAGTCAGGGACATTACAAAAGCATTAATCTGCCCGGAGAGGCAATCACCTGAACAAACATCCGCGTTTTTAAGGCAATTACACCCCTCACGCATCATGTCACCCTGCAGACAGTGCAACGCACCTTCCACACTCTCATCGATGCTTTATGGCCAGTATCTCCCCCTCTACTCTGCACTTGTGAGACCCCACCTGGAGCACTGTGTCCAGCTCTGGAGTCCTCAACACAGAAAGGACATCGAACTGTTGGAATGGGTCCAGTGGAGGGCCACNTAACAAATTTTAACTAGAAAATGACGAAAAGTCAAAACTTTCACAAAGCTCCAGCCCTGGTGCTCAAAACCACTGCTTTTTGCCGCCTTCTACACATGGCATGGTTCTTGGCTCTACAGAAGTCTTGGGGACCACACAACCCTTGGGATTTATGGATCCCTTGGGATATACTCCCTTCACCTGGAAGCTCGAGACGAGGTGGTGTAGATACTCCCCTTCTGTTGACATTTTACGACATT